>CM050927.1:8263729-8323257 GCA_027742785.1 Vigna reflexopilosa
GAAAAACAAGGTTTTTGTAACTGTTTAAGAAGTGTGAAGGTTCCACAAGGTTATTCTTCAAATATTAGTAACCTTGTTTCTATCAAGAGTTAAAGTTAGTTGGTTTAAAGTCTCACGATTGTCATGTATTGATGTAACAATTGTTACCTGTTGTTATTCGAGGCATATTACCTCCTTCTGTTAGGGGTATTCTGAAACGTCTGAGTTTGTTCTTTAATGTCATTTGCAAGAAAGTTGTTGACCCTCGAGGTTTAGATGAATTGGAAAATGAAGGAATAAGACTACTATGTCAATTGGAGATGTATTTTCCACCTTTTTTTGATATTATGGTACATTTGATTGTTCATCTAGTCAGAGAAATTCAAATATGTGGGCCGGTCTTCTTAAGGTGGATGTACCCAGTTGAAAGATACATGAAGATCTTAAAGGGATATGTCAAGAATCAGTATAGACCAGAAGCTTCAATTTAAGTAAATCTTAAAACTTCACCTCGGGAGATGTTATTGTAAGTATAAGGCCTGGTAGAAATTAGTCTGGTTTGGTCTGGTCCCATACTTCACATGTCAAAATAAAAGCATGTATCTTTAACAAGTTTTATTTTAGTTTCTTCTTCTTCTTCTTATTTATAAAATTAGACAAATTTTGTGCAATTATCTAAATAAATTTTAAAAAAATTACAAGAAGAGACAAGTCATATGTTTAGAAGAACGACTTTAAATGAAAAAGTGGTATATTTTTCACACGATTTTCGTTTGCATATTAGTTAATACAAATTGAAATTGAAAGTTGTCAATCTTCTAACGACTTCCTTGAAATATAATTGTTTACAATGAACATGTGTAAATTTATAGTGTGCTTATAATTGATTATAAGAGAATTTATTTCGAAAATGCACAATTGTAATCTATTACAATTACAATGTAATTAATTAACAGAGTGTTTTGTTTCTTAGAATGGAACACATCTTATAATTGACAAAAATCGTAATTGATTAAATAATTTATGGTTTTATTAATGATAAACTTTTAAGAATAGAAGATACAAGAGTAAATTAATAATAGAAAACAATAAAGACTATAAACGAGTAAAAGTTATTGACGAAATGGACATGTTTTCCTATGATGACCTTCATTGCGGTACTAAGAACACTTTTTCTGTTTATCCATTTCATTATAAATTCGAGTAGTAATTGGTCTTCTCGATGCCCTACATTGCATTTGAGGATCTGATATGAAATTTGGACCAATATAGGTAGACCAATAATCTTGATTTCTCAACGGATAGAATTGGAGTTGATAAGCCTTATTTATGATGTCAAGGTTGTAAACAAGATCGATAAATTTTATCAGTAGTATACAAGAATATACATAAACAACTATGACATGATAACAAAGGAGAAAATTTGCTTGAAAGTGACCATAATCACACTACCATTCTTTTAATTTGACATTGTATGAAACTGGTTGAGGACGATATTGGTAAGGGTTGATATCTCTTGCATGTTGAATTCTGAATTGTCTCAATTAAAGTGATAAACATGAGAAAATATCGATTGTTGTTAATTTTCTCAAAGAACAGCGGTAATATCTTTTGGATATTAATGCCTTGCTCTTAACATGGACTCGACTTTCAATCCTCGTTTAACAAATCATGATTGTGTCCTTTGAAATATTGTTTTGATTAGAGCACAAATGGATAATGAACGTGTTCCCTTTAACACTGAGTTCATGCATTAGAAAATATTTAATTTCATTTGGCCATACCTTTTGTCTTCATCAAAAGCTTGAGACCACTTTTCTAATGGAATTTTATCAATCCATGATACTTCTTGGGGGAATTGGGATTTCGATGCGAAAAGTTTTCCATTTAAAATGGGTTGTTTGACCTCATAAGCTATGATAATGTAATAAATGAAATATTATAAGAGTAGTGCAAAAAAATTTGAAAATATTTTGGTAGCAAAGATGAGTAAATTAGTACCCATGTTTATGAATTCTCTTTTTAGTTACGAATTTTTGAACTTATTGTTGAAGTTGTAGGCCATATGACATATGCAATAGACAAACTTTAGACCATCTGCTTCTCAACCAACTTCTTTTGATCGTAAGATTGACAATATGCCATTGCCTCTATTAATTATGATCTAAAGATTTTAATGTGGGGTAACATGCTCTCACAATATTGAAACAACCAAATCAAAGTCTCCTTTGTCTCACATTCTACTATAACAAATGCCAATAAAAATAGATTTCAATTATCGTCCTCAGCAACTACAGTAAAAAAAGTTGCATGATATTTACCTGTTAGAAAAGTTTCGTCAACTTGGACAATGGGCTTACAATATTTAAAGCCTTTGAGGCATAAAGCGAATGACCAAAAAAATTGTTCGAGAATATAGCCAGTTGTGCCCATGACTTCATCAACATTAACTAACGAACCAATGCATTGGACAATTATCCTTGGATTAATGTCTTGGATAACTTGTAACCACCTCGAAAGTTCATTATAGGATTCTTCTTAGTCACCAAACTCCATTGCAAGCACATTTTGTTTTGCTATCCAAGTTTTTCTACATTTGCAATCAAACTTTTTATCCAAATTGATGGGTTGGTCCTCACAAAATTCAATACGATTGAGGCTATTTGGTTTGAATTAATATTGGTATGATCTTAAAAAAGTATTGTTGAGAAATAAGTATGAGACACTTTGATCTTTTTAACTTCTCAATAATGTCAAACTTTGCTATAGGTTTCCCTCAAGTGCCATTGGCACCAATTATTATAATGTAGGCATTAGGCTACGTATATGAGACTTTGATTCAACAACCATAAAGTTATATCCGTTGTTTATGTGGTACCACTTTATTGCAAATAATGTTTGCTCCTTTGAGACTGGAAATGCATATGTTCAATAAGTTCAATTTGAACATGTTGACTGAACTGGATGAATGGGTCGACAACATCTTCTTCATCATCTAGGATTCCTTGAATGTCATCATTATCACTAAATTCATCAATGTTATCTCTTATAAATGGTTGGTCGTCATATTTTCTTGAAGAAGATTCTCCAAAGCTCTATGAATACATTGTACGTATTCTCTGAAGGTGTATACAATAATGCAAGTGAATTTGTGTTTGAAAGAAATTGTTACAGATAGAAGGATGGTGTGGTGTGAAGTGATATATATAACACAAAATTTGCTCCAAATGAAGTTTGGAATGCATTAGTTATTACTATCTTCATGATATGTCAATTCCTAGTTCCCTATTTGACCTACTGCATAGTTAGAATGACATTGATTTAATTAAAGGTTCATCACAGTTGTGTTCCATCTTGTAACGTGAAGAACACAAATGAATATTATGCAGGTTATAAAACATAGTAATCGATTACACTATTCATAGTAATCGATTACATTATTCATATAATTGATTACCATTACAAATTTCCAAGTCATTAAGTCACCGTGTAATCAATTACAACTCGTCACTAACTATAAGATACCCATTTTCTCTGTCTAAGTGCACAACCCTATTTCACCTTCCTACAACGTCGTCTACACAAAAAATATCCAAATCTTCCTAATTTCTTTGCAAAAATTACTTCCAATAACTTGGGAAACCTCTCCTTATCCAATCCCTACAAACCCTATCGATTGAAACTTCAAAAACCATCAATGGTAGAATCATCCATGAGATGCAAGAGTTCTTCTTCCATTGTTGGTGGTCTTGGCTGTCGTCAACCCTCTGACAACCCACCATCACAACCAAATCCATCCATCCTCGCAACACAACCTCATATTATTTTCAACCAATACTCAGTATGAGAGGTATTGCTCAAAATTCTTCGATCGTGATATTCTTGAACCTAAGTACCTTGATTCTAATTTTTTTTATAAAGAAAATTTTGAGTGCTACAATGTCTAGAGAAATATTGGACTATTAGATTTCATGACTCTAATAGAACCATATTCTCCATAATTAGTACAAGTCCTTTATAACAACATGCGTATTATTGATGATGGAGTTATTGATAGTGAAGTTAAAAAGTACCAATTACAATAACTCCATCATTATTCTTTTCTTTGACAAAATTACTAAGTCAAGGCGTGTCTTTTGAAGAAAATATGGTAGATGATGATAAAAATGACTATATAGTATTGATGCTAGAACTATGATTTGTAAAGAGAATGCGAACATTACTAGTAGATTACTTACTGGGTCTATGAAAGTTGACAATCGAATAATGCACTATATTATTTGTAGCATTCTGTTTCCTCGTGCCACTAATCTTGCATAGGCAGCTGAAGAAGACTTAATTTTGATATGGACACTTTTAACTGGAAGGGAGATTAAATGGGCTTATCTAATATGACATCACATGAAAAAGGCCTTACAGGACAATGCACCTCTAACATATCTCCACCTCATCACCACCTTTTTCGATCACTTTGACATTCCTCTTGATGATGGACCTTTTGTAAAAGTTAAAAGGTCTTTGTGCACCTCTAACATATCTCCGTCTCCACAACTGCATGATACTTCCTTTGCTCTCCTCACAGATATTATGCATGATATTTGTGGTCTCTGTGCTTTTGTTGGTATCATATTTGATAATTTTGGTGCTCGAGTTGCTCAACTTGAGAAGGCACGAGTTACTTCCGCCATCACTTTGGGCCCTTACCCTTTTAAATTTAATTTTATTACATGTTTATTTGGACTTCAAAATTTACTTTTTATACATGCTTATTTGGACCATGTTGACTATTATCTATTTATGAATTACTTTCACATTTATGTATTACTTGTTTTTATTTTATTTTATTTTTGTTCCTAAAGCATAAAAGATAGTAGTGCTATTTATCTATGACTAACAATCTAGGAACTAAATGTTATTTATCAATTAAAATAAATGATTCAATCAATGACCAACAATTTACAAACACTTAATACTTAATTATATACTTATATACCTTAATTACCATAAAATATATACCACAAATCATTTAATTAATTATAATTTTTCTCAATTATAAGATATGTTTCACTTTGATAAGGACCAAAATACTTCGGTAATCAATTATATTGTAATTGTAATGAATTATAATTGTGCGTTTTGGAAATAAATTTCCTTAGTAATAGATTATAAACATTGTAATAGTTACCAACAACAATATTAAAATTAAAAATTGTCATAAAAATTAGAATGGTCTTCTACCAAAACGATTAGTCAGCTCTAATTAATTTTTATAAAATATAATCAATTACATATTCATTATAATCAATTACATTTCAAGAAAATTATTAGAAACTGACGATTTCAATTTTGAATTGACATGAAAACAAAAATCTTGTGGAATTATACAACTTCATTTAAAATCTTTCTCCCCTAACACGTCTGTTCTCGTAATTTTTTTAAAAATTGGCCAATAATTACGACACCAAATCTGCCTAATTTTATATAAAAAAATATTTATTTCATTGTTCAGCAACGGTCAAATAATTTGCAGTGCATAAGGCAGCGAAGTGATAGAATTGTTTCTTTACAAATGGTACAATTCACGACCCCTGTGTTGAGATGAGATTATATGATATTATTATTAGTAATAGAAAATATTAATCTCTCTCACTAGTGTTAACATACAAGAAGAATCGTTTAGTTGGTAGTTTCTGGGTTCACCTGTCAAATAAAAAATATCCTATAATGCACTTGATGTTAATTAAAAAAAACCCGGTATATCAGTCTTTCCTCTCCATGGTGGTGTCTGTACACAAAAAAAAAATATCAACGGCCTCCCAACAAATAAGATTTCTCAACACTCTCTTCTAAACTTCAATCCCTCTACCACTTCGAATTTTCCGCCAACCGGAGGCTCAAGAAGGCCCAATAATTTGAGACAGCAGAACCCAGTCTTACAAAGGAAAAATGGGCTATTGTCCACTGAATAGTTTATCCTTTTTTGGTGTAATTACTATAATGAATTAATGAAAAACCTATGCATAAGCTTTCGGTGAAGCTGAATATATTGCAATCCAAATAGAAAGAGAAAGCAACTTCCTATGTAAGGAAACGTGGCATTGCAAAAAAGCCAAAAAAGGAATAATTTCTGATGATAAACTTACATACAATTTAGTACTTCTTTTTTATACTATTTCTAATTAAAATTACACATGACATGAGTAGTACCTGTATAACTAAGATCGATACTAATTCTTAAAGCGAGACTTCACTTTATTAAGAAAAAACACCAAAAGTTCCACAATTATATCCAAGTTCCAGCTTCGGGTGTTTTCCCTGCATCTGAAAATAACAAACTTCTCCTGCACAACAAAGAAAGTGGATTAAAATCGCATGCGTTTTTGAATGGTAAAGATAGCTTTTGCTCCATACATTGTAAAATTGCATAAATATTAGAGAAGATTTAGGTTTTCCTTCTGCCATACATAATAAAACAGTTGAAAGGAGTGACCATTCAATCTAAAACTTGGTCAAGTGTACTAGTTGGTATTTACGTCGTAGCAGGAAGTAATATGACACAAGGAATTTAGAATTGAAATAGGTAACCTTCAGTATATTTTTATAGTATTACAATACTTTTCCTCTTACGCCTCCTTGCTTTCCGCAAAATTCGCTCAGTTTCTTCCTCTTCTTCCTTGGTCAATTTGCCAAATAGGTCTTCTCCTGATCTCCCTTGGAAGAATATATTAAAAACAGTTACGATTTCTATCAAATAGCAACTTACAAAGAGTTAAAATTAAATTTATATATTTCAAATCAACAGATACACGTCGTGCTATAAATCATTATCATAACAAGTAATAAACTATATACAATGTACACTAATTTCCATAATTAACATAAGATTTTTAATTAGCCAATTAAGTATAATCATATAGCAGTTGTATCCATGACTGCTATATCCTCGGTAGTATTAGGGAAACAAATATTATACGATTATATTTCTTTTAAACAAATAAGTAATGTTTTCATAGTTCAAAACTACATCTAGAACTAAAATCACACTGTTGTATACCACGACTGCTTCCGACTATAATAAATAAAATTCAATACTACATTATTTAAAAAGCAAATAAAAAGATGCAAACACAATCCTTTAACTAAGATGTCCTCTAACTAATACAATTATTACATCCATCTTTTTAAATAACTATTTAACAACTTCTTTCTATAATAAAATATTACATTTAAATAATAATATAAATTTGTTGGATGATTGTATTAGATATGCAAGTTGTCAAAGTATCCTTAGACTAATTTTTTTTTTTACTTTTAAGGAGGATAAGATCTCTCTTGTTAAAGCTTTTTTAACAGTATTACTTATGTGTTATTATGTTGTTTTTATTGGAATTTACCTTATGTTTTAATAACTTTTTTGACATTTAATTTAAAGTTTTATGAACAAGATTATCAAAATAAAACTTCACCTATAATCGAAAACAACACCTGATCTAATTATGTGGTTTTGTCACTGAGTAATATCTAACAATCTACATCTAACTTTTGTTGTTTTCCCCATAACACACCATATTAAGAACGAAAATGAGGAAGTTCTAAGTTTTTACAAACTACCTGCGTTTTCTTTGACCAAGCAGGAAAATCCCACTTCAGTCTCCTCGTCAGATTCAATGACAATAGCACAGTCTATACCTCCCTTCATAAACTGTCATTCAAAAAGAACTTGACAATTGGTAAAGCACGTATAAGATTTGTAAAATTAATGAAAATAAATCATTTGCGTGAAAAATGAAGTGACAATTGTCATTGTTGAGTGCATCTTATATAACTGTACGCATCATATCAGCAACTTATAGAAGGGCATGCAACTTTCTGATCATGAAAGGGAACACTGAATTTCTTTGAGAATACCTTCTCAGTTTGTGGCTCTTTTTTCTTTTGTACCTTCTCAGATGCTTTATCTGAAAAAGTGACTCGTTCCTTTTTTACTGACTTCCAGCCGCCCATTTCTACCTCTGGAGCTACAGCAGCTTGTAAACTAGTATTCGCCTCTCTGAAAAATACCTTGTCCTTGGTCACACTACGTAACAAATGCTTTTGCAAGTGTCAAATATAACCAGTCGTAAATAGAGCCATTCGTTATTAATTATTAAGATTAACAATTCGATACATAGGGGATAAACAAATATATACTATAAAATAAATCATCCTTCCAATATACCTAGATTTTGTCTGCCAAAAGCAAATATGGATATATAATTTTATTATCTCGTCTTTGTCGTAAAAGAAAATAGGAAAAGCATAACTCTCCGAACAAAAGGTTGAATAGCATTCAAAAGAAATTACTTCACCCGCCGTTCAGCAGGTGAGAAATCCATTTATTAAGCAATTTTCTTTTATATTGTTGGATTAAAGAATATAGAGAGGCCCAGAAGGATCAATTGCTGGATCAGTGTTTCTGACAGAAAAAGGAAACTTGCACACACACGCTTTGTGTGTATGGATGTCTCTGCTCTCTCTTCCTTATAGCGTAGTGTGCTTTTCACATATAACTCATCATCCTCGAAGCAATCCAGTAAAATCCGGGTTACTCGTCAACTATGAAAGCTGGGAAATAAATATTTGACACTAATCTACCATTTTCACATCCAATATATTTACAGCAGATTAGTTCTCACGTTTGAGACTGTAAAGTATATGAAAAAAATTAACAAATTGAGAAGCATACGAAATATATGTAATGTCAACGCTTAGAAAATTTTCATAAATAAAGCTTACTGAAATTGACAATGTAGAAAAAATTGACAGGCACTACACTATTAGTAGAGTAGATGAAGTTAATACATACTTAGCAAGAGGCTGTCGCTTTTTCGGTGTGATAACCTGTTTGCTTAAATTCTGCGAGCCAACAACGTATCAGGGATAAAAAAAACGATGCTTTGCACCGTAGAAAATAATCAGGATTCAGCAGACTAATTTTTCACAACGAAAAAATTCGAAGAAAATATGGTTCATCAACAGAGGTAATGAACCTTTAAGGACAAAGACGGCGGTGCCATATTCTTTTGGTTGAAGCTTTTAAGATTGGAAGAAATTCCCTGCAAGTGCTCATTGGAAAAGCATTATTTTTTGACGGCATTCTAGTGACGTAAACAAGAAGGAAAAGAAAGAGAGCTCGGGAGAAGGCATTTTCCTGTAGCAGTATAAAAATGAGAAGAGGGGTTCTAAGAAATCTTACTTTGTAAAAGTATCTGTATCTAACCTAAAGAGTTTAAAAGTTTAATTCGTCTGCATGTATTAATCATTATAAATTGCCATATGGTACGTGCCTGCATTTCCTTGGTGATGTTACAGAGATCGTTTTTTACACTTTGCATAGAGGCTTCAATTAGCCGAGGCAATGGAGAAACCGCCAAATATACATCCTGTAGCTTCTCTTTCTTTGAAACATGGCTCATTTGTTCAGATAAAGATTTCAAGTTCCCATCAATCCTTGCTTTGAATTCTTCTTGTCCTTTAGTCTGATTTAAAACCAGACTACTGCAATCAGTCTACTGAACTTCGATATCCATTGATGTTAGTGAAACCATGCGAGTCAAGGAAGGAATCAGGGCATTACCATCAACTGAAATGAGTTATCCTGAGCTATCAACTTCTGCCTTATGCATTCCACTGAATGAAAAGTAAGGAATTCAATAAAAGTAATTTATAGACCGAGCTAGAGAAAACTCAGAATATTATAAATTTGAAAATGAATGCAAACGTTCATATCCGATAAAAGTCCAGACTGAGCAAGCTGGCATCAAACACTTAATGTACAGAACATCGAGTCAGAAATTAGAGTTCTTAGTATAAAAAACGAGCATTCCTTCAGTTGAATTATGTTTCAAACAATATACAATGATTGGAAAATGCAAGACAAGCAGATAATCAAAGGAGAGCCAAACATAATTTCAGTAGAACGTTTCTTGATTGGTATAAATACAACTCCCAAAACCTTTTTTAGAATATCGTCAATAGTTACAATATGAGTTACTTACCTTCCAAAATAATTTCCTTTGTTCCTTTGTTTACTTGCATAACGTCACTTTGAACAGAATCCAAGATCATCGCAAACCTGCTCAATGAAGTTTCCATTATGCCTATTCGGTGTTCAAGTCCTTCACTTAACTGACCTGCTAGAGCAAACAATGAATTTATATCTTGAGTAAAGTTATATGCGAGGGTAAAAGGACTCTAACTTATTTTGCTTTCCGCCCTTGTATCATGAAACTCAGACCACTCTTAAATACGTCTAACCTGGATGCGAAAAATATAAGCTAGAAAAATAAAACCCATATTTTTCATTAAATACTCTTACCTTTATGATCTGCAGAGTTCCATTTGAGCATTAGATTGGACGAAGATCTAGAGTTAAGGGGGTGACTCTCTTCCCGTGAATATGTAGGTCGGGGCAAGCTAGAAAGCCTCCTCAAAGAGTTCTCTTGTTCTTGAGAACCAACTCTCTAAAACACAATAATAATATAATAGACATTGAAATAGAATCTTCAATTGCTTATAATTACGTTAGTCAAAAAACAAAATATATTCGCCTTATTTGCAATATTTAGTATATGAGTGAAGGATATTTGAAGATGCTCTCTATTTACCAGGAAAATTTCCGGTTAATATCCTACTAGTACTATGCAATTCCTTAGGTGTTCTTATTATTTTCAATCACGATTGAAGTTGCAGTCTATTAATTTATGCTGATAATTTCAATGGAAACTCTTGTTACATAGATTTTTCAAGCTGAAATTCCAATTAAAATTGAACACAACACAAAAAATACTCAATGAATTGAAATTCAAATTTTGTCGTAAATTTAATGCAAGCTAGCAAGAAATATGATTGATAAAACTAAGGATATCCATGGAATAGATTCACTGTGTATCCTAAGTAGCACATGAACTAATTGACAACAACATTAGCTTTTTTCTCTCCCAGGACACGCTTTGATTCCACTTGTTTGACATTAGATTTTTTGTGAAGCCACGAACAATTTATAAAAGAGGTACAATTATTTTTCAACGTGAGCAATAATTACAATTATTTCCACCTCATATTAACTCATAAATTCTAATCATAATAAATTCTAATCAATATCAGTTTACTAGAAGAGTTTTTTTATGAAAATTGCTTATAAAATTAAGAATAACAGTATAACTACGTCGGTTTACAAGATCTAACCGGTTCATTAGTTGTGACGGCCTCATCGAGAGAGTTTTGAGAGAAATGAGACAGCAATCCGTGCTGAGATGAAAGTCCCTGCGAAAACGATTGCTGCGATGGTTGCGTGCGATGCTGAGAGTGAGAAACTTGCAATCCACTTGATACGTTGTTCGCTTTCCTTCATAAGCGATACAAAACAACAGATGTCAACATGAACAGTTCAGTTGAAACACGTCATGTGTTGTGATATATAAATCATTTTAACTCAGTTTCCAGATTCGTTAATTCGCAGGACCCAAACAGAGCGTGCCGCAGAAAACACAAAGTTCATGAATAAACTTCAAATGTAGAACTAAATCTTCTTCTCTCAGAGTGAGCGAACGAATGAAATGAGCGTTCTACGAGAAGCAATGGACTGAAAGAAACAATCGTAATTGAAATGCTGAGAGGAGAGACCTTGAATGAAGAAGAGGAGGAGGAAAGACGGAGATGGAAGAGAGATCGCAGGCTTTGTTGATCTTCATTTTCGTTTCTGATCGGAGATGCAACGGCTTCTAGTTCATCGTCGCCGGAATCTGCAGAAACGGCACGCGTTTGGAGTTTCCGACAGAGAGATGAGAAAGAAGACGGAAAGTGGAAAATAACAAATAAAGGCGGGAATAAGGGATTTGAAGTAGAGACCGTTGGTTCAGTTTGGTTTGGTGTGGTATTTATACCAATGGAATGTTTACACAGAAACGGGCCGGGTCGTTGGCCGAACCTTCTTTTAAAGCAGAAGAATTAGGAATGACTTTTACTTTCTACACCTCCATAGTTATTACATGCACTCCCATAAATCTTAAAATGATCTTTCTATCTTTCATAATCTATTTGAAACATTCTTTTAGTTTTTCTTTTATTTTTCTTATTTTAGTACGAGGGACAGATACTAATTATAGAGATATAAAAAAAAATTCTTTCCTGTTTTTTTTTTTTTACTATTATCGTGATTTTAGATGAAAAAGAAAACAGAAAAAAAATTAGTATTTTTGTTTTCTATAGTTAAATACAAATATTTGTAACTTGTTAAAAATTTGGTGTGAGATGAAAGTTTTAAATTAAAGACCAATACTATATATTCATTAATTTAAATTTAAAATTAAAGATAGGAATTTGATGTCTTAATAAAATCTCTTAAGGTAACAATATTTATTTCATGGAGGAAAATATACATTAGGATGACAATCTCGGATCAGACATAAATAATATTTATCCATTATTTAATTTTTAATAAAAAAAATTCAACAGTTATTTATTTCACTACTGTTAAATATTTGTTTAAAAAATATTTAAAATATTTTAAAACTTATAAGTATCTTGAATATTCAAAGATTATTTAAAAAAGTGTTGTATAAATTTTAAAATAAAATTTAAATAAAAATATATATCAAATATAATACAAATTAAATTTTAATTAAATTTAATCTTAAAAAATATAAATTAATTTTAAATTTTAAATTTTTACAAATAATAAATATCTATAAATACAAATGATATAATATTAAAATCTATATATAAATAAATATTAAAATATTGGTTACTTTCTACCTAAAAATAATAAATATTTGGGAGTATTACCTGTTTGACTATGTCGCTGCGCGGTGTTAAAGCTAGAAAATGATGGTGTGGCCTGCTTCGTGGCTTCCCTCATCATATTCCCTCGCATATTCTTTCACACCCTTCTCTAGGGTTGCAACTATATATATAAATTAAACTGTACCTATCAATGCACATGGTAATGATATTTTTTTTGTCTTTCTCTATTGTTTATTTTATACTTTATGTTTTATATCATTCACCTGTTAAAAGTTATAATTTGTCGGTTGTTATATAAATTTTAATAAATTTATTATAGATGAAAATAAATTAACAATCTTGTAAGCAGGCATTTCACATCAGTCACAATTATGTAGCTTTTATATTAATTATCTTAAAATTTATAGTTTTGATTTGACTAATATAAAATCAATTGATTTTATTATTCAAAGTGACGTCGTACCACAATAGCTCTTATTGTAGCACGCTAAATATCCATGATGCCAACTTGTTTTTAAGATTTGTTCCAGTTAGATAATTAAAAAGAAAAACCTAACATTCTTTTCGCCGTTCACTTCCATTTGTGCATGTTTTAAAGTTCACTCTAAACAATGCAATCGCACAGAATGGTTGCGTTGGCGTGACCGTGAAGTTGTTGCTTCATTTGACTTCCATTAAAGAAAATTTGTGTAATGTACTTAAAAAGTTTTTCTTTTTCAGAAACACTCTTCAATTATTTAAAAAAAAATCTACGTATCTGAAATTTACATAAAAATAATATTTATATTGATATGGTTTCTTTTATAAATAAAATAGTATTTTAATATAATCCCACAATAACGATTTTCTCGATATTTTATTCAATTGATGATATACTTTTTGGGAGAGTCTATGGGATGTGGCTCTGAAGAGAGGTTTAGATTGTTAGGCAAGTGGTATTATAATTGAGTAAGGATGTCAAAATAACTTAATATGGTCTGTTTTGACACATCTTGCCATTGGTCTGCCAAAAACGTTGGCCCACCACAAGAAAAGAGGTTGAAAATTCAAACCTGCCTCACCAAAGGATGGGCCAAAAGATGACAGGCTAGTTTTTCTTATTTACTTTTAATTTAGTTTTCTAAAGTTTCAATTGATTAATTAATGTCTCTAATTAAATAAATTAAAATAATTATTATTTTTACATATTAAATTATTACATTATAATTAATAATTAGAATTTAATTTATAGTTTTTAATAATTTAAATTACAATATAATTATATATTTTCATCTTTTAAACAATATAATATATAAATATTTATTTTTAATTATTTTTATTTTAATTTCTATTTAAGAAAACAATCAGTGTGTCTCGTCTCGTCTTTAGCTTTCCAAATTAGTAGGTTAGAGTCGATTGACGAGTTAAAAATTTCAACTCGGCCTATCAAAATTTGTAGGCTAACAAGTCGACGTACTATTTTTCATTCTTATCGTTCATATAAAAATATTTTGTAAAAATAAGAAAAAAAACTCAAGGTGGTTAAGTTGTTGAACAATTAATTCACTAGACAAAATTGTTTGGATTTTGTTATAGAGTTTGGTCATAAAATTTTGAAAATCTTGATAGCTTTAGGGAAATAAATGTTAACTGAACTAAGTGCTTGCTAGATGACACATTTGTTACCCTCGTCAGACAATACATTCATCAAACAAGTGTATATGTCCACTAAGTGAGAGAGAAAAGAAAAACTTTGTAATTATATGTAATTTTTTTAAAGATGAAAATGCATGAGATGATCTTGGTCTAGTAGAGTTTGTAGTTTTTTCAAAAATTTATTGATTTAATGTTTGGTCTAGTAAATGTCAGAACCTTCAAAACCCGAAGTTAGTGGAAGTCAAGTGTAAGTGCAAGGGTTCTGAAATTTAGAAAGTGGAAGACAAGTGTGGGCTGCAAAGTGGACGATCGGTTTTAACAGTAGTTTATAAGTTAAGTTTTCAAAATTCGTGCCACTTTTCTGCATGCACCATTCTCTTCCAAATATTCTGAGTTCTTCATTTCTCCTACTTCTCTCTACAATCTTCTTCTTCTTCTCTCTAAGAATTCTCATCTTTTTCTTCTTCCAATCTTCAATCAGACCACGTCTGAGTCTTCCTGGTGTCAGGAGCTTTCTTTTGCACCGATCAAGTTGTTGGTTTGAGCTGGTAAGTTCATTCCTCTCTTAGCACTGTTGTTTTCTGGTACATGCAAACCAAGTTTTTGGTTGCATGAATTTATCATCTCATTCTGAACACACTTTTGGTCTTTTGATTGGTTTAGTTTCATAAATCCTGACCCGTAGGATTCTAAGATTTCTGGTGGTGAGCTATTCTATTCAAACTATAAGCTTTCGGGTAAGTTTAAGAGGTAAGGGAAGCTTATATAATTTGATTATGATTCTTTGTTCTGAATGGTTGTATGTTTGTTTGATCATTTGATGAATATGAAGTATGGGTGTTACTGCATGTTTGTTTGAATGAGGGGATAATTTATAAATGATGTGAACTAGGTTGAGATAGTGTTTGATCTTAAGTCTGCAGCATTCTGCGTAATTCTGGGTTTGTCACCGAGAGTCATTATTGACCGTTCGGCTTTTCACTTGGGTATTCGGTCTGAACTGAATTCTTCTTCTATAGAGAATTTCAGTTAATGACCGATCGGTTTTTCTCTTAGTACTCTGGTAAATTAGCGTTCGGTCTAAGTATAGCTTTCTCTTTATAAATTAGCTTAGTTAAGGTATTCTATAATATTTAAAGTCGTAGATATTATAATTATCCTTTATTAAAAATAAGTGTTATGTAATGGTATTAGATATATCTATACTCCTTCATTTTGGTATAAACTAAGTAGTGCTCGGTCTTAAATCCGGCGTTCGGTCTCAGTGGTGCTTGGTTTTAATCCAAGCACTCGGTCTCATCATAATACTCAATTATATTATTTTTGGAATAAAAGTGTTCGACCCTCGTTTGTAGTGTTCAGTTTAAACTCTTAGGTCGCAGATAAAAACTTTCGTCATCTTTGGTTAGGTTTAATTATATGTATTATATAGTATTCCATACATTCCATGAGTTCTATTAGTAAAGACCTTTCGGTCAAAATGGTTGAGTATCTAGGAAACGTTCCTTATTATTATAAGTGTTAGGCTTCTGATGAGTCTTGTCTTGTATGGACCGTTCAGTCTTGTTCCGTGGATAAGTGAAAGACCGTTCGGTCTTACACTAAGCGTTCGGTTATGATAATCTAAACAATATTCTCTTGTGTCGGTCTTACTTCTAAGATTTAGGTTATCTCTTTAAGCTCTGTTTTAAGATGGGATCTGGTTTTATTGGTTTGGTTTGACTGTATTGATAATGAAGTATGATGACTTTAAAGTATGATGTGATTTAAATGGTACGAATATGAAAGAGTATTCCAAGAAGGAATATCTCAGGATTTTTTACGGAATGGTAAAATATGAATGTGGTCATGCTAAGGTGGCGTTTATCCTGATATTCTATGATTACTCGTTCTCAGGTTGAGAGGAGTAAATCATGTGTGAGAATGGCAGGAGGTCCTAGTCCATAAGGTTAAGATGGACGATGTAAGAACAGACTAACCTCGGGTGGCAGCTGTTGAGGGCATCCCAGCTACTACATCACCCGGGTGCAAAAACGTCGTAGCTACACAAAATTCATACAGTCCGAACAGTCAGAGTCAAATGGTTGGTCATTGCATGCATTGATGAATAATTATGGTTGGAAATGTATGATTGGTTGTTGAATAATTGACTATTGAATTATATCAGATTTATGAGAAATATATGTCTTACTGAATTAATCGAATTACATAAGCTTACCCTATTTCCTGTCTTGTTTGTTTTGTCCATTCTGTTGTCATTCATGTTGCAATGATCATCTTATGGATGTGAGCAGAAGGGGAAGGGTGATTGCTGGAAGAAGCCTTGGAAGAAGTGGAGGTTAAGGCTGAACTTAAGACCGTTCGACAATTAGAGATTTTCATTCTGTATAACCGTTCAGTTAAGATTGTTTTGTTGGAACCGTTCGGTCCAATATTTAGCTTTATAAAATTTTAAATTTTGTAGTATTTTGTAATGCCGTTCGGCCATAAACGTATCCTTCCTTTCTGAATTAATCTGTTGTTAATATGTGAGTATTTAATGATATGATCTTATATTGTATTTTTGGGATATTACAGTAAAGCATATGGGATTCACCGTTTTAGTGTACATATTTTATTTTTAATTTGACCTTTTAATAAGTAAATTTTTCTTTAATTTATATCATTAAACAAAGGAATTCACCATTTTGGTGCGCACATTTTGTTTTCTAATTTTACCATTTAATTAATATCTGTTTTTTAAATTAAAATAATTAATTTATCAATTTTATCGTGAAGTCTTTTTAAGGATTAAGTATATTTAGTCTCTAAATTTACATACAGAATTAGAATTCGTGTATCTCAAAATTCATATAAAATTCATGTTTATATTTTAATAATACATCAAAATATATCCTTCAAAATCAACCCACTAACTTTTAAATGATATAACTAACTACCATGTTGGCTATTTTAAAAAATAAAAAAATGTGTTTTCATATTATTGACACATGTAATTTTAAAAATTAGATATATATTTTTTGTTTTTGTTCTGTTTTGTTTTTAAATTTTTTTTTTAGTTTTGGAAACGTATTTCATGAAATATTAAAATATAAGAATGAATTTTAATTAAAGTTTGAAAAAGAGAAAGAGAAATTCCAGATATAAGTGCAGGGAGTAAAGATGTGTCATTTTTCATAATGAGTCATTTTTCATAATCTGTTTTATCTATTTTCATAATTGTTCATAATTAAGAATACATCTAAAGATGGATAATTTTTCATAATTTGTTTTCTATTTTTATCATTTGTGTATATTATGAATGTTAAGTCTTTAAATTTTATCTACTTTCAAATGTTTTAGTGTATATATAAGTACAAAAAACATAAGGAATGCTGATAAAAACATGGATGAATAATAAGGTTGTGGACTATCAAACATTCTCTCTCATGAATGGACATTTGTAAACCTTTTATAAGGGTTCATAATTATTGAAATTAACAAAATTTATCTTTTGATCGGGTTTATGCTTTTTAAATTTCAGTACTTTTTCTCTAATTTTTATTATTTTTACTTTTTAATTTTATGCTGCTAGTTGATTGAAGTTCATGTCCCCAATATTTTAAATCTTTTGTCTTATTTAACGATATTGTAGTGAGCTGATATCTGATAACGTATTTATTTTTTATGTTTATTCCAAATTAATACACCATAAATTACTTATCTATTTAATTAATTGCTTTACAGGGTTTTCAACAAATGGCATGGCGTAATTCCTTCACTATTCTCTAACTAATTTTTAGTGCAATGAACCAAAAAAAAAAAAACTTAGATTTATGTCGACTTTAAAATTAATTTATATATATATTTTTTTCTCTTTCTTTCTAACGGGAAACGTCCGTGTACCTTCCTAGATCTTTACGAGGAAGTTAATATTTAATATCAACACATTACGTCTGGCATGAAAACTACCTTTGACAAAACTATTAATTGTAATGATCAAGTTTCCAATGAATAATTCTAAATTAAAACAATAAATTATAGTTATGCAAAGAAAAATTACTATTAACCTTTTAGTTTATAAGGTTAAATATCTTTTTGATTTTTTAATTTTCAACATAAATTAGAATTAGTTTTTTTTTTAATTTTAAACAAGAGTGGTTTTTCATTTTTAAAAAGATATGGATTTAATTCTTTAAATCTGTTTCTCAATTTATATTTAAATAAAAATGTATCACATAATATAAATAAAATCAAATACTAACGTCAAATAAATATGATAAAATTTCAATTAAAAAATTAAATTTACACGTTGAAAGAGACTAAATTATTAGATGAAAGTTTTTTAAAGAGAAACTAACTTCAATTAAAAATATATTTAATTCAAAATATAAAGTTGTTATTCTGGAAATTTTATCCAAACCGTCATTTTATTGTCTAAGATTATGTGATGTGGTTGTGTTAAACTGTGAATTAAATAATTTTATTATAAGTAGTTTATTATCATTTTATCTTTGAATAACGTTTAAAAAAAATAATCATTGTGATTAATAGATTATAAAATTTCACGGATATTTTTTAACTTTAAGAACTATGTTAAAATGATTGTTTGCTTCTAGAAAAAGATTATTCAACGACTTGTTGGTCTCTCTCTCACTCACAACCTTTCCATTTGCCTTTGTGTCATTCTGTGTAGACTTTCATGGACATCTTTTAGCCATCTTTTACCCAGCCATGGATAAAATTCAATAAGGGTGGCCCCATATCAAAGGAAAAAAGTTTCTTTAATTTTTTTTTTCTCCAGAAAATTTAAAAAATTCACAAATAAACTTTTGCAAAATTATTTATTAGATATACTTGTACTTTACTATTTATGTTGAAAATTTGGTTTTCGAAAATAGTACTATTAGATGAATCTATTCAAAATTTAATTTTCAAAAAAAATAAAATTCTCAATTGTAAAAAATGTTGCTAAAATATCGAAAACCTACTTGAAATTCAGTTATTGAAGAGTTGAATTCCGGTAAGAATTTTCATCTTTTAAAAAGTTAATGAAAAGGTGATAAAGAATTTAGACACAGTTTAGAAAGAAAAACAAAACTGACAAAAATTTAATTATTCAACAAATCAAATTCTAACCTGTTTTTCACATTACAAAATTGACGTTTAATTTGAAAATGGAACTTTCGACATAATAAACACATATATTCTTATAAATAATATTGATTAAATAAGTTTATTCTAGAAAACAAAAATGCACATTCTCCTTTACACTGTCCATTTTCTTATAGTTGGAGATCTTCTAGAAAACAAAATTAATAAAAACATCATTTTGCTTTTATAAAATATAAATATATTGTGTATACCCTTGTTTTTAATGTATACACATTATGTTCTACCAATTAAAGACATTTTATGTATACACATTTCCTTCCTTCAACCGTAAGTTAGCTAAAATGAGGATGAGATGTATATCTAATAGATATGAAAATAATAACCAGTTATACATGTGGATGCCCAGAAGTTTATCTAATAAATAATTTTGTTCAAGTTTGAAATAATCAGGAAGGGAACATTGAAAAGAATAAATATTTGAAATGGGTTATATATTTAAGATTATTTTATCTTATGAAATAAACAGTTATACACGTGGATGCCTAGAAGAAAATATGAAAATAACTCCTTCATAACTCATTTCCAACTTAAAGTATTACAATATTTTCTTTAATATACTTTAGAAAAATAATCTTCAATCATATTAAAATAACTTAACCTTATTTCATTTGATTAAAAGAACTTCATCTACAAAATTGAGTGTTTATATACTGAACACTTATATAAATATTTAATTAAACTAATATTCAGGAAAACCACTCAAAAATATTTAGTAAAATAGTATATTATTGAATTCCTGTGATAGAAAATATCATAAATATTTGATACTGATAAATTATGAATAAATTATATAAAAGATTTCAACTCAAACTCTCAAAAATAATAAATTTGTTGGTTTCTTTATTTTATATGCTATTACTTATTACTTTTTATATTCAAATTAATAATTGAAATCTTATCAAATGTCTCAAAAACAAGATTTCATAGGTTTAATAAAATAAAATTACAATTTATAAATAATTTAAAATGTTTAATATATTAATTAACACAAATTAATTGTACTAACATATCTTAACTTAGTATTGTGATCAAAACTTAACACATTCTAAAATTGAACATGTGACGTTATATTTTAGAGACAAAACAAATGTAGGTGTTTTCTTTTGTAAGGTGTATACAAATAGAACCAGTACAATTTTACTTATATGGCCACTGTTTTTCCTCTTTTTTCTCTAAGAAAAAGTATTGTTTTTGCTTTCAATCACAACATATATCCATTGTAGTTTTTCTTTTTTTTTCTCCTTCAAAATCTTTGCTTTCGAGTCTATTAAAGCAAGATTTTCACTTTTTTCTTTCAAAAATCAATTCTATCACTCTTTCTCTTCAATTCTAACTCAATTTTAACTCTTTCCTACATTTGCATTTTTTTCGGCTGTTTGCATTTTTTAGATTTTGAAGAAAACATTCTTATCAACTCTTCATCGTGTGCTCTATGCTAATTTTGTCATTTTTCGATAAATTATTGACCAGAACAAACAAATAGTGTAAGAATTCAAAAACCAATTTCAAATTCAAAGTAATAGAATACATTTGGCGCCTGCACTGTGAAGGTCGACCGGCCATGATAACACTCTACAATCAAACACGATCGGCTTGAGTCAATAGTGTGTACGACATCATGGATGGACGGTCACACAAACACACCAGCGTCAAGTCAGACCGGAACGCACCAAGACAATTGGACGCGGCAAAATCAATGCGCATGACCGGACGACTGTAGGTAGGAAGTTCAGCTTCCCATGCAAAGATTAAGGTAATAGGTAATTAAGGGTATTCGGCTGAAATTGGATCGTGATTAACATCTCACTAATCTCAAACTCATGCCGAAAATTATAAATATAGGTCAAAGGTAAGTGATAGTGTTTACATTTACTGTACATTTATTACTATTGCATTGAGCTACCATACAGACAATTCACTCACTTTAGCATCAGAAAACCTTTGACAGATACACCTCTGAAAGTAGAATGAAGACAAAGACTTGGGTTAGCTCTCGGACAACTTTATTGAAAAAAATGTGTAAGTGTTTAGAATGACTCGACCTCTGAAACAACGCATATGTTCATTTCTTATATATTATTTTCTATATATATATATATATATATATATATATACATTAATGGGCATCATCTATTTTGTATCATTTTTTCTTAATGGTGTGTTTGCACTCTGATTCTCTTCTTTGACAATACAAAATGTGACAGCTAAAGATATGATCTTAGTAAAGTTGGTTGAAGATGCAAAATGTATTTTCATTATTTGTTTGACCTTTTCTTTAGTTTCCAGGTTAATCTGCAACCATAACTATTTTAGTAGTACACGTGTTGGATTTACATGAACTAAAAACAAGTTAGCTTACTCAAATGTTTATTTTATATCTTACTGTACTTGGAACACCTACCAGCCATTGTTGCAGTTAGGAAGTTATTGATTCATAAATCAACTACTTTGGCCAATCCCAGAGACAGAGTGTAGTGAGCAGTTCAGAACTTCCACGTTTTAATTCGTAAACGACAAAAACAAACTCCTTGGACCCACCACAAATTGTGCAAACCGCGTAAACAAGACCTTTTACCCAAATTACCAAATTTAACATTATTCAAAGATTGTTTACTTAACTAACCTATTTTTAATTTAAGAAACACAATATTAATAGTGTTAATTAAGGTAGCTAAAATTGAGATTATGATTAAAATTATGAAATATTTATAAAATTGTAAATCGTAAAATTATAATATAAATAGTATAGTATGGATGTATACCTTAATTAAGTTTTATTATTAAAATTCATCATATTAAGAAGATGAAGGATGCAATAGAAAATACTTTTAATATTCAAAAACATATTTTGAGATTGTAGAAAGAGGGTTGTGAAGATAATGAGTGGTGGAGCCAAATCAAAGTCGCATCAAATGACCTGTATGTAAGCTTGTTCAAAAGTTTTCCACTTGACTCCTCATATTTAAACTTGAGACGCAAGTCTTTACCAAAGCAATGACCAAATGTTTTTAATAAAGGTCAGTTTACCAACACTGGCATTGTCGGGATAAGAAGAATTCCATAAGAAGTTGGGCAAAGGACTAAACTTTTAATTTAAATTCACGCTATGCGTGGTATGTTGAACATGAACCAGCAGTTGGTGCTGCATCAGGCTGGGTGAGAATTAAGATGATCTATTATTGAAAACAAAAGAGGCTAGGATGAAGGCTAGGTTGGGCTAAGACAAGGCCATCAAGCAAACGAGCCCGCTCGGTTTACTGAACAAAGTCAGGGTCTTGAGGCAAGAGATAGTTGAACGGTTACTGAGGAAGGGCCGAACAACAAACACTAGCTTAAGGCAAGCAATGACTACATTGTCGATGTTTGAACAAAGCCGAGTGCATGCAAGTGTCGAAGCTGGTTGACGTTGGTGGTGAGATTTTCTACTGTCACTAGTTAGGGCGAGGCCTGGCCGAAGTAGCGATGTTGAGACCGAGTGTTCGTCTAGTTCCTTATGGTTACAGGAGAATTTCGCTCAGTCCCACTGTAGGCACCAAAATATTTTGGGTATGGGTTGAGATCCTTGCTCAAAGCACCCAAAGGTATCTCGATGACCAAATAGACTTCCTGATGGTCCTCCATCATCCAAGTTATGTTGTTCATTATCTCTCCTTCTTGTTCAAGTCGTGTGGGAGGATACATGTCAAAAGTAGTCTGACACTCAAATCAGTAATTTTACGTAATAATGTTGTTATAGAAATAAATAATCATAATTAATTATATAAGATCTTCTATACAACATATATTTATAAATCTTATAATGAACTTATAATTAGGTCTGATCCATTAATTATCAATAAATATTTTTCATTATTCTTATTAATTTTCAATTAATAACTATTATTTTTATTAATTGTCCATTAATAGTTGTTATTGTTCAGATTAATTATCAATTAATATTCCGAACTAATTACTCGTTTCGGTTCTAGATGATATCGTCCAATTTCTTTTTTACGGACCAGTTATACAATATACTTTTCAATCTCTCACTTTCTTTTTATAAATACAAAAATTAATTATTTTTAATGACCAAAATACGTATAAAAGTAGGTTGTCAACATATGCAAATGGTGTAAAAAAACATTTTATGTAAAGTAAATTGATTGTTAATATATCTGAGAGTAAGGTTGGGTTAGAAAGCGTTAGGAGTAGAGATCTTTACATAATATATCTCCTTGTATAAGAAAAGAACGTAATCTCATATTTTGAAACGGGTATCATATTAAAAGACCCAAACAAAAATAGCATGTATTCTATATAAAGGTAAAAATCTAACTCAGACTATATTTGTTATTCCTTTAATATGAGAAATAGTCGTATTCATTGCATGAACAATGACACGTGTCTATATGCAATTGTGTATGTATTTTTTGTTCATATTCGCTCTTAATTGATCTTCATTTTCATTTCTTCATTCTATCTTCTGCTATCAAACACAAACAAGGGTGCATCACTTTCATGATTGTATATGAAGACAAGTTACACCTGTCCCGATGTATGACAGGTTTACGTTTACTGCACAGATTACTTCCAGAAGATTGGAAATTGGAGGTCCACGTAGTTGGGCTAAACTGTTTCGTCGAAACTTCATGTGAAGCACTCATTGGGAACAAAGAGTGGAAGAAGATGAAGAAAAATAAGGAGCACGACCGTGGCTGGAAGAGGTAGAAAAATGAGGTTGTTCTTGTAATTTCCAAGGTTTCACTGTGTTACTTCTTTATCTATATTTATGTCTCTTCTGTTTGTTCACTACCATGTAATGAGCTCAAGACAACCGTACTCTTTTCCATTCCTACGAGACAACATAGATAAATACCTGCACATAAAAAAAGGCATTTCCTTTTCATTTCATCATTTGGTCATCATGACTTTCCATCATCCTATGAACTTTGTTTATATGATGATAGACAACGGACATGTTTCGTGTCTTTGCAAATGTGGTCCCAGATTGGGTCTTCGCTAGGCGTAGAAAAAATGAATATTTTTGTTCAGCTGGGAGAGATTTTGGTCATGGGGTCTCTTAATTTAGACCAGTGAGATGCTCTGGAGATATTAAAGAGAATTTTTGGTTAGTTTGAGAGATTTTATTTATTGATTTATTCCTTTTTTGGTTTGGGTTAACTGGGTTTATCAAGTTTTCTTGATGAAACGTTTATGTATAGATAGAGAGAAAATTCCCAGTAGTTGAATTCTTTTATAAGTTCCTTTGGCTATAAAGTTGAATCGGCACTTCTGAGTTACAGATTATCGTGATTCTCATCAGAAGTGAAAGAAAGAGTCTTTTAAAGGTTCAACCATCCTTCATCTATCAGTATGGCTGTGGTGAGTCCTATGCCTGCAACTGCACCACAGATCAACCGTACGAGCAAGCTTCGTGATGTTGGGGTTCCTGGAATCATGACTAGTAGGAGTGAAATTGTGAGTGAGCCCAGTCCAAGTATGGTTGATGATACACTCTATGTTGCTGTGGCAAAAGATGTGAAAGACAGCAAACTAAATCTCATATGGGCAATACAAAATTCTGGAGGAAGGAGAATCTGCATCCTTCATGTTCACGTGCCATCACCTACGATCCCTATGAGTAAGTTTGAAACATGCGTGTGCACTTGCAATTGTTTGTGGGTTTGAGATAACTTAAACCTTTTTTTCCTTTTTTGATTTGTACAACATGGCTGAACCTGAGATAACTTTATCATAACTTGGGTGCAAATCTTATTATTACTGTTAAAATTTGTTAGGCTTTTGATTGATTGTGCCTATGAACATTATTACTCGTTTGGTGTGAGTATATATTGCGTTGTTGAACATTATTTTTGAAATTACTAGGAGATTGTAACTAAAACTCAAAACGACCCAGAATATTTAAGAAACCACGCTATGACTTATGATTTATGGTGTGTTTCACAAACCGGATTTAACTTGGTTTATTTGGTTATTTTTACAGTGGGTGCTAAATTTCCTGCAAGTGCACTGAGAGAACAGGAAGTTCAAGATTATCATGAAAGGGAAAGGCAAAATATTCCGAAGACTATGGATCCCTATCTTTATATCTGTCAAAGAATGGGGGTAATTTTTCTAGTGAACCTTGTTTTCAAAACTTTCTTCTTTTTTTTTGCTAATAATTTTCTGATATAGGTGAGGGCAGGGAAAGTACTCATTGAAATGGATTGTGTAGAAAAAGGGATTGTAGAGCTCATCCACCAGTATGGCATACAGAGGCTTGTAATGGGAGCAGCATCTGATAAGAACTATTCTAGGTAAGTAGGCAGCTAAAATTCCTCAAGCAGCTATTACACATTATTTTAACCAAATTATCTGTTTGAAATTTGGAGCTTTTTGTTAACCATGTTATACTTTCACACTTTTTAATTACTATTTCTCAACATTCTTAGATATGGAGCTTAATCTTCCCCTCTTCCTGTTTGATTTTATTCCCCTCTTGAAGGCTTTGCTTCATGGAAAATTTTGTGCCCTTTTGAAATTTATATTCTTATTGCTTTTAACGAGCTTCCACTTGCATGATACTGCAGGAGAATGATATCCCTCAAATCTAAGAAAGCTATATATGTATCTGAACAAGCTCCAGCTTCTTGTCATATGCAGTTTGTCTGCAACGGGTACCTCATACACACAAGGTATGCTGTCTTACGAATACTTGAATAGTGGTGGTGAGTACTGAATTCCAAGGAATAGTGTCACACGGAGATAAGTGTAACTTTGGAGTAAGCTTCAAAGGAACAATTTCAGAAAGCTTGTGTTTTGATATTTGTTTGAACTTTGATTTGTTGTCTAAATAGTATATTATCATATTATATTTGGTACTGATACAAGTGCTATATCAACTCAGGGATTGCAGATTGGATAGAGGGAATGTAGAGGTTGGATCTCCTGTGCTGCAAATAGCAAACTCTGAAGTTGGGCATTCACCAAACATGGGATCCCCATCCTCAGTGGAAGGGCAAAATCGTTGGAGAAAACCAATTAATACCGGACAAGAGTTATTTCGTAGAGTTAGGACTATCAATGGTGCACTTCGGAAGAGCATTGGATCTGTTTCTTCTTTAGAAGGGTACTTAACTCCTCAGAGAAAGTTCGGTAAAGAAGCAAGTTGTGATGAGTTTGATGAGCAGTCACGAGGGAGTCCTTCAGTATTCTCAATGTGCTTTGAGAGCTGTTTGGGTGAAGCACAATTGATCCCAGATTTGATTAACAATGGCAGTGAGAATGTATTAGGCTTGTCATTGAATGACTTTTCTCTGGATAACAAGGATCTTCATTCACCATCTCCAAGTGTATTGGTGTGCACACTTTTTCCTCTATCAGAATTTCTATGTATACTATGGGGCTGAGCTTTATGATAATATTTTAATATTGTAATTGAACACCAGCAGGATGAAGGAATGGATGATGCTCTCTATGGTCAACTTGAACAGGCAATGGCTGAGGCTTGGAATGCTAGGAAAGAAGCACATCAAGAAACTGTTAGGCGCGTGAAAGCAGAAAAAGAAGCCAAGGATGCTATACGCAAGGTAATTTTCTTATGTGGCGTTCTTATTAGTTTTCAATGAGTAAGATGATCATGTTTGTAAATCATCACACCAAGTTAATTGTAGGTGTTTTATTCAGTTCTATGTTTTTGAAATTATCCTTACCAGACCGAAAGAATAAGATTGCATTAGCTAACCTTAAACAAACCTCAACTGATTCTAGGATCATTTGAATGGAAAAACATCTTTTTATTGACAGGCTAAAGCCACTGAAAACCTGTATCAAGAAGAGCTAAAACTAAGAAAAGAACAAGAGGAAGAAGTACAGAAAGCAAATGAAGAACTTGATAATATGAAGAGCCAGATAAACAAAGTTAACGAGGAACTCCAACTTGCCTTAAATCAGAAATTATCTCTAGAGAATCAAATTGCATCTACTGAACTTATTGTGAAGGAGTTGGAGCAGAAGAATATATCTGCTGATGAGTTGTCTCAAAAGTACAAGGATGAACTAGATGAGTTGCAAATGCAACTTGATAATGCATTGGGAGAGGCTGAGGAGTTAAAGAGAAAACAAGGGGAATCCTCAAGCATGCACGGGCTTCAACCCTTCTCAGAATTCTCCTTTTCAGAGATTAAAGAAGCAACAAGAAACTTCAATCCATCCCTTAAGATTGGACAAGGTGGATATGGAAGCATATTTAAAGGTATCTTACGTCACACTGAGGTGGCTATAAAAATGTTGAGTCCTGACAGTGCCCAAGGTCCAATGGAGTTTCAACAAGAGGTATGGCTTCGGTTCAGTTTTACTTCATATTTTGTGATTCGTCCTATTTTGGTGAGGAACAATCTTTTTGTGTGTTTATTTCACAACATTTATTGCATCTCATTTTTTTTTCTCCCAGTTATACAAATTGTTGTACAAAGAATAGCTCTCTGACATGGTTTTGCTTGTATCAGGTTGAAATATTGAGCAGGTTGAGGCACCCGAATCTTGTGACACTCATAGGATCCTGCCCAGAATCCTGGACTCTTGTGTATGAGTATTTACCCAATGGAAGCCTTGAAGATCGTCTCAACTGCAAAGATAACACACCTCCATTATCATGGCAAACTCGAATTCGCATAGCTGCAGAACTCTGCTCGGCTCTCATCTTTCTTCAATCAAGTAAACCTCACAGCATAGCACATGGTGACTTAAAGCCAGGCAACATTCTCCTGGATGCAAACCTTGTAACCAAGCTCAGCGACTTTGGAATCTGTCGTATATTATCTTGTCAAGAGGGTTCAAGTAGCAGCACTACAGAGTTTTGGAGGACTGTTCCAAAGGGAACTTTTGTGTATGTGGATCCTGAATTCCTTATTTCTGGTGAACTCACACCAAAGTCAGATGTTTACTCGTTTGGAGTCATTTTATTGAGATTGATCACTGGGAAACCTGCTCTGGGAATAACAAAGGAAGTGCAATATGCATTACATAGTAGAAAGTTGAAATCCATCCTGGATCCATTGGCTGGAGACTGGCCAGTTATGCTAGCTGAAGAGCTGGTTCGCTTGGCTTTGAGGTGTTGTGAGATGAATAGAAAGAACAGACCAGATCTTCATCCAGATGTTTGGAGAATACTGGAACCAATGAGGGCTTCTTGTGGGCCCACTCAACTGGGTTCTCAAGGAAAATGCCAACCTCCTCCATATTTTATCTGTCCAATCTCTCTGGTAGGAAACTCTTTCTCACACCATCTTCAATTTTAGTTATATGCTACATGTGTTGGTTTCCCTTCTTGCATTACACTGCTCACAATTGTCTAAAGTAATAAAATTATTTACATATCCATGAGACACATGAAAAGGTTTTCCAAATCCTTGGATATTTTGCAGGAAGTGATGCAAGATCCACAAGTGGCTGCAGATGGTTTTACTTATGAAGCTGCGGCTATACGTGAATGGCTGCAAAGTGGTCATCACACTTCACCAAGGACAAAATCTAAGTTAGCACATCACAACCTTATTCCCAACCACTCTCTTCGCCATGCAATCCAGGACTGGCTTCAAACTCACTGATCTGCAAGCTTCTCATTTTTCTCTTTGATTCTTCAAACTCACTCTCTTTACACATTTTTAAAGTATGTAAACAACATTATTATAGCCTACATGTTGTATAGGTTGTGCACATTTTGAGTTCTTGTAAAAAGGTTACGTATGTATGTATGGTTAAAGAGATGCTATTTGTTATCTTTTGGCAATGAGCAATGCTATTTGTTAATCTTAAACATCCCAATGAACCGTCCCAACAGCATTCAAGGAACATTCTATGTTTATATTAACGAAAATTATACATATTTGTGTTCTTAACTCAAATAGATAATATAGTAACATTATATTAACTAAAAAAAGATACGAGGAAAGGAAAACAAAACATACGATAGAAACTTACCATAATATTAACTAAATTGGTCACTAATTAATTAATTAGTGGTTAATTTAAGCATTAATTTTTTGGTAATAAAAAAGTTGATAACTAATATTAGTGATCAATTTAAAATCTAATTCACAAAGTAATTATAATTTTTTTTAATAAAGATTATTTTAGATACTAATAGTTTTAAGTTTATAAATCATTATCTAAATTAATCATTATAGTAACTAATTATCTTTTGTTTCTAAAATTATATGTTATTTAAGAATTTTCTTGTAATGTATCTAGTCTCGTAGCACATGAAGTATGGTCTCAAAATTTTACTTACTATGCATCTCTATATAAGACCACAAGGTAGTTTTATATATAGGGTAGTTACTACACGTGACTGTAAAGTAGAAAGCGAAAAACTCCAACCCGTTTTGCAACTCCTATGCCAGATATAGAAAGGTATGAGAAATCATAAAAAAAGTTATCACAATCTAAGTATGAGTATGAGTTATAAATAGGTTAAGGTCGTTATTTTTTATTTTTCATTTCAAATGACTCTCTCCCTTATTTTTGTTCTTCATTAGGTTCTTAAATTGGTTTAACGACATTAAAATTACTTTGTTTTGGCATTAAAACGACATTAAAATTGATTTAACGACATTAAATTATTGACGTTACTTATTTAAACGACATGGTAGAGTGAGGGCATTTTAGGTAGGGCACGGACGCAAACTTTTGTATTTTAAGCATTAAAGAATAGTAAAATTTAATTAAAATTGAATTGGGAGTGTTTTGAGTGAACTTACATTGTGCGAAATTAAGATTCCTTGATAGGATTTAGGGTTCCATCATGCAAATTTGGAATTGATTGAAATTGGGATTGATTGAACACAATTAGGATTCAGTGAATAGATTTAGGTGTTTTTTGTCATCTTTCGAACGTTCTTGGTTGGAATCACGAGGTAGTGTTAGGTCAATTGCGAGGTGGTTCAAAGTGAATCGCGTCGAAGGTAAGTAAATGTTGTATTGGGGGTTTCAATTTATTCTTCGATGATTTTTGTTGTCATATGCGTTTCATTTTTGCAAAGCTGAGTATTGTCCCACAATGTTGACATGTCTTTCATGTTCATTACAATGTGGTCCCCTTGTTGTCCCCCATGTTTAAAGTTATGTTGGAGCATTTGTTTCAGTGCATTCTAGTTTTAATAGGTGTTCCTTTTTGTCGGTTTATTATTATTTCATAAGTCTACAAATATTTATATTTTGTTGTGCATAATTGAAGAGGATTTTGAGGTTGTTTTCAACCATAAGGGAAAGTTTGTAAATGATGGCAGGCTAAAGTATGAAGGAGAAACTTGTACATTATCTTTTGACCTAAACGTTTGGAGTTACTTTTTTGTAGTAAGTGTAGTGAAAGGGCTGGGGTATGTTGGATTCAAAGAGTTGTGATATTGTGTAGGAAGGGGTTCTGTGTAACAAGGGGTTTTGTCTTGGATGACAGGTTGGAGCCTTTGTGTGATGACTTTGAAGTCATGCATATGGTCAACTTAGCTAGGTTAAATGGTCAGATTCGTGTATTCGCGGTTCACACAGTGTCTAAACCTTAGGTGACACACATGCTGAAATATGTTACTGATGAAATAGTTGAAGCAGAAGTTGTGCATGTGTTGCATGAGAGTGGTCAATGCATACATATAGGTGATGATGAATGTGAAGGTCAGAGTAACCCACAATCTGAGGTGCATCATTATGAAGAAAATGTTGTTGTTTCACACGAGAGGAGTCAATGTCATGTTGATGTTAAAGGTCAAACTGAAATATAGCTTGAAGTGGCTCATTGTGAAGAGGATGTTGTTGTGTCACAAGAGAAAGGTGAATGTGATGTTGATGTTAAAGGTTAGGCTGAAACATAGGTTAAGGTGACTCATTGTGAAGTACATGTTGTTGTGTCAAAAGGGAGGGGTGAATGTGATGATCATGTTAAAGGTCAGAGTGAAACACAGACTGAGGTCCCTCACTATGAAGGAGATGGTGTTGTACCCCAAGAGAGGGGTGATTATCATGGTGATGTTGAAGGTCAGGGTAACATAGACCAAGAAGTGTGTAACTATGAACCTACATTAGTTGTACAAGAGGAAGTTGATGCTTGTGGTTGGAGTACGTCGAATGATGATGGTAATTTTGATGTAAATAGCGAGTGTATGGTGGGACTAGTTGACATAAATGTTGAATGTGATATGAATGTGAGTTAGGAGATGGAGATTGCACTTGTAATGTGGAACTTGAAGTGAAAAGTCTTTCACATTAATATGAAGGACCATCATGGACTAAGATGTCTAGCAGCGATTTTGATAATGATATAAATTAAGGTAATGAGAGAGGTTTGTCGGATGATGACTGACAATCTAAAGAATTTCTTAGTGTAACACATAATGATGAAGAACATAATGAAGAAGAGGATTATAGGAAGTTTGTGACCTTTTATATGCTGAAAAGTATGGTTGATTTTAAATGAAATTGAGGACATATTTTGGTGAAAAAAAAGACTTTTTGGATGTCATAAAAATCTACTCATTGAAAAATCACATAAATTTAAAAATTGTTAAAAACGATAAGAGAAGAATGAGGCTGAAATGTTTGGATGCAAAAGGACAATGCCCCTTGATGACATACTATGCTTATATGGATACAATCCATACGTGGCAGCTCAGGATTATTGTACATAACCACACATGCAGTAGAGAGTACAACCTTCGTTTACTTAATACGAAGTGGTTGAGCAAGAACTCGGAGAAAACCGTGAGAGAAATTCTAAAAGGGAAGGGAGTTCAAATTCGAGAGAAAATCAGTAGAAAAGGAAACATTGGTATATCTAGGAGTATAGCTTACAAGGCGAAAGCCATTACTTTAGACCAGGTTGATGAGTCATTCAAACTATAGTACAAAAGGATATATGATTATGCTCATGAGCTTTTAGCTTGAAATCTAGGATTGATAGTGAAGGTGAAAGTTGACGAGAATGATGATTAACCAATTTTCAAGAGGCTATATGCATGGCTCAAGGCATACAAAGATAGTTTTGTTTCATGTAGGCCAATAATTGGCTTTAATGGAGCTTTCTTAAAAGGGAAATGTGGTGGGGAGTTGCTAAGTGTTGTGGGTTGAGATGTTAATGACCAAATGTTGCTTATTGCATATGTCATTGTAGAGGTGGAGAACAAGGATACATGGAGGTTGCTTTTGGAGCTTCTGGTTGAAGACCTCAGTGGGGCTCTAGTCTGTTCATCTATTACATTTATATCAGACCAAAAAAAAGGTAAATCTCATATACAAAACAACCTCTAACCTTTGCACATTAGATCTTTTGAACATGCATATTGTCAAAACTGACAACACTATACATTATGTTGTATATGACAGAGCCTACTACTAGCTATACAAGAATTGCTTCCTAGAGTTGATCAAAGATTCTATGTAAGGCACTTATATGTCAACTTCAAGACGAAATACCCTAGAAAAAAATCTAAAGTGTCTAATGTATAGGGAAGATAAAGCAACAGACCCACAAACATGGAAGATGGAGATAAGAAAGATAAAAGAGCTTAATGATGAGGCTTTTAAACATTTAATAATTATTCCTCCAAAGTTTGTATGTGTGACTTAACCACAATTTATGCCATCAACACATTAGGGTGAAGGTCAAGCCTAAGAAGGGATGAAATTCAAAAAACATGATATTTTTTGAAGCTGAACTTTATGTTAATACTTTTGAAATAGTTGTCTAAACAATATGAACACTTTCATAATGTTATTATGTAATACTTCAATATTGTACAAAACTTACACGGTGATAACGGTTGATTTTACGTATTTTTGTGTATATATTTTGGTGAATAAATAAACTCCTTCACAACTTTTACCTTGGTTTATCGTCAAGTTTAGTGTGTTTTCTAGTTTTCTTGTGTTTTATTTAGTATATGCTTGTTTTTACCTCTAGTCTCTTTGTTTGAGTGCGTGAAATAAATGAATAGGAAGTCATTCTAGTGAAGAAAAACAAGTAAAAACTCAAGGGAACATGTTTTAGGACAACAAAAGATCAGTTTGAAGCAAATACCCATGTAGGACAACTTCGGAATCGCACAAGAACTTGAATTTTAGAATGTTGTCAAAACTGTTGTCGATGGGCTGCGACTGAGCGCTCTACTCTCCAGAATGCTATCGTTGGGCGGCAGCTGAGCGCTATGCTCTCTTGAATCCTGTCGCTGGGCTACTGCTTGAGCAATGACGACGCTGATTTGTCAAATTGGGTTATTTAAACATGGGTCTCACAATTTTTTGGGCATTATTCTTCTCCTTCTACATTTCATTCTTTACCTAGAGAGATTAAGAGAGGCCCTTTGAGGCTGTTTGGGATGTTGGGAAGCTCTCTCACTCTTCCTTGGGCCTTCAAGCTTCATCAATGGTGATTTTGTCCCTTTTGGATTGAGGAAGAAGATGAGTCACGAATTGGAGATGGAACTGCGAAGGGGAGGCGCACATGGAGCATGGAGTAGCTGCCAAGAACCTTGGGAAAGGCTGTGCGTCTTCTCTTTGGTTCCAATTTATTCCCTATCTCTTCAATTTTGTAGAACCCTAAGTTCTCCACCATGGAGGGCTTGTCTTATTTGTTGATATTAGTTGTAAAACATGAAATTCTTACGTATTTTGTGATGTTAATGATATATGCTTTTCCAATTCATGTTAGTATTCAATTTCTATGCTTAATGCTTGTTTTGGATTGATCACCCATGCATGAATTGTGGTTCTTGATGTATTGAGAAATATGATTTGAACCTAGAATTGAAATTGAACACCTATTGGATGGAATTTAGATGTTTATGAATGCATGAGAATGAAATGAATGAATTCTAACCTTGACAAATTGTAAATACACTATGTTAAATTCCTTGCACACCAACTGTTTGATAAAATATCAAAAAGAGTTTCTTGTGTTGTTTTGTGCACTTTGATGTCTAATTGAGTTATGAAAGGAAGAATTATCATGTGTTGCATAAGTCCCTTAGGAGAGGACGATATTTATCACTTGCTACGCTGCGATGGGTGCACTTGTTGTTGGTTTTGCAGCCAATAAATTTTTGGCGCTGTTACCGGGGATTTGTGTTCCAACACAAGGCAATTTGGGCATTTATGGCTCTTTTAGACTTTGTTATTTGGTTTGTATTTGAATGTTGTTTTGTCTGCAGGTTGCTTTAGTTTTTAAGACTTTCCATTGATTTAGTTTGAACTTAATGTTTGTCTCGGGGTACGCCTTAGAGCTTGATGCAGTTATTGAAAGTTCTTAGGGATGAGATTTCAATAGCGGAACTAACTAAATCAAACCAGATGTGCAAATCACCAGGGATGGGGTTGCGTGTTTAGATTCACTGTTTTGGAACTTAAGGCAAGTTTGATGGACTTCTTACACCAAGGGATTGGGTGAGGGTTTGTCATACTTAGGTAGGCACAACAAGAGGGATATGAGTGTTCTAACTTTAGAAAACAGGGAAAGTGGAATTCTTTGCTAATTGTATGTCTGTTTTGTTTGTGTTTCTTATATGCAGTTTGCCTACAGATGTTTATACTTTCCACTGGTTTGGTTTATGCTTAAAGCTTGTTTCGGGGTACGCCTTAGAGCATGATCTAGTTGTTGCAAGTCGCTAGGGATGAGATTCAGCAGTCGAACTAGTTAAATCAACCCAGATATCGCAAGTCGCCAAGGATGGGATTATGAGTTTGGCCCCCATTGTTCTGGTTCTTAATGCAAGTTTTAATACATTCTTAGGCCAAGGGATTGGGTAAGGTGTGTCAGACTTAGATAAGCGCAACAAGAGGGATCTAAGTGTTTTTACTTTAGAGAACAAGGAAAGCAGTATTCATCACCTTAAGAGAGTACTAAGTGATCTTGCAACAAGAGGGATCTGAGTGAGGTTATTTAGGAAATTCATTTCAATCATTCTGCATATTGGAATTGTTGTTTGGTTGGTGTGCTTATGTTCTGCAATTTTTGTTTCTTCTTTTCCTTATTTCTTTGTTTGTGTTTTTTTTTTCATTTTTCTATTTTTCTTTTCTATATGTTATTTTTATTTTTATCTTTATGTTTTTCAATTCTCAAATCTTGGTTTCTATAAAAATTGGACTAACATGTTTGTTCGAGTCTCTTGGTGTTCTTGCAAGTAATAGGTATGAATGTTGATGAAGAAGAATATACAAGGAGCTGAGGAATTTGAGCAGCAAGTTGGTCCACCAAAAAAAGAGTTTGTTTTTTCCTTCCCTTCTATTTTCTTTTCTTGTTTGTTGATAATAAGTGTAACTTGGCTGGTCTGACAAATATGATGCATTGGTTATGTGACTTTGAGTGAGTTTTGCATGACTTTGAGGATAACCATTTGTGTTTGCTCATAAATTAGTTTTGGAATACATTGAGAATGTGTTGTGATTTAGCGAAAACTAATCCTTGTGGTTGTTTTCATATGAGTATATCGAGAATGTTGTTATTGTTTTTATTGTGGTTAATGATTGTGGCAAGGTGTATGACAACCATAGGAAACTAAAGAACTTAACCGGGTGAGATTTTGTGCCTTAGAGTTTTTATCTATGAGTGTTACCTCTTTTGGTTACAATTAACTTTGCTTGAGTTTCATTGCTAGTTGTTATTCATTTGCATGCTTACATTGAAACAAGGTCGTCTTTCTTTCCCTCTTTGCATCATATACCCAAAATAGTCAGTTGTGTTTCAAAGATTAGAACCCTTGTGCAATCCTTTGAGCATTAAAAGAAACTTACCTTTACTTTTGAAACCTTAAGCCTTATTGAATATGATTGATCATCTCACCTTAATGGGAAAAGTAAAGTTTCCATGGTCAGTAATGTGATTCAAGTGTGGGGTTTGGTTGATGTGTTGCATTCTTGTATATATCTCATCTATAAAAAAAAAGAAAAAAAATGGAAAAAGAAAAAGGAAAAGGAAAAGAAAACATATGAATAAGGTGACTGCAAGTTGGTGTTTGGTTGTTCTAGTTCTCAGGTAAAAGAGAGTAGAATGATAAGATTGTGAAATTGATGTGATTGCTCTCTATGATAGTTCATGCTATCTAGATACACCAATTTCCTTCTTTGCCTTGTCCCAACATCAAATAAAGCCCTTATTGTGTTTGTATTTTTAATAATTATTGGTTCTTGAAATGAAAAACAAAGTCAAATTATGTGTTATTAGAGGTAGATGAGAGACTGACACACCCTTATACACTAGTGTGCTTGAGTGAAAACACTTTCTCTAGTGAGGATTGGTTTGGTTGATCAATGAAAACATCTTTGTCATGGTTGTTAATCTCTCATAAAACATATACATTTATTCTTGTAATATTTGCATTGTGAGCACCATAGCTAAGGATTTACAATGTTACACATATTGTTTTTGGATTGTTGATGAAAGAAGAACATTCATGAATGTTATCCGATTTGATTTTGTGAACTTGCTTTCTAGTTATTTGATCTTTGTTGAGTATATGTTTTTCTTGGCCAAGTTACCTTTTGCTTGAGGACAAGCAAGGTTTTAAGTGTGAGGGAGTGATAACAGTTCATTTTACGTGTTTTTGTGTATATATTTTGGTTAATAAATCAACTCCTTCACAACTTTTACCTTTTTTATCCTCAAGTTTAGTGTGTTTTCTAGTATTCTTGTGTTTTATTTAGTATATGCTTGTTTTTACCTCTAATCTCTTTACCTGAGTGTGTGAAATAAATGAATAGGAAGTCATTCTAGTGGAGGAAAACAAGCAAGAACTCAAGGAAAATGTTTTGGGACAATAAAAGATCAATTTGAAGCAAATACCCATGTTGGACAGCTTTCAAATCGCACAAGAACTTGAATTTTAGAATGTTGTCAAAATTGTTGTCGCTAGGCTGCGGCTGAGCGCTTTACTCTTTGGAATGCTGCCGTTAGGCGGCAGCTGAGCGCTCTCCTCTCTTGAATCCTGCCGTTGGGTTACCGCTTGAGCGTGACGATGTTGATTTGTCAAATTGGGTTATTTAAACATGGGTCTCACAATTTTTTTGGCATTATTCTTCTCCTCCTACACTTCATTCTTCACCAATAAAGATTGGGAGAGGCCCTTGGAGGCTGTTTGGAATAATGGGAAGCTCTCTCACTCCTCCTTGGGCCTTCAAGCTTCATCAATGGTGATTTTGTCCCTTTTGGGTTGAGGAAGAAGATGAGTCACGAATTGGAGATGGAACTACGAAGGGGAGGCGCAAATGGAGCATGGAGTAGCTGCCAAGAACCTTGGGAAAGGTTGTGCGTCTTCTCTTTGGTTCCAATTTATTCCTTATCTCTTCAATTTTGTAGAACCCTAAGTTTTTCACCATGGAGGGCTTTTCCTATTTGTTGAGATTAGTTGTAAAATATGAAATTCTTATGTATTTTATGATGTTAATGATATATGTTTTTCCAATTCATGTTAGTATTCAATTTCTATGCTTAATGCCTGCTTTTCATTGATCACCCATGCATGAATTGTGGTTCTTGATGTATTGAGAAATAGCATTTGAACCTAGAATTGAAATTGAATGTTTATTGGATGGAATTGAGATGCTTGTGAATGCATGAGAATGAAATGGATGAATTTTAGTCTTGACAAATTGTAAATACACTATGTTAAATTCATTGAACACTAATTTTTTGATAAAATACCAAAAAGAGTTTCTTATGTTGTTTGTACACTTTGATGTCTAATTGATTTATGAAAGGAAGAATTATCATATGTTGCACAAGTCCCTTGGGAGAGAATGATATTTATCATTTGTTACGCTGTGACCGGTGCACTTGTTGTTGGTTTTGCAGCCAACACACGATAGATCAAACCTTTTGTTATCAATGCTATCATTTTATTCTATAATACCATTTTCATTTATGTTTTGATTATATCATTTTCCTTAAACCATTTTCATTAAACCATTTTCATTAAACCATTTTCATTATACCATTTTCATTATATCATTTTCATTAAACCATTTCCATTATACAATTTTCATTAAACAATTTTCATTAAATCATTTTCGTTAAACCATTTTCATTAAATCATTTTCATTCAACCATTTTCATTATACATTAATGGAAAAACACTTATAAACAACTACAACTCTTTAATTCATTGAACAACATTACATTCAAGAACACACTAACACTAGACAATATCAATTGTCCATCCTATACAATGCTAATTGTCCATCCTATACAATGCCAAGTATACATCCTAACAACAAATAAATTAACTTAACTAACTAAACACCATAAGACAGTTATAGCACATCATGGAGTTGTTATCAACATTGAAACTAAAATTATGTTGATGGCGCATAGAATACAAACCACACCTATCAACACTTTCATCCACATTTGAAGAATCAACACAACTTTATCCAAATTATGTATCATCTTCTTAATAGCTTCCTTTTCTCCAATGTTCACCAAGTTGTCATCCTTTCCTTCGCACTTCACATAGCTACCAATTTTGTCAAACTCATCATCAATGCATCATCTGAAGTAGTTGCAATCAACATCTTCACTTCCATTATGTTAAAAAAAAAATCAATAATGACATCTTTTGAAAACCAGCAATACAAATACATAGGTTCTATGTATTTTACATTGTAAACCTAAAATTGTTTTCATCGGTTCTTAAAAGTTTTTGTAGTTCTCAACATTGAAAAAAATCATAAATTTAATCTTATAAATATTAAAAAATTCATAAATTTATTTCTTTTAGGATTTTAGATCGAAGGTTGTGTGAAGTTTTTTTTTATGTAGTTTGATTATGATGTTGTTGAATCTCTCATGTAAGCCCATCACAAACAAACAATAGCATACAACAATTTCTACCTCTATGGCAAAAATATTAAAGCGCTATGGACCGAGGTTTAGCTGACCTATGCACACTAGGATAAGCTTCTCTTTTCACCCTCGTATTAAAAAGGACCGGACCAGATACACAGAAGGAATGAAGGAGAGTTTAAAACAAACAATCCATAATATAATAGACAACATAAGCAAGACTTAATTAAAAAGTTTGAACTAGTTGTACCGAAAACTCCCGTGCATGCATGAAACAAAACGTTAAAAGCTTTCTTGCCATCGAAACTTCGATTGTGATAACAGTCTTGAGCCCTTGTTAAGTACCTTTTATCGTGTTCAGTTTTAACAAAATCCCAGAAATCCTCCGAATGTAATATAGGGCAGACCACGATGTCAATTCAAAGAATCAAGAAGTTTATTGTTGAATTGTATTTTTGTGCAAGATGAAAATGCATCATTGGGGAAAATTAAAGACATGTGCAAATTATCATTAGAAAATGATATAAACTGGAAACCGTGAATGAATGCAGAGAAAGCAATGGATGAATGAATCAAAGCTGGACAGTAAACTAAGGGCAAAACAGTGAATGCACTATGCATGATAGGTTATTAATATACAAAACTGAATTTGATGCAATGAGATGAATCGAATCATGAAAATGATTTAGAATCATGCCAATTGAATCATAGAATAGAGAATTGAATCAAAACATACAGAATTAAAAATCCTAAAACTGGAAAAACTACCTAAACTATGTTACCAACTTTCTAAAATGGGGAACAAAGCAGAAACCAAAACTAGAATTGAAACTATGACTATGATTCAAACATATAAACACACCGTCAGCAATGCACAACCGAGAGTTGAATGCAGAAAATGAAAACTGATATTCAATTGCAATGCAGAATTAAAAATCAAAGAACAACTATATTAGCTACCCTTACAACATATCTGAATGAAATTAAAAATAACACATCAATCAATCCCAACAAAAAATGAAAGGCTAACTCAACTCCAAAATTATTCAAAATTTGTGATCTGCAAATTATTGCTCATAATGACTAAATGCAAGTTAAGACAGATCCTATTACATCATCAATGATGAACTTTCACTCATCATCCTCATCATCATCATCACCGGCAGCAGAGTTGAGAGCCTGCAAGCGTGCAACCAATTTAGCCTTTCTCTCCTCATAAGTGAGTTTCTTCAGATTGTACCTGCACAAAGATGCAAATATTCTCAGGAACATCCTCCATTCTAAAAACTAAATTACCAAAAATAGAACCAAAAAGGTTCAAAATGTCGACCATGCCACAACTTGAAATATAGCCAAAATAGAGTACATAAGTTAAATACAAACAAACTATTATTATTGTGTAATTATTATGAAGTTTTGACAAATAATACACAGCTAATCATAACTTAATAATTATTATAATTGAAGCATTTTTTAAAGAAATTATTGAATAATGTAAAATCGTAAGTCCATCCTGATATAAATTAATCAGGTCTATGAGTACTACACTTGGGTATAACAATTTTTATATAATACTAAGAGTGAATTAAATTAGATCTACTTCATACAACCATAAATAAATAATTATAGGACTGATGAAAATTTTATGTAACTTATAAAAGAAACATGTGATTCTTATTTCTCAATCCCAATCTTTCATAACAAGACTTAGTGATTCATATTTTTAACATAAAATGTCATCTTAATATATATATATATATATATATATACACACACACACACATATATACATATATATATATACACGTGTGTGTGTGCATGTATACATAATATTTAAACATAAAACCATAATATATATTACTAAAAACTAACATTAACATTAGATTTAGTAAATTTCAATACTAAACCAAACCTAAATATTACATACTTCCAAATCAATTAGTCATACGGAACCAGTAGCAAAAATAAGATGAACAAAAGATAGATAAATAGCAGAAACAAGATAAACATCACAGGATTAGTTAAATATACAGCCAATCCAACAACAGATCCACTTAAAATAGCCAGAATTCAAAATGACAAAATAGATATATGCATTTCCCTAATTCTAGAATCTATATGCATTCAAAAATTATCAGCCACTTACCTCTTATGCTCCTTTGGTGCCTGATTCTCGGATTTCTTGAAAGTAGGATCAGCTCTGATGGCAGCATGAACCTTCTTATACAGATCTTCCAGACCATCAGGCTCTATTCCCCGCTTGATATAATCACTAAAGTGTGATTGGTATTTCTCTGGCTCATCCTCATTCAATGTCTACATAATACATAAAATAGTGTCGGAACACATTTTCTTAAATAGTCATAATATAGTACTACCTTTTCAACACAATTGTACTCAATAAAACCTCTGTCCGTACCTTCATATAAGCAGCAACATGTCCACCAAAGACATATTTGCGATGAACCTCAGCATCAAGCTCCTTCTTATCCTTATCAAAGCCAGCAAACCTTTTATCACTATGAGGGATATCCAAACCCCCATCCAGAGCTCCCTGTAAACACAATTATTCAATTTGGCTATTAATAAACAAAAATCACACTAAAAAGCACTGTATTCAAATAGATTACCTTAAGGGCACCAAAGACACGATTGCCTGTTGTGGTCTTAATAAGACCAACATCAAGGAGAGCACGGAATGGTCTCCTGGTGTCGGCTGGTTCCACTGAATAATCCTCTCCGGTGGCCTGAAAAGAGAACATCCAAATAACTTAGAAAGATGTCACAAATAAAAAAAAAAAAAAGAATAAAACACAGAGCATAGAAACTTCGTAGATACCTCTACATTTCCTTCATATTCCTCATCCATTTCAAGCTTCTTGAGCACTCGACGGGCCAACAAGAGTCCAGTGCAATAAGCTGATGACAGAGAAAAAGAATGAAAAGATAGAAACAAACCGTGGGTCACAAAATGGTTGGGAATTAGATTTCCTCACAAAGTACCTGCAGCATAGTTTGTAAGGCCCACTTCGAGACCATAGCGTGGCAGCTCATGTGCATATGCTGCAGCAAGAACATTATCACCAGCAATGGTAGCAGATGTTATTTGGGCAATGATGTCCTTGTTAGTCTAATATCAGGTTAAGGTTTATGCTCACAGAAAAACATCAACTGAGCCAAGAAATTCAGTTATTCACATGACAAAACACAACAATTCAAGCTCAATAACAAATTCTTCATAACAGTAGGATACAAATCGAACCACAAAGCGATATTTTGGTGTGTTGTACTTGTTCTTATCCTGGTTAATCAACCGAATCCTGGCTCGGTAATCGGTTTTTCCCTCTGCAGTAAATAAAATCAGTTACAAACGATGATTGCAACGAACAAGACATACACTGAATACAATGAATAAAAACAAACAAACAAAATACCTCTTCTTCTCTTGAACTTCACCTGATATCTCTTGAAGTAGGCCCTTGATTTCTGAGCCTTAACAAACGCCTTTAACATGCACACAAAAAATGTTGATACAGATTATGTGAGAAAAAAAGAAACATTAGAACATAAAGACTGATCCATTACAAGCTAAGCTACCAAACGTAAAAACTCAACACCAAAACCAAAATGGGTGACACAGATCAAAACTTCGCCTTTCCACTAAGCTCAAAAACTATAAATGCATAACACTAAAACGTAGCTGAAACGAAACACGGATAGTAGAAATCTGAATCTGCAAAATAATGAGGATACGCACCATTGTGAGCTCGCTCCCTTCAAACGAAAGAGGCGGAAGAAAGTCGGGGAAGATTAAGGGTTTGCTTATGAGATTTTTTTTTCTAATGGGCCGTTATGGGTTTTGGGCTTTATTGGCCCAATTGTTTCGGTTTTATTTAGCGTAGTAAAGCATAATAATTAAGCTTTATGATCGTGCTTTTCATGGGGAACCTCCATCATTATATTCTAATTTATTTTTTTATGGCCATTATTATATTCTAATATAATCTTCATTATTTTTTCAACTGTGATGTGATAAAAGAATCGTACTCGTTGCATATTTTATACTGTGTTAGGTAAAGAAGAAAGAAATAAAAAAAGGAAATAAAGAAATATATGACAAAAACATAAAAGTAAACTTTATTTTATAAAAAAAATAAAATTTAAGCTTTTATTATCATTTAACTTAGGAAAATAAGAACCATTATTATATTACCATTAATTTTATTAAGCTAGTATTATTTAGTATTAATATTTTTTTCTTTAACTATATTTTAGTCTAATAAAAAAAATTCCTCTGCGTATTGTATTTTACTAAATAATCAATTTAACTTTTAAATTAGTTAAGATAATATTTTAAAAATTATAAAAAAAAACATTATTCACTTTAAAATGCAGTGTTTCGATTATAAGACAGGAGTATTTTTGGGTCTATCAAAACAAAGTTTTTAAAATAATCACTTTATTTTCAATTTATTATAAAATAATCCTTTTATATTTTCCACTAAAATAATTGTATACTTGTTGGTAGGTTTTATCTATTTTTTTTATTAATTGTCAAACTTAATTATTTAAATTGCGTATGTATATATGGTTAAGCACACTCTTATGTGTTTATCTTCGGCAATGAGCAATGCTATTTGTTAATCTTAACCATTCCAACGAACCGTCCCATCAACATTCAATGCTCTAAGTTTTTATATCGTGTATATGTAAGAAAGTTTTAAAATAAAATAAAATAATTCATACTTCTTTTTAAGGTTTAAGATTATAAATTATTTAAAGTCTTTTAAGTATTTTCTTTCCTTAAATATTGTTGAATCTTTGCTGTGAATCATTTCAAAAACTTCCCAAAAACAAACAATGACATGTAACAATTTCTATTTTTTTTACACTATTGGTGGGAAATTTAGTTAACCCTGTACACACAGATAACTGTAAAAGATAATGTCTATCAATATATTTTGAAAGTTCAAATGAAAAATAACACTGAAAATTGATGAACCACTTAAACAAAACTAAATTAAAAGGTTGAAACTATTGGTAGCCAAAACTCACGTGCATGCATGAAACAAAATCGTAAGAGTTTTATTGCACTCCCAAAATAAATTTTTGGAATTAATTATTAAGTTGTATATCCTGCAATATGCAACTTTACTTGCATGTGAAGCATAACTATTCAGATTGAAAGCTCTATTTTTATACATTTACTAATTTGTATTTTGTATTAGTTTGCACTATTAGGTCATAGGGAGATAATTTTGGTGCATCGAAGAAAATACACTATTACTTATCTAAACGAGATATTGGGTGTGAATTTGTAGGCAAGTTTCAAGATTTTATGTTGGGTTCGTTTGAAGGGATAACACTGTTTAGAAGGATTGGAGAAGATGGATTTGCGAAGTGAAGTGTGTTCACATTAATAAATTTGGAAAGAAAGATTATCACTTATTTGCGGGATGAAGTACTTTTTTCATCTCTGTGGATGTCATGCGATTTGAGGGTTATTTTAGTGAAAACTCGTTTTTATCCCTAATAAAAAGTGATAAAATAAGTGTTATACAACGCTGCAATACACGGATTCGATTCTAATTTTGAGTTTTGTGATAATTAATGTCACATGGGTTGTAAAAGATAATGGTATTTTTTCAATATAAAAAGTGATATGTTTTAGTGAGACTAATAGTGATGGAATTTATTGCTAAAACCCATTTAATGTAATTTAGTGCCCAATTACATTATCATATTATATGTTGAAAGTGCAAATAAAGGGTAGGTGGTAGTCTGTTTGATTTTTATCCAATTAATATTGCATGTAAATATATGAAGTTTTAGCTCGTTCCAACCACGTAAAATATTTTAGCAGGGAGCATTACAATATATAAGGCAAGGCACACTAGTAAATAGGATATAATATGCTTATATTAAAGATCAGGGAGACCACATATTTGATTACAAAATTCATGGAATCAGTTACAAGACCAATGTATTTCATTTCAAACAGCGGGAACCGGTTACACTTACAAGTATTATCGATTATATGTCCACATATGTATAGGCTTTCACGTTCTTTTGTTTTTACTGGAGATTAAAATTTTAAAATTGGATGATGTACTTTGATACCCTCAAATCCGAGCACCTACGAGGAATGAAAATTCATCTAATCCCGCGATTCATCGTTTTTCCTCTCTTTCAAATTCACTCAAGTGAACACAATTTTAAGATTCAATTTGTCTGCACAAATATGCTTCTACAGTGTTTTCCATTCAAGCGAACGCAACATTAGTGGTGGTAACTTGAAAGCTCTTACTGATCGGAATGGAATTTCTTGCTATTCAAAGAAGAAGATTGCAAAAAACTCTTCGATGTTCAAATCAATAAGTGAGTTTAGATCTATGAGTATGAATATAGAATATTGGGTTAATATTAAGTGAGTATTCCTTGAAAATACTGGTTGTTGTATTTATAGGATCCACATGAGTTGTGGACCTATTTTATTATTGGAATAGTATTTATCTCAAGAATAATAGCAGAGTATTTGATAATAGCAAATTGATACCTCGTCATAAATAATAATCATAATATCAAATTTTCGATATTAGCTATGATATGTGCATATTACCCAAATAGACATAGGTTTGGATTGTTCTAGAACTAAAAGGCTTAATGGATGTTGTTGAGTTGTGCTCTTTATATGTCTATTAGGTCGGGTAGTAACAACTATAAAAGTGAATATTGCTAATGAAGCTGATGCTTCATCTTTAGTCATCCTCATTTTAAATTACCGTACAGGTGTTGCATTTTCTTTTCAATGCATTTTGAGATCATACAGTGTATTTTGTTTCTTAATTGTCCATTAGTGATTTTACCTTATTGAGCAAGAGAAGCTTTTAAAGGGTACCTAGTTCTATTTTGAGCCAACATTACTATGTCTCAATAGTGAAAGAAACAGGAGTACCAAGATATGGAGGATAAGATGTTACTTAGCCAAATAGAGCCAAACAAAAAAGTGTTGAACAGACAAACACTTTAAAACAATCAAGCTTTTGCCTTATTTGCTACCTCTCAAGGAGGCTTATAGAGCAAGATTTTTCCCCTTTATACAAATTACTTCCCTTTATTTGGAAATTCATGATCTAGTTACTAATATACGGGTAAATTTATGTACTCGCAGGATTCTTCAGATGGCTATGCTAATATAGAAAATGTTGGTTTCGGCGGTTACGTGGAAATTAGTACTATAGCAGCAATATTATTCCTCGTGATTGTTTCATGTTTCTTGGTTATGCTGTATAAATTAATGTCATTCTGGCTTGTTGAAGTTCTGTTTTGCATTGCTTGGGTTATATGTTGTTATTGTTCCATGTTGAGTATCCTTTTCTTTGATCTAGATTATAATCACTATATCGATCGACCATATTTCCATTCTTTTCTTATCATCATTTTGCATCTTCTTTAAGGCAAAAAATTCCGAAGACTATGGATGCTTATCTTTATATATTATATATGTCACATAATGGGGGTAATTTTTCTAGTGAACCTTATTTTCAAAACTTGTTTTTTCTTTTGCTAATAATTTTCTGATTGAAATGGATTGTATAGTTGCGGGCACGGAAACTACTTGTTGAAATGGATTGTGTAGAAAAAGGAATCGTAGAATTCATCCATCAGAATGCAATACAGAGGCTTGTAATGGGAGCAGCATCTAATAACTACCATTCTAGGTAAGTAGTGTTGTAAATCTAAAAGTTAAATTACAAAACCTTTTCAGAGAAAGTAATTTGAATTTGTTTTGCACGTGGTCAAAACCGTTGGGTAGTAACGTTATCATTCAAAACTGCTTCTTCCGCAAGCCAAGGCACTTTTGCTTGCAACGTTCCCTTTATTTGTTAAAATTGTTTTCCCCAATTGTTTTACGGGATATTTTCCTAGTTTAGTGGCCACGTTGGCTCTCAACCAGCTCTATAAATAGAGCATTTCTTTCATTCAGAAAGGAGGATCAGAAACTCTTATCTAATTCTCTCTTATATTAATTTTATTCTTTCTCTTTTTCTTCTCTTTCCCAAAAATATTGTGGGTTTATTTTATTCTCTTTTTAGAGATCCTTAATAGTTTTGAGATCCTCATAAATTTCTGAGAAGTTTTTGTTGTATCCTGGGGGCTTGCGCAATATATCGCAGATAAGTCCTTAAGGACAATGATCCACACGCCTTAGGAAATCCTTTGTTCGTGATCTTTATTATTTTATTGTCAGCTTTTACAACAATCTTAAGGACTTATGGCTTACATCAACAACTCAATCCCAAAGGATCAAATCCCTGTTTTCAGAACTCCTACGGTATTTGCGAAACCATTTCCGGACGTGTCAAAAGTCAAGGTTTTCTCTAGAAGAACTTTCGAAAGCTGGCAAGTTGCTCGCAACAACAGTGGTTTTTTATCACATTTGTAGGGACCGCGGATGAGGATGAAGAAGATGGAGACAAGGCGACAAATTGGAGTTTGTTGGAGTTAGGATGATGAATCCTAATTTTACTATGTCGTGCCTTTGTAATGTTTGAGGAAAGATTCCACAGAAAGAAAAAGAAATAAGATGAGGCTAGGTACTTGAGTAATTTTTCGTATACTTTACCTACAAATGAGAGAAGCACAACCAAGTATTTTCTCTGTTTACCAATTTTAAATATTTTTAAATTGGGGGGTGTAGGTAATTTTACTTAATTACTTGAAGAAATAACTTTGGCTTTTCACCTAACGATGTTGATAAATGTGTGTACTCTAAATCTGAAAATAGTGATTGTGTCATTATATGCTTGTATGTGGATGACATGTTAATCTTTGGTACATGCAATGAGATTGTTGCTAGAGCTAAATTGTTTCTAGGATCAAAATTTGAAATGAAAGACATGGGTGAAGCCAATGTGATTTTAGGTATTAGAATCATAAGGAAGGGAGATAGTATATTACTATCTCAAGAACAATACATTGAGAAACTTCTTAAGAAGTTTGGGTTTTATGACTTAAAACCAGTGAGTACCTCTTATGATGCTAACTCTAAATTAATGAAAAATAGAGGAGAATCATTATCTCAGCCTCAGTATGCCCAGATAATTGGGAGCTTACTACACTTGATGAGCTTTTCTAGACTTGATATTGCTTATGCAGTAGGTAGACTGAGTAGGTACACTCAATGTCCAAATCAAGAACATTGGGATGCACTTTTTAGGCTTATGAGATACTTAAGAGGTTCAATGAATTATGCCATTGAATACAATGGATTTCCCGCTGTACTAGAAAGGTATAATGATTCTAATTGGATCTCTGATTCAGACAAGATAAAATCCATTAGTGGTTATGTATTCACAATTGGGAGTGGTGCGATTATATAGAGATCAGTCAGGAAAATAATTATTGCAAGATCAACAATGAAATCTGAGTTTGTTGCTCTTGAGACGGGTGATAGTGAGGCTAAGTGGTAGAAAAACTTCTTAGCAAACATTCCACTAGGAATGAAACCAACTCCATCGGTATCAATACACTGTGATTGCCAATCGGCAATAGTTATAGCTAAAAACAAAAATTACAATGGAAAGAATAGACATATTCAATTGAGACACAATTTTGTGAAGCAGCTGCTAAATAGTGGAACTATTTCCATTGATTATGTGAAGTCAGAACAGAATCTAGCAGATCCTCTGACAAAACCCTTGGGAAGAAATATGATCTTAGAAACATCGAGGGGAATGAGACTTAAGCCACTAGCAAACAAACAAGTGATGGTAACTTAATCTTTGTGATTGGAGATCCCATGAATAAGGTTCATATGGGTAAAAACAAGTCACTTGTTAGTTCTGATAGCACTAATTTGATTTTAAATCAAATATATCCATTCCTATGATGTGTGTGAAAGTGCTAGAGACTACATTATTGAGAGGTTAAACTTTGTAATCAAACAAAGTTTTTAATGATCTTCATATCCCTTACGGGTGGTGTATGATTTGCAGCATACACTTGATGAAATCACCTATATGAGTGTCAAGTGGGGCCGCTTGCATGAGATCCTGGAATGATCTATAGAGCACTCATGAATACCGGGCACACACATGGCCTAGGAAGCACATCACAGCGATAACAACAAGGATTGTGGGGGTGTAGTGTGATTGATACACCTCTAACACACTCAAGTGTCTTTGGTTCATATAGCTTGCTATACCAATTACACTGTGTGTTAAGTTTCTTGATCTAGGATTGGTTCATATAACTTGCTATACCAGCTCTGATGCATTACATCTTATGAAACCCAGTATAATTTTCTTTTTTTGTCTTTTCCAACATTTGTAATTTGTGGGGGATTGTTGTAAATCTAAATGTTAAATTACAAAAGCTTTTCAGAGAAAGTAATTTTGAATTTGTTTTGCACGTGGTCAAAACCGTTGGGCAGTAACGTTATCATTCAAAACTGCTTCTTCCGCAAGCCAAGGCACTTTTGCTTGCAACGTTCCCTTTATTTGTTAAAATTGTTTTGCTCAAATTTTTTAACGGGATATTTTCCTGGTTTAGTGGGCACGTTGGCTCTCTCCCAGCTCTATAAATAGAGCCTTTCTTTCATTCAGAAAGGAGGATCAGAAACTCTTCTCTAATTCTCTCTTCTATTAATTTTTATTCTTTCTCTTTTTCTTCTCTTTCCCAAAAATATTGTGGGTTTATTTTATTCTCTTTTCATAGATCCTTGCTAGTCTAAGATCCTCAGAAATTTCTGAGAAGTTCATGTTGTATCCTGGGGAGCTAGCGCAATACATCACGGATAAGTCCTTAAAGACAATGATCCACACGCCTTAGAAAATCCTTTGTTCGTGATCTTTATTATTTTATTGTCAGCTTTTACAACAAGTAGCCAACTAAAATCCATCAATAAGTTAATACACATTGTTGTAACTAAATTATCTGTTTGAAATTTGGAGCTTTTTGTTAACCATGTTATACTTTCACACTTTTGAATTACTATTTCTCAACATTCTTAGTTATGGAGCTTAATCTTCACCTCTGCCTGTTTGATTTTATTCCCCTCTTGAACGCTTTGCTTCATGTAAACTTTTGTAGCCCTTTTGAAAGTAAACTGCTACTAATCTGAAAACAGCAAACTGAATAGCCACATTAGAATTAAAAGCAATAACAAACTTGCTACTTACTCATGTTCTACATTCCTAAAAACAGTAAATAAAATGAAAAACTCTCAAAGCAGAGAAATCCTTAATCTATGCAGCAAAAACAAAGGTTGAACACATAAATTTAAAACTGCAGACAATGAGAAAATAGGCAGAAAAGCAAAAATTTGAATCCTCCCCCTACACTTGAATTACACATTGTCCTCAATGTGCAAAGGGAGTAAACCAGAAGTGAAAAACAGAACTGAAACTAGTGCTAAATTTGAGATCAAAATTTAAAAACAATATAGAAAAGCTAAAGATGAAAACAGTGTATGAAATGGAATGTATATATGAATTGGTACAAACTGGTGGTAGAACTGGACAACTAAAGCTAAATCTAAAACACAATTGAAAACAGTAAATGTTAAAAGAAAAGAATCAACGCTCAACGATAAAACCAACAACTGTAAAATGAAAATGAATAGTGGTTAGCAAAAGAAATAAAAAATGCAATGCATGTAAACCGAACAACAGTGACAGCAAAAAAGGAAAAAAATTATGAATGGTTACTGAAATTAAAATACAATGGAAATGCAAAACTAAAAGTGGCTTCAACTAAAATATAATGATAAAACATAAATTGGAGTGAAAGATGCAATGACTAAAACTGTGAAATAACCTAACTTAAATTGACCACAAGCCACTTTATTGTCTTTATTTTGATATAATATATAACTAACCTTTTATACTGTTGATGGTGCTATACTCACTGCTTATACTTAAGTCTAATATTATATTTACAAACCCAAAAAGCTTGCATTTTTACGATTGTTATTCCACATACTACCGTGTGCTTACATAATGTAACATCCCAAAATATAGTAATACCATAATTCAGAATTAATTACAATTAACAGTGAACAGTAACAGTCTTAATATTACTAGGAAACCAAGGTTCAAAGCCTAACGGCTGATGTACAAAATAACGAACGTATCAGATTGCAGGGAATTAAAACAGCACGAACGGTTTTACAAAATGATAACCGAACGTCCCAAAATGAACTAATATTTACAGTAATAAACTAACGAGCACTCTAAGGCTCGGTCTTCACTTCCACTTCCACCAGATTTGCATCCTCCAAATTTTCTTCTTCCAGCATGACTTCAAGGGATGCATCACCATCTGCTCACATCCACAACGGATGATCATTGCATTTTGACAAGACGAAAGCACATGGACAGTAGACAACACAAATGGAAAACGCAAGGGTAAGCTTATATTGTTTAATTAATACAACACACATATAGTTCATAATTCAATTCACACATACATCAAGTAACTTAATCATATAATTTAACATAGAAATATATATAAGACAGACCGTCCGGACTGTATGAACCATGTAGTTATAGGTGTCCTTGCACCCAAGTGGTGTAGTAGCCGGGATATACCTAATCAGCTTCCACTTGAGGTTAGTCCCTTCGCCCCTGCTAAGTGAGGGATACGAAAGACCTCCTGCCATTCCCACACATGACTACCCCCTTCTACGTGAAGATGAGCATCACGGAATATCAGGATGGACCAAGCCAGCATTAACTAACCACAGTCATACTTTACCAATTCAATATTCAATCATATAAGAGACGTTCCTCCCTGGAACGCTCATCCAATATCCATAATCATAGATTCAATCCATATAGTGTTCACACTGTAATTCAATATGATGTAACATCAATTTCATCTTTAACTGTAAGAGAATAACAGAACGAACGTACAGTCCACTGAACACTCAGGACGAACGTCCAAATAACTTCACTGGATACTCAGGAAAAATACTTAGAACGAACGTAATTTCTGTGGATTCTGTTAAATGAACTGACTCGACTTGAAGTGTACTAGTACTTAGAAAATAATTCATGATAGAAACTTGAACCAGATTTAATGTACAAAGGAGGGTCAAGAACACTTAGAATTATTTTTCAAGAGATTTACATATGAATCCAATTCCAGGAATGGAACGAACGCAAAGAAAAATGAATATTTAAATACTTTGAACGAACGCTATTTTATCAATTGAATATTCACTTAGTACGAACGCGAGGTAAAAGACCTAGCGAGATTCAGAACGGACGCTCGTGATAAGACCGAGCGCTTATTGAGAACGGACGCTCGACATAAGGCCGAACGCTTATGAAAAACGAACGCTCGACATAAGGACGAGCGCTATCAAAGACGAACGTTCAACATAAGGCCGAACGCTAATTAGGACGAACGCCTCGGTATAAGACCGAGCATTACTTATTCATAAAGTTTTAAATATTTAAATATTGCTGAGCTAGACGAACGCTCAGACATTCAATTTGGGACGCTCGTTCATGAGCAGAATTCCTTCCAAATGAAAGAATCCCAATCTAAGTTACTTTACTGAAATGCCGAACGGTTTAAGACCGTACAGGGACGAACGTCATTTATCAGTGGGAAAGAATGAAATTTCAGATTTCTCAACCTTAGCAAAATTTTCCAGATTTCCAATTTATAACTTTATAACTTTCATTCCAGATTTAATTCACCTTAAACATCATCATCATACAGATTTCAACATTTGAATCATTCCAACTATACAATCACCATACTCCATTTATACATGATCAGATCAACATGCATTTAATCAAAATCAAAAACAACATATATAATACATACAAGCAGTATTTGTTCATGACAGATTAAACCAACATCAGAAATCATATCAGATATCAGTAACCGTTCATAACAGCTCAAACATCAGACTTTACATACATGCAACTCATATCACAAAAATCAAGCAGTATGAATTAAACTTATAAGCTTCCCTTACCTGATCTAGCAGTGCACTTCCAAATGCTTAGAGTTTCTCTCGTGCTCTCACGGCTTTCTATCAGAAATTCACTCAACCACTTCAACTTAATCTAACACACCAAAAATCGTAAACAGATCAGACTTCTAACTCATGCATGCAACCAGAATTTTGGTTTGCATGAACTAAATGGACGAAGGTGCAAAGACGAGAACTTACCAGTTCAGTTCTCAATTCTGTTCGGATCAGAATGATGTTCACAGTGCAGGGAAGGTTTCTATGGTGTCTGAAATGAGATTGGAGGAGATGAAGGTGAGTTATCTTAGAGAGAATACGAAAGAGTTCAGAGGGAATGCAGAGAAGATGGAAGGCCAGAATTTCTTGAGGAAGAAGAAGATTGCATGGAAGGAAGAGAAGTGTTTTCAGAGAAATTGTTTTTCTTTCCCTCGTCAAACGATTGTGCACTCACGTACTGCCACCTGGTTTCCACTACAGCTTTTAGAAGCTTCCAACGTGACAGTTGGCATTAGTGCATGCAGAGAGGAAGAGAGTGGAATTTTGACGTGGCACGGTGCATTTAAAAGTGTGTTCAGAGAATGGATTTAGGTGTGTTAATTATTCAGGTTCTCACACATAATTTTGGGAGAAGGTTTAACTGTAATTATACTATTAATATTTTATTTATAATTTTAAACCTTTTATTTTGAATTATTTTATTTAAATTAACATTGACTGAGAAAAGACATAGAAGTTACTCGTGTCCATATCAACCTTTCCAATGATCAGTTCGGATTAAAAAAAACAAATCTAATCATGTAAGTTTGGATCATAATTTGAATCTCAAGATATCAAATTTAAATTTAAAATCTTAAATAAGTTTTCCGTCATTTTCTGAACCCAAACTGATAAGTTCATATAAAAATATTTATAACAGATTCATACTGAAGATTCAATAAATCTAAATATATCAAACAAGCACATTTAATCATATTCAGATTTACAAGAATAAAAGCGGAAGCAGAAAGACCAACCTCCAGCCATTGTTGTACGCTTGCCTAATTTCTGGTTTTTGAACCCTTGCTCTTAAAACACGATGGTGATATATATGAAGGAAAGAGTAGGCTCAGTGACCTAATATGAAATTTTTTCTGTAGTCTATATTACTCCAAAAACCATCACAGAGTATTTAACGTTAAAAGAGATTATTGTGGGAATAATGGCACACCCACATGTTTGAAAACGGTTTTAAAATGGACCACTTCCAGAATATTAACTGCTTTATAATATTAACTAAAAGAAATAAAATAAATGGGAAAGATATAATATTAAATAATATAATATTAAAAATGTAACATCTCTTCTGTATAAGGCTAACATTCTCCCACTTGGTCCATTTTATTCAACCATCAAACGTAATAAGAGACCAAATATATGAATCATGGTGATAGTTCCTCTAATAATGAGTATTATCTCCCATGTATTACGATGTATTTAGTCTCACATCGCAATCTCTTAACTTTAATGAATAAACCATATGTCTATTCTAGGTCACAATTAAATGAGTTTTCTCAAAGTAATTAATTATGTGCACAAATAATTGAGAAAACATTAAACTGAATAAGAGTTTTATCAAAATGAAAGTACTTACAATGATTGTCACATCATGGAACCAAGTCCCATTCGCGTTACATGATCCTTAAAATTCTTTGGTGGCATGCCTTTAGTTAAAGGATCAACAATCATAAACTCAGTGCTAACGTGCTCAATAACCACTTTCTTTTCTTTAACACGTTCTCTTATGGCCAGATATTTAATGTCGATGTGCTTACTTCGACTTCCACTTTTATTATTCTTAGCCATGAAAATAGCAGCAGAGTTATCACAGTACAACTTCAGTGGCCTAGCAATTGAGTCCACAACTCTAAGCCCAGATATAAAACTCTTCAACCATACACCATGTGAAGAAGCCTCAAAACAAGAAACGAATTCAGCTTCCATAGTAGAAGTAGCAGTCAAGGTCTGCTTTTTGCTACTCCAAGATACTGCTCCATCAGCTAACATAAAAATGTAACCAGACGTTGATTTTCGTGAATCAACGTAGCCAGCATAGTCTGAATCGGAGTAGCCAATCACTTTTAAATTAGCAGTTCGTCTATACATGAGCATGAAATCTTTTGTTCCTTGAAGATATCTCATTACTTTCTTTGCAGCTTTCCAGTGGTCAACACCTGGATTACTCTGATATCTTCCTAAAACTCCAACTGCAAATGCAATGTCAGGTCTAATACAAACTGGAGCATACATAAGACTTCCGACAGCTGAAGCATATGGAATATTTTTCATTTGTTCCCGCTCAAGATCATTTTTCGGGCATTGACTTAATTCAAGTTTGTCACCCTTTACAATGGGAGCTACACTTGGTGAACAATTCTTCATATTAAACCTCTCTAAAACTTTGTTGATATAGGTCTCTTGAGACAAACCCAAAATGCCCCGAGATCTTTCCCTATGGATCTTAATGCCAATGACATAAGATGCCTCTCCGCTATCCTTCATGTCAAAGTTATTTGAGAGAAATTGTTTCACTTCATATAGCATACCCTTGTCGTTGGTTGCAAGCAAAATGTCATCCACATATAAAACAAGGAAACAAATCTTACTCCCACTGACCTTTTGGTATATACATTGATCCATGATGTTTTCTTCAAAATCGAATGAAGTGATAACATCATGAAATTTTAGATACCATTGGCGAGAGGCTTGTTTTAATCCATAGATGGATTTATTAAGCTTACATACCAAGTGCTCATTGCCTTTAGAAGAGAATCCTTCAGGTTGTTTCATGTAAACCTCTTCTTCCAGATGACCATTAAGGAATGTTGTTTTCACATCCATTTGATGTAACTCAAAATCAAAATGAGCTACTAATGCCATAATTACTCGGAAGGAATCTTTCTTAGATACAGGAGAAAAAGTCTATGTGTAGTCAATTCCTTCTCTTTGAGTGAATCCTTTGGCAACAAGTCTTGCCTTATGTCTCTCAATGTTGCCTTTTGAGTCTTTCTTGGTTTTAAAGACCCATCTACATCCAATGGATTTTACACCATCAGGCAACTGAACGAGATCCCAGACTTTGTTGGATGCCATAGAATCCATCTCGTCTTTCATGGCATCATACCATAGTTTTGATTCTTTAGAACTCATGGCTTGTGAAAACGTTTCAGGATCATTTTCGGCTCCAATGTTGTAATCCGATTCATGTAAATACACTTCATAATCACTAGAAACTGTTGGTCTTCTGATTCTAGTAGATCTTCTTAATGTTGTGTCAACATCTTGATGAGAAGCTTGTTGTTCAACTGGTTGTTCAACATTTACTTGTTGCTCCCCATCAACAACTTGATCTATATTATCATTCTCAGCAATTTGTGGAACTTCAATTATTGGTTGTCTAATTTGCTTTTGAACTGGAGGAGCGTGAATGACTACCAATCTTTCATTTGATTGAGAGGTTTGAGCTTCATAATGATCTTTTTCAAGATCAACATCTTGATTTAAATCACTCCCACTAATCAAATCATTTTCAAGAAACTTTGCATTTCTTGATTCCACAATCTTAGTGTTATGAGTTGGACAATAAAATCTATAACCTTTGGACCTTTCAGCATATCCAATGAAATACCCACTAATAGTCCTTGGGTCTAGTTTCTTCTCTTGTGGATTATAAATTCTCACTTCAGACGGACATCCCCAAACGCGTACATGTCGTAAACTAGGTTTCCAACCTTTGAATAACTCAAAAGGTGTTTTTAAAACAGCCTTAGTTGGGACCCGATTTACTATATACACAGCTGTCTTAAGTGCTTCAGTCCACAAGAACTGAGGAAGTTTTGAATTACTCCTCATACTTCTCACCATATCCATCAAGGTTCGATTTCTTCTTTCTGCTACACCATTCTGATCTGGAGAGCCAGGCATGGCATATTGGGCAACAATCCCATGTTCTTGAAGAAATCTAGCAAACGGACCAGGTGCTTGTCCATTCTCCATGTATCTACCGTAGTACTCTCCACCTCTGTCTGATCTCACAATCTTAATTTTCTTTCCACATTGTAACTCTACTTCAACTTTAAAAACTTTAAAGGCATCTAAGGCTTCATCCTTAGAACGAAGTAAATACAAATACATGTATCGTGAGTAATCATCTATAAAGGTGATAAAGTATTTTGGACTACTTGCGTCCATATCCGGACAACAAATATTTGTATGAATAATTTCTAGTAAACTTGAACTCCTCTTAGCACCTCTTTTGGACTTGTTAGTTTGCTTACCCTTAATGCAATCAACGCAAGTCTCAAAATCAGTAAAATCTGAAGTACTAAGTACTCCTTCATTTACTAATCGTTTAATTCTCTCAATGGAGATATGTCCCAATCTACGGTGCCATAAAACAGAAGAATCCTCATTCATAACACATCTTTTTAACCCAGCGGAAACATGCATAGAACTATAAGCAGCGTTGTTTTGCAATTTAATAAAGTAAAGACCATCGCATAATTCCCCAAAGCCAATAACTTTGGATTTATTCAATAAAGTAAAACCAGAATCCATAAAGTTAAAGGAAAAACCCAAAGGTGTAAGTTGTGAAATAGAAATCAAGTTCTTGCTAAAACTAGGAACATAAAAGGTCTTTTCTAAACATAAAACAAAACCACTGCTTAAAACTAAATTGCACGTCCCAATGGCTTCAACATGTGAACTCATCTTGCTTCCTGAATAGATGTGTTGCTCACTTCCCATCGGTTTCCTTAGGTTTTCCATACCCTGCAAAGTATTAGAAACATGGATTGTAGAACCAGAATCAATCCACCATGTGTTATGATTAAAACTAGTCAAATTAGATTCATAACAGACAAAAGCAAACAAGTTACCTTTCTTTTCAAGCCAATCCTTAAACTTTTGACATTCCTTCTTCATGTGTCCCTTCTTTTTACAAAAGAAACATCTGGACTCCTTCTTAATAACTGGTTGAGCAGGAATCTTTCCCTTCTTATTAACTTGGTTCTTCTTATTCTTAAATGAAGTGGTCAAGTTCACCTTCTCCCCTTCTTCCATCAATAGCCTTTCTTCTTCTTGAACACACATGGTCAATAATTCATTAATCGACCACTTGTCCTTATGTGTGTTGTAAGAGATTTTAAAGGGAGCGTAATGGTGAGGCAAAGTGCACAAAATATAGTGCACTAGGAAAGAATCATACATGGTAACTTCCAAAGCTTTTAGTTGAGCCACAATGTCCCTTATGCGCATGATATGATCACGCACTCCCTTAATACCAGTGAGCTTTAAGGATGAAAACTGCATTATAAGAGTACTGGCAAGAGATTTGTCAGATGTTGTAAACTGCTCATCAATAGCCCTCAGTAAATCCTTGACATTCTCATACTGATCAACCGAACCCCGGATTCCAGCGGAAATATTGGTTTTTATGAACGTTACAGAGAGACGATTTTACCTCTCCCATTTTTCATAAAGTTCAATGGCATCTGAAGTGCTAGTCTCAGTAATACCCGGTGGTTCAGGTTTTCTAATAGCATAGTCTATGTCCATCCAGCCTAAATGAAGAAGAACTCTCTCCTTCCAAATCTTATAATTATCTCCTTTCAATTCGGGAATACCATACTTGATATCAGAAATATTCACAGATTGAGAAACTGCAAATTCAAAATTTTCATGTTCATTATCAAAATTTGAGACTAAAATAAATATCATGTTTTACCAATGTAAAACATGTCTTTACCAATAAGTCTATTAACACAAAACTTGTTTGTGGGCTAAAGTCTTACTCAATTAGACTCATTTAACCTAATGATAAAACTATTAAATTATATCACATTCCTAATTCCTGTGGGAAATTTAAGAATTATAATAAATATTTTATCCTAATTAATCATACAAATGTAAAGAAAATCCTGTGGGTATATTTCATCACATTATATATAATTAATTACAATTAATGTTTCAATAAAGTGATCTTTATAATATAATTTAATTAATTAAAGATGTTGTGGCTACTCTCTAATTATTAAAAATTATATTTATCACTAAACATTAAATTCTCTCTTATATTTAATCTAAATAAAATATAAGATTCATATTATAAATATATAATATTCAAAAAAAAAATTAATATTATACTAA
>CM050927.1:8323357-8626470 GCA_027742785.1 Vigna reflexopilosa
AATCTGAGTTTGTTGCTCTTGAGACGGGTGATAGTGAGGCTAAGTGGTAGAAAAACTTCTTAGCAAACATTCCACTAGGAATGAAACCAACTCCATCGGTATCAATACACTGTGATTGCCAATCGGCAATAGTTATAGCTAAAAACAAAAATTACAATGGAAAGAATAGACATATTCAATTGAGACACAATTTTGTGAAGCAGCTGCTAAATAGTGGAACTATTTCCATTGATTATGTGAAGTCAGAACAGAATCTAGCAGATCCTCTGACAAAACCCTTGGGAAGAAATATGATCTTAGAAACATCGAGGGGAATGAGACTTAAGCCACTAGCAAACAAACAAGTGATGGTAACTTAATCTTTGTGATTGGAGATCCCATGAATAAGGTTCATATGGGTAAAAACAAGTCACTTGTTAGTTCTGATAGCACTAATTTGATTTTAAATCAAATATATCCATTCCTATGATGTGTGTGAAAGTGCTAGAGACTACATTATTGAGAGGTTAAACTTTGTAATCAAACAAAGTTTTTAATGATCTTCATATCCCTTACGGGTGGTGTATGATTTGCAGCATACACTTGATGAAATCACCTATATGAGTGTCAAGTGGGGCCGCTTGCATGAGATCCTGGAATGATCTATAGAGCACTCATGAATACCGGGCACACACATGGCCTAGGAAGCACATCACAGCGATAACAACAAGGATTGTGGGGGTGTAGTGTGATTGATACACCTCTAACACACTCAAGTGTCTTTGGTTCATATAGCTTGCTATACCAATTACACTGTGTGTTAAGTTTCTTGATCTAGGATTGGTTCATATAACTTGCTATACCAGCTCTGATGCATTACATCTTATGAAACCCAGTATAATTTTCTTTTTTTGTCTTTTCCAACATTTGTAATTTGTGGGGGATTGTTGTAAATCTAAATGTTAAATTACAAAAGCTTTTCAGAGAAAGTAATTTTGAATTTGTTTTGCACGTGGTCAAAACCGTTGGGCAGTAACGTTATCATTCAAAACTGCTTCTTCCGCAAGCCAAGGCACTTTTGCTTGCAACGTTCCCTTTATTTGTTAAAATTGTTTTGCTCAAATTTTTTAACGGGATATTTTCCTGGTTTAGTGGGCACGTTGGCTCTCTCCCAGCTCTATAAATAGAGCCTTTCTTTCATTCAGAAAGGAGGATCAGAAACTCTTCTCTAATTCTCTCTTCTATTAATTTTTATTCTTTCTCTTTTTCTTCTCTTTCCCAAAAATATTGTGGGTTTATTTTATTCTCTTTTCATAGATCCTTGCTAGTCTAAGATCCTCAGAAATTTCTGAGAAGTTCATGTTGTATCCTGGGGAGCTAGCGCAATACATCACGGATAAGTCCTTAAAGACAATGATCCACACGCCTTAGAAAATCCTTTGTTCGTGATCTTTATTATTTTATTGTCAGCTTTTACAACAAGTAGCCAACTAAAATCCATCAATAAGTTAATACACATTGTTGTAACTAAATTATCTGTTTGAAATTTGGAGCTTTTTGTTAACCATGTTATACTTTCACACTTTTGAATTACTATTTCTCAACATTCTTAGTTATGGAGCTTAATCTTCACCTCTGCCTGTTTGATTTTATTCCCCTCTTGAACGCTTTGCTTCATGTAAACTTTTGTAGCCCTTTTGAAAGTAAACTGCTACTAATCTGAAAACAGCAAACTGAATAGCCACATTAGAATTAAAAGCAATAACAAACTTGCTACTTACTCATGTTCTACATTCCTAAAAACAGTAAATAAAATGAAAAACTCTCAAAGCAGAGAAATCCTTAATCTATGCAGCAAAAACAAAGGTTGAACACATAAATTTAAAACTGCAGACAATGAGAAAATAGGCAGAAAAGCAAAAATTTGAATCCTCCCCCTACACTTGAATTACACATTGTCCTCAATGTGCAAAGGGAGTAAACCAGAAGTGAAAAACAGAACTGAAACTAGTGCTAAATTTGAGATCAAAATTTAAAAACAATATAGAAAAGCTAAAGATGAAAACAGTGTATGAAATGGAATGTATATATGAATTGGTACAAACTGGTGGTAGAACTGGACAACTAAAGCTAAATCTAAAACACAATTGAAAACAGTAAATGTTAAAAGAAAAGAATCAACGCTCAACGATAAAACCAACAACTGTAAAATGAAAATGAATAGTGGTTAGCAAAAGAAATAAAAAATGCAATGCATGTAAACCGAACAACAGTGACAGCAAAAAAGGAAAAAAATTATGAATGGTTACTGAAATTAAAATACAATGGAAATGCAAAACTAAAAGTGGCTTCAACTAAAATATAATGATAAAACATAAATTGGAGTGAAAGATGCAATGACTAAAACTGTGAAATAACCTAACTTAAATTGACCACAAGCCACTTTATTGTCTTTATTTTGATATAATATATAACTAACCTTTTATACTGTTGATGGTGCTATACTCACTGCTTATACTTAAGTCTAATATTATATTTACAAACCCAAAAAGCTTGCATTTTTACGATTGTTATTCCACATACTACCGTGTGCTTACATAATGTAACATCCCAAAATATAGTAATACCATAATTCAGAATTAATTACAATTAACAGTGAACAGTAACAGTCTTAATATTACTAGGAAACCAAGGTTCAAAGCCTAACGGCTGATGTACAAAATAACGAACGTATCAGATTGCAGGGAATTAAAACAGCACGAACGGTTTTACAAAATGATAACCGAACGTCCCAAAATGAACTAATATTTACAGTAATAAACTAACGAGCACTCTAAGGCTCGGTCTTCACTTCCACTTCCACCAGATTTGCATCCTCCAAATTTTCTTCTTCCAGCATGACTTCAAGGGATGCATCACCATCTGCTCACATCCACAACGGATGATCATTGCATTTTGACAAGACGAAAGCACATGGACAGTAGACAACACAAATGGAAAACGCAAGGGTAAGCTTATATTGTTTAATTAATACAACACACATATAGTTCATAATTCAATTCACACATACATCAAGTAACTTAATCATATAATTTAACATAGAAATATATATAAGACAGACCGTCCGGACTGTATGAACCATGTAGTTATAGGTGTCCTTGCACCCAAGTGGTGTAGTAGCCGGGATATACCTAATCAGCTTCCACTTGAGGTTAGTCCCTTCGCCCCTGCTAAGTGAGGGATACGAAAGACCTCCTGCCATTCCCACACATGACTACCCCCTTCTACGTGAAGATGAGCATCACGGAATATCAGGATGGACCAAGCCAGCATTAACTAACCACAGTCATACTTTACCAATTCAATATTCAATCATATAAGAGACGTTCCTCCCTGGAACGCTCATCCAATATCCATAATCATAGATTCAATCCATATAGTGTTCACACTGTAATTCAATATGATGTAACATCAATTTCATCTTTAACTGTAAGAGAATAACAGAACGAACGTACAGTCCACTGAACACTCAGGACGAACGTCCAAATAACTTCACTGGATACTCAGGAAAAATACTTAGAACGAACGTAATTTCTGTGGATTCTGTTAAATGAACTGACTCGACTTGAAGTGTACTAGTACTTAGAAAATAATTCATGATAGAAACTTGAACCAGATTTAATGTACAAAGGAGGGTCAAGAACACTTAGAATTATTTTTCAAGAGATTTACATATGAATCCAATTCCAGGAATGGAACGAACGCAAAGAAAAATGAATATTTAAATACTTTGAACGAACGCTATTTTATCAATTGAATATTCACTTAGTACGAACGCGAGGTAAAAGACCTAGCGAGATTCAGAACGGACGCTCGTGATAAGACCGAGCGCTTATTGAGAACGGACGCTCGACATAAGGCCGAACGCTTATGAAAAACGAACGCTCGACATAAGGACGAGCGCTATCAAAGACGAACGTTCAACATAAGGCCGAACGCTAATTAGGACGAACGCCTCGGTATAAGACCGAGCATTACTTATTCATAAAGTTTTAAATATTTAAATATTGCTGAGCTAGACGAACGCTCAGACATTCAATTTGGGACGCTCGTTCATGAGCAGAATTCCTTCCAAATGAAAGAATCCCAATCTAAGTTACTTTACTGAAATGCCGAACGGTTTAAGACCGTACAGGGACGAACGTCATTTATCAGTGGGAAAGAATGAAATTTCAGATTTCTCAACCTTAGCAAAATTTTCCAGATTTCCAATTTATAACTTTATAACTTTCATTCCAGATTTAATTCACCTTAAACATCATCATCATACAGATTTCAACATTTGAATCATTCCAACTATACAATCACCATACTCCATTTATACATGATCAGATCAACATGCATTTAATCAAAATCAAAAACAACATATATAATACATACAAGCAGTATTTGTTCATGACAGATTAAACCAACATCAGAAATCATATCAGATATCAGTAACCGTTCATAACAGCTCAAACATCAGACTTTACATACATGCAACTCATATCACAAAAATCAAGCAGTATGAATTAAACTTATAAGCTTCCCTTACCTGATCTAGCAGTGCACTTCCAAATGCTTAGAGTTTCTCTCGTGCTCTCACGGCTTTCTATCAGAAATTCACTCAACCACTTCAACTTAATCTAACACACCAAAAATCGTAAACAGATCAGACTTCTAACTCATGCATGCAACCAGAATTTTGGTTTGCATGAACTAAATGGACGAAGGTGCAAAGACGAGAACTTACCAGTTCAGTTCTCAATTCTGTTCGGATCAGAATGATGTTCACAGTGCAGGGAAGGTTTCTATGGTGTCTGAAATGAGATTGGAGGAGATGAAGGTGAGTTATCTTAGAGAGAATACGAAAGAGTTCAGAGGGAATGCAGAGAAGATGGAAGGCCAGAATTTCTTGAGGAAGAAGAAGATTGCATGGAAGGAAGAGAAGTGTTTTCAGAGAAATTGTTTTTCTTTCCCTCGTCAAACGATTGTGCACTCACGTACTGCCACCTGGTTTCCACTACAGCTTTTAGAAGCTTCCAACGTGACAGTTGGCATTAGTGCATGCAGAGAGGAAGAGAGTGGAATTTTGACGTGGCACGGTGCATTTAAAAGTGTGTTCAGAGAATGGATTTAGGTGTGTTAATTATTCAGGTTCTCACACATAATTTTGGGAGAAGGTTTAACTGTAATTATACTATTAATATTTTATTTATAATTTTAAACCTTTTATTTTGAATTATTTTATTTAAATTAACATTGACTGAGAAAAGACATAGAAGTTACTCGTGTCCATATCAACCTTTCCAATGATCAGTTCGGATTAAAAAAAACAAATCTAATCATGTAAGTTTGGATCATAATTTGAATCTCAAGATATCAAATTTAAATTTAAAATCTTAAATAAGTTTTCCGTCATTTTCTGAACCCAAACTGATAAGTTCATATAAAAATATTTATAACAGATTCATACTGAAGATTCAATAAATCTAAATATATCAAACAAGCACATTTAATCATATTCAGATTTACAAGAATAAAAGCGGAAGCAGAAAGACCAACCTCCAGCCATTGTTGTACGCTTGCCTAATTTCTGGTTTTTGAACCCTTGCTCTTAAAACACGATGGTGATATATATGAAGGAAAGAGTAGGCTCAGTGACCTAATATGAAATTTTTTCTGTAGTCTATATTACTCCAAAAACCATCACAGAGTATTTAACGTTAAAAGAGATTATTGTGGGAATAATGGCACACCCACATGTTTGAAAACGGTTTTAAAATGGACCACTTCCAGAATATTAACTGCTTTATAATATTAACTAAAAGAAATAAAATAAATGGGAAAGATATAATATTAAATAATATAATATTAAAAATGTAACATCTCTTCTGTATAAGGCTAACATTCTCCCACTTGGTCCATTTTATTCAACCATCAAACGTAATAAGAGACCAAATATATGAATCATGGTGATAGTTCCTCTAATAATGAGTATTATCTCCCATGTATTACGATGTATTTAGTCTCACATCGCAATCTCTTAACTTTAATGAATAAACCATATGTCTATTCTAGGTCACAATTAAATGAGTTTTCTCAAAGTAATTAATTATGTGCACAAATAATTGAGAAAACATTAAACTGAATAAGAGTTTTATCAAAATGAAAGTACTTACAATGATTGTCACATCATGGAACCAAGTCCCATTCGCGTTACATGATCCTTAAAATTCTTTGGTGGCATGCCTTTAGTTAAAGGATCAACAATCATAAACTCAGTGCTAACGTGCTCAATAACCACTTTCTTTTCTTTAACACGTTCTCTTATGGCCAGATATTTAATGTCGATGTGCTTACTTCGACTTCCACTTTTATTATTCTTAGCCATGAAAATAGCAGCAGAGTTATCACAGTACAACTTCAGTGGCCTAGCAATTGAGTCCACAACTCTAAGCCCAGATATAAAACTCTTCAACCATACACCATGTGAAGAAGCCTCAAAACAAGAAACGAATTCAGCTTCCATAGTAGAAGTAGCAGTCAAGGTCTGCTTTTTGCTACTCCAAGATACTGCTCCATCAGCTAACATAAAAATGTAACCAGACGTTGATTTTCGTGAATCAACGTAGCCAGCATAGTCTGAATCGGAGTAGCCAATCACTTTTAAATTAGCAGTTCGTCTATACATGAGCATGAAATCTTTTGTTCCTTGAAGATATCTCATTACTTTCTTTGCAGCTTTCCAGTGGTCAACACCTGGATTACTCTGATATCTTCCTAAAACTCCAACTGCAAATGCAATGTCAGGTCTAATACAAACTGGAGCATACATAAGACTTCCGACAGCTGAAGCATATGGAATATTTTTCATTTGTTCCCGCTCAAGATCATTTTTCGGGCATTGACTTAATTCAAGTTTGTCACCCTTTACAATGGGAGCTACACTTGGTGAACAATTCTTCATATTAAACCTCTCTAAAACTTTGTTGATATAGGTCTCTTGAGACAAACCCAAAATGCCCCGAGATCTTTCCCTATGGATCTTAATGCCAATGACATAAGATGCCTCTCCGCTATCCTTCATGTCAAAGTTATTTGAGAGAAATTGTTTCACTTCATATAGCATACCCTTGTCGTTGGTTGCAAGCAAAATGTCATCCACATATAAAACAAGGAAACAAATCTTACTCCCACTGACCTTTTGGTATATACATTGATCCATGATGTTTTCTTCAAAATCGAATGAAGTGATAACATCATGAAATTTTAGATACCATTGGCGAGAGGCTTGTTTTAATCCATAGATGGATTTATTAAGCTTACATACCAAGTGCTCATTGCCTTTAGAAGAGAATCCTTCAGGTTGTTTCATGTAAACCTCTTCTTCCAGATGACCATTAAGGAATGTTGTTTTCACATCCATTTGATGTAACTCAAAATCAAAATGAGCTACTAATGCCATAATTACTCGGAAGGAATCTTTCTTAGATACAGGAGAAAAAGTCTATGTGTAGTCAATTCCTTCTCTTTGAGTGAATCCTTTGGCAACAAGTCTTGCCTTATGTCTCTCAATGTTGCCTTTTGAGTCTTTCTTGGTTTTAAAGACCCATCTACATCCAATGGATTTTACACCATCAGGCAACTGAACGAGATCCCAGACTTTGTTGGATGCCATAGAATCCATCTCGTCTTTCATGGCATCATACCATAGTTTTGATTCTTTAGAACTCATGGCTTGTGAAAACGTTTCAGGATCATTTTCGGCTCCAATGTTGTAATCCGATTCATGTAAATACACTTCATAATCACTAGAAACTGTTGGTCTTCTGATTCTAGTAGATCTTCTTAATGTTGTGTCAACATCTTGATGAGAAGCTTGTTGTTCAACTGGTTGTTCAACATTTACTTGTTGCTCCCCATCAACAACTTGATCTATATTATCATTCTCAGCAATTTGTGGAACTTCAATTATTGGTTGTCTAATTTGCTTTTGAACTGGAGGAGCGTGAATGACTACCAATCTTTCATTTGATTGAGAGGTTTGAGCTTCATAATGATCTTTTTCAAGATCAACATCTTGATTTAAATCACTCCCACTAATCAAATCATTTTCAAGAAACTTTGCATTTCTTGATTCCACAATCTTAGTGTTATGAGTTGGACAATAAAATCTATAACCTTTGGACCTTTCAGCATATCCAATGAAATACCCACTAATAGTCCTTGGGTCTAGTTTCTTCTCTTGTGGATTATAAATTCTCACTTCAGACGGACATCCCCAAACGCGTACATGTCGTAAACTAGGTTTCCAACCTTTGAATAACTCAAAAGGTGTTTTTAAAACAGCCTTAGTTGGGACCCGATTTACTATATACACAGCTGTCTTAAGTGCTTCAGTCCACAAGAACTGAGGAAGTTTTGAATTACTCCTCATACTTCTCACCATATCCATCAAGGTTCGATTTCTTCTTTCTGCTACACCATTCTGATCTGGAGAGCCAGGCATGGCATATTGGGCAACAATCCCATGTTCTTGAAGAAATCTAGCAAACGGACCAGGTGCTTGTCCATTCTCCATGTATCTACCGTAGTACTCTCCACCTCTGTCTGATCTCACAATCTTAATTTTCTTTCCACATTGTAACTCTACTTCAACTTTAAAAACTTTAAAGGCATCTAAGGCTTCATCCTTAGAACGAAGTAAATACAAATACATGTATCGTGAGTAATCATCTATAAAGGTGATAAAGTATTTTGGACTACTTGCGTCCATATCCGGACAACAAATATTTGTATGAATAATTTCTAGTAAACTTGAACTCCTCTTAGCACCTCTTTTGGACTTGTTAGTTTGCTTACCCTTAATGCAATCAACGCAAGTCTCAAAATCAGTAAAATCTGAAGTACTAAGTACTCCTTCATTTACTAATCGTTTAATTCTCTCAATGGAGATATGTCCCAATCTACGGTGCCATAAAACAGAAGAATCCTCATTCATAACACATCTTTTTAACCCAGCGGAAACATGCATAGAACTATAAGCAGCGTTGTTTTGCAATTTAATAAAGTAAAGACCATCGCATAATTCCCCAAAGCCAATAACTTTGGATTTATTCAATAAAGTAAAACCAGAATCCATAAAGTTAAAGGAAAAACCCAAAGGTGTAAGTTGTGAAATAGAAATCAAGTTCTTGCTAAAACTAGGAACATAAAAGGTCTTTTCTAAACATAAAACAAAACCACTGCTTAAAACTAAATTGCACGTCCCAATGGCTTCAACATGTGAACTCATCTTGCTTCCTGAATAGATGTGTTGCTCACTTCCCATCGGTTTCCTTAGGTTTTCCATACCCTGCAAAGTATTAGAAACATGGATTGTAGAACCAGAATCAATCCACCATGTGTTATGATTAAAACTAGTCAAATTAGATTCATAACAGACAAAAGCAAACAAGTTACCTTTCTTTTCAAGCCAATCCTTAAACTTTTGACATTCCTTCTTCATGTGTCCCTTCTTTTTACAAAAGAAACATCTGGACTCCTTCTTAATAACTGGTTGAGCAGGAATCTTTCCCTTCTTATTAACTTGGTTCTTCTTATTCTTAAATGAAGTGGTCAAGTTCACCTTCTCCCCTTCTTCCATCAATAGCCTTTCTTCTTCTTGAACACACATGGTCAATAATTCATTAATCGACCACTTGTCCTTATGTGTGTTGTAAGAGATTTTAAAGGGAGCGTAATGGTGAGGCAAAGTGCACAAAATATAGTGCACTAGGAAAGAATCATACATGGTAACTTCCAAAGCTTTTAGTTGAGCCACAATGTCCCTTATGCGCATGATATGATCACGCACTCCCTTAATACCAGTGAGCTTTAAGGATGAAAACTGCATTATAAGAGTACTGGCAAGAGATTTGTCAGATGTTGTAAACTGCTCATCAATAGCCCTCAGTAAATCCTTGACATTCTCATACTGATCAACCGAACCCCGGATTCCAGCGGAAATATTGGTTTTTATGAACGTTACAGAGAGACGATTTTACCTCTCCCATTTTTCATAAAGTTCAATGGCATCTGAAGTGCTAGTCTCAGTAATACCCGGTGGTTCAGGTTTTCTAATAGCATAGTCTATGTCCATCCAGCCTAAATGAAGAAGAACTCTCTCCTTCCAAATCTTATAATTATCTCCTTTCAATTCGGGAATACCATACTTGATATCAGAAATATTCACAGATTGAGAAACTGCAAATTCAAAATTTTCATGTTCATTATCAAAATTTGAGACTAAAATAAATATCATGTTTTACCAATGTAAAACATGTCTTTACCAATAAGTCTATTAACACAAAACTTGTTTGTGGGCTAAAGTCTTACTCAATTAGACTCATTTAACCTAATGATAAAACTATTAAATTATATCACATTCCTAATTCCTGTGGGAAATTTAAGAATTATAATAAATATTTTATCCTAATTAATCATACAAATGTAAAGAAAATCCTGTGGGTATATTTCATCACATTATATATAATTAATTACAATTAATGTTTCAATAAAGTGATCTTTATAATATAATTTAATTAATTAAAGATGTTGTGGCTACTCTCTAATTATTAAAAATTATATTTATCACTAAACATTAAATTCTCTCTTATATTTAATCTAAATAAAATATAAGATTCATATTATAAATATATAATATTCAAAAAAAAAAATTAATATTATACTAACACGCACCGAATAAACTTAATAGCGTGTGTAAAACTGGAGCCTATCACAAAAGTAACTAACATATATAATATATATGCAAACCTGCTATACCAGAAAAGCACCGAAAAAGGCAATGCAACTTTCGTAATATATATATATATATATATATATATATATATATATGTGTGTGAAAAGCAAAAGATCAATCTGAATTGAAACCAGAAAACCGTTTCAATCATCTTCAACCTCCAGCATCAAAATATTTCACAGAAAATTTCACAGAAAGCTTTCTTCTTTCTACCCAGTTTCAAAACAATTGATAAAATTAAAAAAACACAATACGCACAGAGGAGTGAACCAGATAAGACAGAGGATAAACGTTGCTCTGATACCAAATGTAAAAATATTTGTAACAGATTCATACTGAAGATTCAATAAATCTAAATATATCAAACAAGCACATTTAATCATATTCAGATTTACAAGAATAAAAACGGAAGCAGAAAGACCAACCTCCAGCCATTGTTGTACGCTTGCCTAATTTCTAGTTTCGATGTATATGAAGGAAAGAGTAGGCTCAATAACTTAATATGAAATTTTTTCTGTAGTCTATATTACTCTAAAAACCATCACAGAGTATTTAACGTTAAAAGAGATTATTGTGGAATAATGGCACACCCACACGTTTGAAAACGGTTTTAAAATGGACCACTTTCAAAATATTAACTGCTTTATAATATTAACTAAAAGAAATAAAATAAACGAGAAAGATATAATATTAAATAATATAATATTAAAAATATAACCTCTCTTCTTCTGGATAAGGCTAACAGTTAAACCTCTAATAATAAAAATTTAGAATACCACGTAAACAATCTGATTATATTGTAACCAACATATCTGTAAAGCATGAGAATAAAATATAACACATTAATCAATCCCGACACAAAATGAAAGGCTAACTCAACTCCAAAAGTATCCAAAATTTGTGATCTACAAAATAACTGCTCATAATGACTAAATACAAGCTAAGACAGCAGCTCATATTACAGCATGAATGATGAACTTTCACTCATCATCCTCATCATCATCATCACCAGCAGCAGAGTTGAGAGCCTGCAACCGTGCAACCAATTTAGCCTTTCTCTCCTCATAAGTGAGTTTCTTAAGATTGTACCTGCATAAATATGCAAATATTTTCAGAAACACCCTCCATACTAAAATCTAAATTACCAAAAATCGGAACCAACATGTCAACCATGCCACAACTTGAAATATAGAGTACATAGGTGAAATACAAACAATAATTATTACAATGGAAGCATTTTTTTTATGAAGTTATTGAATAAATTAATCACATCCATGAGTAGAATACTTGGGTATGATCATTTTTATATAAAACTAAGAGTGAATTAAATTAAATCTACTTCATACAACCATAAATAAATAATTATAGGACTGATTAAAATTTTATGTAACTTAAAAAGGAAACATGTGATTCTTATTTCACAATCCCAACTATTCATGACCTAATGATTCATCTTTTTAACATAAAAAGACATCTTACTATATATGAATATATATACGTATGTATACATAGTTTTTTAACATAAAGAGAACATGTGTCTCATAAAATAAACTAAACCATAATATATATTATAATATTACAAAAAAAATAGCATTAACATTAGATTTAATAAATTTAAATATTAGATCACACCTATATATCCATGAAATTGCTTACTTCCAAATCCATTATTCAATGCCATACGGAACTAGTAGCAAAAATAAGATGAACAAAAGCTAGATAAAAAGCAGAAACTAGATAAACAGCACAGGATTAGTTAAATATACAGCCAATCCAACAACAGCTCCACTAAAAATTGCCAGAATTCAAAATGACAAAATAGATATATGCATTTCCCTAATTCTAGAATCTATATGAATTCAAAAAATATCAGCCACTTACCTCTTATGCTCCTTTGGTGCCTGTTTCTCGGATGTCTTGAAAGTAGGGTCAGCTCTGATGGCAGCATGAACCTTCTTATACAGATCTTCAAGACCATCAGGCTCTATTCCCCGCTTGATATAATCACTAAAGTGTGACTGGTATTTCTCTGGCTCATCCTCATTCAATGTCTACATAATACATAAAATAGTGTCGGAACACATTTTCTTAAATAGTCACAATATAGTAATAAACTTTTCAACACAATTGTACTAAATAAAACCTCTGTCCGTACCTTCATATAAGCAGCAACATGTCCACCAAAGACATATTTGCGATGAACCTCAGCATCAAGCTCCTTCTTATCCTTATCAAAGCCAGCAAACCTTTTATCACTATGAGGGATATCCAAGCCCCCATCCAGAGCTCCCTGTAAACACAATTATTCAATTTGGCTATTAATAAACAAAAATCACACTAAACAGCACTGTATTGAAATAGATTACCTTAAGGGCACCAAAGACACGATTGCCTGTTGTGGTCTTAATGAGACCAACATCAAGGAGAGCACGGAATGGCCTCCTGGTGTCAGCTGGTTCCACTGAATAATCGTCTCCGGTGGCCTGAAAAGGGAACACCCAAATAACTTAGAAAGATGTCACAAATAAAACAATAAAAAATAAAAAACACAGAGCTAGCAACTTCGTACATACCTCAACATTTCCTTCATATTCCTCATCCATTTCAAGCTTCTTAAGCACTCGACGGGCCAACAAGAGTCCAGTGCAATAAGCTGATGACAGAGAAAAAGAGTAAAAAGATAGACACAAACCGTGGGTCACAAAATGGTTGGGAGTTAGATTTCCTCACAAAGTACCTGCGGCATAGTTTGTAAGGCCCACTTCGAGACCATAGCGTGGCAGCTCATGTGCATATGCTGCAGCAAGAACATTATCGCCAGCAATGGTAGCAGATGTTATTTGGGCAATGATGTCCTTGTTAGTCTAATATCAGGTTAAGGTTTATGCTCACAGAAAAACATCAACTGAGTGAAGAAATCCAGTTATTCACATGACAAAAAACAACAATTCAAGCACATATAACAAATTCTTCATAACAGTAGGATACAAATCGAACCACAAAGCGATACTTTGGTGTGTTGTACTTGTTCTTATCCTGGTTAATCAACCGAATCCTGGCTCGGTAATCGGTTTTTCCCTCTGCAGTAAATAAAAGCATAGTTACAAATGAAGATTGCAACGAACAAGACATACATTGAATACAATGAATCAAAAGAAACAAACAAAATACCTCTTCTTCTCTTGAACTTCACTTGATATCTCTTGAAGTAGGCCCTTGATTTCTGAGCCTTAACAAACGCCTTTAACATGCACCCAAAATATGTTGATGCAGATAATGTAAGAAAAAAACATAAGAACGCAAAAACTGATTCATTTCAAGCTAGGCTACCAAACGTACAAACTCAACAGAAAAACTATAATGGGTAACAAAGCTCAAAACTTCGCCTTTCCACTAAGCTCACAAACTATGAATGTATAACATGAGAACATAGCTGAAACGAAACATGGATAATCGAAATTCAGAATCTTCAAAATAGTGGGACATGATACGCACCATTGTTGTGAAGCTCGCTACCTTCAAGGAAAGTGGAGGAGGAAAGTTCGGTAGAATAAGGGTTTGCTGATATGATTTTTTCAGATGGGTCGGGTCGTCATGGGTTTAGGCTTTATTGGCCCAATGGTTTTAGTGTTTTTAGGCTGTTGGGCTTATTGCTTAGGTTTCAGGTATTTCCCTGCACCTCCATGTTTTCAGTTTTACCCTTCAATAAAAATTTATATAAAATAGAAAGAAAATATGTAATTAGTAATTATTGTTTACCAAAATTCATTCACTGTGTCTTTCATATTTTCTGAACTATTCACCTCAAGTCTTTGAGTTTTCTTCTTCTGTAGTTCTTTTTCTTATTTTTATTTTTTTTATGTATTGAATTTTGAAATCTAAGTTTAGTAGTTTATTGAATTTTGAAATCAAATTTAGTGGAATGATTCTCCCAACATCTCACCAGTCTGGTCCTATACTTTCTAATTTTTGTATTATTCCAATTGTGCCCCTGTCACCCTATCAAAACAATAGAATATGTTGACGGCTTTTATTTGGACGAGGGTTGCACAGTTGTCCACACTTGGAAATACGGCTGCAATTTGAAATGGTCTAAGCGCAGTCGGAGATGCCGACTGCAATTTGAAATGGTCTAAGCGCAGTTGGAGATGCGGTAAATCATGCGCACAGTTCGAAATGTGGTTTTCGCACTTGAAAGTGCGGTGAAGCTTTTTCATTCTACATTTACTACATTTAATTGTTTTTTAATTTTATTTGCTTTGAATTTAGAAGTGCGGTGAAAGCTTTTTCATTCTACATTTATTATATTTAATTGTTTTTTAATTTTATTTGCTTTTTATATTTTTTTATTAGTTTATTTAAACATTAAACATTTTGTGGTTAATATTTTGTAATTTGTATTTTATTTTTGTATATACTATTTAAATTTTATTTTTGATATAATTATTTTTTCTGAATTTTGAAAATTTATTTTATTTTTTAAAGTTTTTGAATCTATAATTATTTATTAATATTTTATTTTTTAATATGAATTATTATTTAGTTATTTGTTGTATATTTTTGTTTTTATTCATTTATTATTTTAATTTTAATTTTTTGTATTTTTGTGGTTTTTTTAAACTTTTTATATTGAAATTGTTAACATTTTTTAATTTTTAATTTTTATTATATTTGATATTTATTTAATATTGTTTATAATATAATTAATTTGAAATTTATATTTGTTTGTTAATATGTAATGTTTTTGAAATTATTTATTTATTTAAAAGATATTTATTATGTGTAAGACCCTTGATATTTAACGAAGATAATATCTGACACCCTCACCATTAATACACGCCACGTCATTCTCAGCCATTAAAAACCCCACTACCTAATCTGATCCTCTCCCGCTCTGTCGTACCCGGAAAAGCTGCGCCCATCATTTCTCTGAAACATTAAAAACGTACCAAACACTGCCATGCACACACGCAACCTGTCGCGGGAGAAGCTTCCCATTTCAGAGTTCGGTGTGCAGGTGTCAACTTGAGAGACGTCCGTCGACCGGACGTGGGTTAAACAACTAGAATTTTTGGAGAACTCTCTCTCTCACCTGCACCATTCATCTTCTTCCTCAGAACCCAACCTTTCATTTTTCTCCACCTTCTCTCTAGAAACCTTCACCTTCTCTCTACGGTAACTCATCATCTTCTTCTCCGATCACGTTTCAGAACCGTAGGAACGTTACTGGTGTCGTGAGCTTCATTTTGAACCGATCACCTCAACTTTCTGATACTGGTAAGCCTCTCTTCTTCGTCGAACGTTTTCTGTCTCATGCAAAGCCAAATCCTGGTTGCATGAAGGATTTAGTTCTCAGTATTTCTTGGTTTTATGGTTAGATCGGGTTGGAAGAATTAAGTGATCCTGTGTGAGTAAAGAACTGTTAACGGGCGAACCAAACACCTTGAGTTAGGAGTACACTGCTATCCAGGTAAGGGAAGCTTATTAAATTTGATTCGTATGTTGTCGTGTACTGTATGAATATGATGTGTGTCGCATGAAGTATGAACTGTGTTATTTGATTGTTGGTATATGATCATAAGTATGAAGTGTATATTGGTTGATTATGCATGGTCGAATGTGGTTGTATTGCCTGAACATGATGTATGTTGGTTGAAATGTATGATATGAGCGATACGTGTGATTGTGAATATACATGCTTAGAAGTAGTGGACGTAAGTGAAACTTTAATACCAAATTCCCTATGAAAACATGTGCTCGACATTAAACGGTTCTCGACCGTTTGGTGTTCCAGTGAAGTTCTTTGAATTGGAATACTTCCGTTTGGGAAGGATTCTGGTCGAGCATGAGTTATGTAGTTTTTGTTCTTAGAGCTCATAATGGGCAGTGTCGATCTTACGCATAGAACTCGTATTTGGGTAGTGCTCGGTCTTACACTGAACGCTTTTACTCCCTTCTTGAAAAAAATCCTTGATAATACAGATCATCCATCTGTATCGACGACAGTGTCGAGTACCCTTCGTAATACAGATCATTCATCTGTGTCGACCGACAATGTCGAGCATCCTCGTAATACAGATCATTCAGCTATGTCGACCGATAGTGTCGAGCACCCTTGATAATACAGATCATCCATCTGTATCGACGACAGTGTCGAGTACCCTTCGTAATGCAGATCATTCATCTGTGTCGACCGACAGTGTCGAGCACCCTTCGTAATACAGATCATTCATCTGTGTCGACCGACAATGTCGAGCATCCTCGTAATACAGATCATTCAGCTATGTCGACCGATAGTGTCGAGCACCCTTGATAATACAGATCATCCATCTGTATCGACGACAGTGTCGAGTACCCTTCGTAATACAGATCATTCATCTGTGTCGACCGACAATGTCGAGCACCCGTGTTAATACAGGTCGTCCATCTATCTGGTAGTCGGTTCTATCCTGTTTTGGAACGGGGTAAATTCTTCGGTCTCTTCCCCACGGTTGTCCTCGTTATAAAGAGGGCTGAAAGTGCAATATTTACGTACTTGGACTGAAAGATAAAAATGAAAATAAAAGTGAAAGATTATGGATGATGAACATTTTATGAGATGAATAAACGGTTGTGGATTTTAGACGAGCGTTCCAGGGAGGAACGACTCATGGTTGAATATGGAATTTTGTAAAGTATGACTGTGGGCATGCTAATGCTGGCTTGGTCCATCCTGATATTCCGTGACACTCGTCTTCACGTAGAGGAGAGTGGTTCATGTGTGGGAATGGCAGGAGGTCCTTAGTCCATAAGTTAACATGGGCGACGTAAGAAACGGACTAACCTCGAGTGGCAGCTGTCGAGTGTAATACAGTTACTACACCACTCGGGTGCAAGGACGCCTGTAGCTACACAGATTCATACAGTCCGGACGGTCAGTCTAGTATCAGGAATTGATTTGAGTTAAGGGATTGATTTAATTATATATTGTGAAATTTTGAGAAGTTGATATACTATGAAACGAATGATTTTACTTGAATTAAATTTAATAAGCTTACCCTGTGTTCTCTTCTTTGTGTTGTCGATTGTCTTTGTACGTCCGTCTTGTCCTTGCGATGATCATCCATGTGGATGGGAGCAGATGGAAGTGAGCTGCTGGAAGAGGCGCTAGCGGAAGAAGTTTCAGAAGACGTTAATCCTGTCGAAGTAGGGATTAAGGTCGAGCCTAGAGTGCTCGACATGTAGTAACTGTTAATATTTTTGTTAGTCTTAGAAATTGGATACCGTCGGCTGCATTACATTCTGTATTTTAAGCCGTTCGACGTTTTGGGTCTTGTATCCTTTCTGTAAAGACTGCACTGTTTTAATGATTAATGTAATTAATTCTGATTATGGTTATCACTATATTTTGGGATGTTACATTAGTGGTATCAGAGCAGTTTTGTTCTATAAAAAGGACACTGTAGGATATGAGTGCACTGTGTTTTCGCTGTGTGCTTATTATATGTTTGGTGGGTTATTGTTTTAACTCTTACACATCGCTAACGTTCGTCTTCTCTGATCCAGAGAACAAATGGCGCCTAGACTTCCTCCTCCTCCACCACCCAATGGATCGGATACGACCGACAGTGCCAGATTGTTGGAAACCGTGATCGAACGGTTGCAACAACAAAATGCTACACTAATGGAACAGAACGCAGCTGCTTTAAGAAGTCTTGAGGCCGCACGCGAGAACTCCGAAGCTACTCAGCGACAATTAATGGAACTCATTGCCGCCACCAGAGGCACGCCGGGAGCGTCCTCTTCCAACGCTGCCCAACCTGCTGCTGAGTGGAGCTTGGAGAGTTTTCTCCAACATCATCCGGCTAAATTCAGTGGGAAGTGCCTCCCTGACGAGGCAGATCAGTGGCTGAGGGATATAGAGAGGATTTTTAACGCCAAGAGATGTCCAGATGAGAACAGGTTGGCGTACACGGAGTATTTATTGACTGGAGAAGCGAGCCACTGGTGGACAAGCGCGAGAGCCATTCTGATGGACACTCAACAACCAATCACTTGGGAAGTGTTTAGAAGTAAATTTTATGAAGAATACTTCCCTGACAGCGTTCGGTTTGCAAAAGAGGTGGAATTTCTACAGCTGGTCCAAGGGGGTATGTCAGTTTCAGAATATACAAATAAGTTCAAGCACTTGGTGAGGTTCAATACTATGGCGACAAGTGAGGAGTGGCAGTGCCGAAAGTTTGAAAACGGGCTAAGAAGTGATCTTAAGGTGTTGATATCCAGTTTGTGCATTCGGTCGTTCCCAGCCATGGTTGAGAGAGCCAAGGTATTAGAGAAAAATATGGCTGAGGTGGAACGACATAAGAAACAACAAGCGTCAAGGGTGCCAGTTCTGTCGAGGCCCAATCTGAACCGGAACAGGACTCCGTACGCTCGCCCTAATCAACCATCTCATGCAGGCGGGTCACAAGCAATCGTTCCTGTCGGACAGTCTGGACAAGTGAACGTTACTTGTTTCCAGTGTGGAGGACCACACTACCGTTCTTCCTGCCCACAGCTAGTGGGAGGTAAATTCTGCACTCGATGTAGAAGGAATGGACATCTAGAGAGTGAATGCAATATGGGCGGACGCGCTGTTATGAGGCCGCCGAACGCTGGAAGGAACCAGCAAGGGAGAGGTGGTCGAGCCCAAGCTGTTGGGCGGGTGTATGCCATTACTGGAGCGGAAGCAGCGAGTTCAGGTACGCTCATCACCAGTACCTGCTTGATTTATGGAAAGCAATGTTGTGTGTTGTTTGATTCGGGGGCGACACACTCCTTCATCTCGAAGGCGTGCGTTGATAAGTTGGGAATAGCTGAGAGCGAGATGCAGTTTGATCTGGTGGTGTCGACCCCAGCAGCTGGTGAGATCAGGACATCTACTGTGTGTGTTAGATGTCCTATTGAGGTAGAAGGGCATAGATACAAGGTGAACCTCATATGTTTGCCTCTAAAAGACTTAGAGGTAATTTTGGGAATGGATTGGCTGAATACCAATCGCATTCTCATAGATTGTGGAGCGAAGAAATTAATCTTTCCTGGTGAAGTAGAGGAAATTCTTTCAGTGACGTTCGGTCAGCTGAAAGAAGATATTATGGAAGGCGCCAGCTGTTTCCTCATCATGACGCACGAAGACAGTGGAGTTGTGAATGCGAATGGGGAACGATCGTCCAAGGTAGTGGACGAATTCCCTGAAGTTTTTCCGGAAGATATCCCTGGGCTGCCTCCGGTTCGTGAAATTGAATTCACTATTGATTTGGTGACGACAGCCGCGCCCATCTCTGTTCAACCGTATCGTATGGCGCCTGCAGAGTTGGCTGAACTTAAAAAGCAGATTGAGGAGCTAATGGATAAACAATTCATCCGACCGAGCGTATCACCCTGGGGAGCGCCCGTGCTTTTAGTGAAGAAGAAGGATGGCAGCTCCAGACTTTGCATTGACTACAGGCAATTAAACAAGTTGACCATCAAGAATAAGTACCCATTGCCAAGGATAGATGATTTGTTGGATCAACTGAAGGGGGCGACTGTATTCTCGAAGATTGACTTGCGGTCGGGATATCACCAGATCAGAGTTAAAGAAGAAGACATCCAGAAAACTGCTTTCAGATCTCGTTACGGACACTACGAGTATGTAGTGATGTCGTTCGGTGTGACGAACGCTCCAGCAGTCTTCATGGACTACATGAATAGGATCTTCCGGCCGTACTTGGACAAATTTGTGGTGGTGTTCATTGACGATATACTCATCTACTCCAAGAGCTGTGAAGAGCACGAAGAGCATTTGAGATTAATACTTGGAGTGTTGAGGGAGAAAGAGCTGTACGCTAAGTTGTCCAAATGTGAATTTTGGATGAAGGAAGTGCAATTCTTGGGTCACGTCGTATCTGCTGGTGGAATTTCAGTCGACCCAGCCAAAATACGAGCGGTCTTGGAATGGGAAAGTCCACGTGCAGTATCAGAAGTTAGAAGCTTTGTGGGACTGGCGGGCTACTACAGACGTTTCATAGAAGGATTTTCTAAGATAGTAGCCCCGCTAACACAGCTCACGCGCAAGGATCACCCGTTCGCTTGGACCGATAGGTGTGATGAGAGTTTCCAGGAGCTTAAGCGGAGGTTGACGAGCGCTCCGGTTTTAGCGATTCCAGACACTGCCAAACCATTCGAAGTCTACTGCGATGCCTCTCATCAAGGTTTGGGTTGTGTACTGATGCAAGAAAGACGAGCAGTGGCGTACGCCTCTCGACAACTAAAAATTCACGAGAGGAACTATCCGACACACGACCTAGAGCTGGCAGCAGTCGTGTTTGCTTTGAAAATTTGGAGACATCATCTGTACGGAGCGACTTTTCAGGTTTTCAGTGATCACAAGAGTCTGAAGTACCTCTTCGATCAAAAGGAGTTAAACATGAGGCAAAGGAGGTGGCTGGAGTTTCTAAAAGATTATGAGTTTGAGTTGCTCTACCATCCGGGAAAGGCTAACGTAGTAGCGGATGCACTAAGCAGGAAGTCGGTTCATGTTTCAGCTATGTTGGTAAAAGAACTCAATCTAGTGGAAAGCTTTAGGGACCTAAGGTTGCAGTTCGAGTTGGGACCGAACAGTATTAAATGCTGCACCTTAAGGATATCAAGTGATGTGTTCGACCGAATTTGGATGAAACAACGTGAGGATGAGGAGCTGGTGAAGATATTTAATGCCCTCGGTACAGAGCAAGCTAAGGAATTCAATGCTGGAACGGACGGTTTCTTACGTTATAAAGGCCGGACGTGCATTCCAAATGATGGAGATCTGAAGAGAATTATTCTGGAGGAAGGTCATCACAGCCGTCTTAGCATGCATCCTGGCATGACCAAGATGTATCAAGACCTCCGGAAATCATTTTGGTGGCCTGGAATGAAGAGTGATGTCGCTCGTTTTGTGGCATCATGTTTAACTTGTCAGCGTGCAAAGGTTGAACACCAACGACCGGGCGGCTTACTTCAACAGTTAGAGATTCCCGAATGGAAGTGGGATAGCATATCCATGGACTTCGTGACTCATCTACCACGCACGGTCAGGAATCATGATTCAGTCTGGGTGATCGTGGATCGACTGACGAAGAGCGCCCATTTCCTGGCAGTAAATTTGAAGATGTCGATGACCAATCTGGCCAAGCTCTACATTCAGGAAATTGTTCGTCTGCATGGAGTGCCGTCGAGCATAATTTCTGACCGAGACACGCGGTTCACATCTCGGTTTTGGCAATCCTTGCAAGGAGAGTTGGGAAGCAAGTTGCAAATGAGTTCAGCCTATCACCCTCAGACGGACGGACAGTCTGAACGGACCATCCAAACGCTGGAAGACTTACTGAGGACGTGTGTCCTAGACCATTTAGGCGCCTGGGATGAGGTCTTGCCGCTAGTGGAGTTCACGTACAACAACAGTTTCCAGGCGAGTATTGGAATGGCACCTTTTGAAGCACTTTATGGGAGGAAGTGTCGAACGCCACTTTGCTGGTTTCAGGAAGGGGAGAACGTGTTAACTGGACCCGAACTGATCCAGCAGACGACAGAAAAAGTGAAGTTAATCCAGGAGAGGTTGAAAACGTCGAGGAGCAGGCAGAAGTCCTATGCCGACAAGAGAAGAAGATCGTTAGAGTTCCAAGCTGACGATCACGTATTCCTTAGACTGAATCCAACCACGGGAGTCGGCAGAGCTATGCGACCAAAGAAATTATCCCCGAAGTTCGTCGGGCCTTATCAAATACTAAGGAAGATTGGCCCAGTAGCGTACGAGCTAGCATTACCTCCTCAACTCTCAAATCTTCATCCTGTCTTCCACGTTTCCCAACTCCGGAAGTACATAGCCAATCCTTCTCATGTTTTGGAGTTGGAAGACGTCCAATTGCGCCCAGATCGAACGTTGGAGTTGCAGCCTGTGCGAATTGAAGAAAGCAATACTAGATATTACAAGAAGAAAGCTGTTCGAATGGTAAAAGTGTTATGGGACGCAAGAACTGGTGACTCAACATGGGAAGTGGAGAGCGCCATAAAGGACTTGTACCCACATTTGTTTACGGGTAAGTTTTTAATTTTCGAGGACGAAAATTTTTGTAGTTAGGGAGAATGTAAGACCCTTGATATTTAACGAAGATAATATCTGACACCCTCACCATTAATACACGCCACGTCATTCTCAACCATTAAAAACCCCACTACCTAATCTGATCCTCTCCCGCTCTGTCGTACCCGGAAAAGCTGCGCCCATCATTTCTCTGAAACATTAAAAACGTACCAAACACTGCCATGCACACACGCAACCTGTCGCGGGAGAAGCTTCCCATTTCAGAGTTCGGTGTGCAGGTGTCAACTTGAGAGACGTCCGTCGACCGGACGTGGGTTAAACAACTAGAATTTTTGGAGAACTCTCTCTCTCACCTGCACCATTCATCTTCTTCCTCAGAACCCAACCTTTCATTTTTCTCCACCTTCTCTCTAGAAACCTTCACCTTCTCTCTACGGTAACTCATCATCTTCTTCTCCGATCACGTTTCAGAACCGTAGGAACGTTACTGGTGTCGTGAGCTTCATTTTGAACCGATCACCTCAACTTTCTGATACTGGTAAGCCTCTCTTCTTCGTCGAACGTTTTCTGTCTCATGCAAAGCCAAATCCTGGTTGCATGAAGGATTTAGTTCTCAGTATTTCTTGGTTTTATGGTTAGATCGGGTTGGAAGAATTAAGTGATCCTGTGTGAGTAAAGAACTGTTAACGGGCGAACCAAACACCTTGAGTTAGGAGTACACTGCTATCCAGGTAAGGGAAGCTTATTAAATTTGATTCGTATGTTGTCGTGTACTGTATGAATATGATGTGTGTCGCATGAAGTATGAACTGTGTTATTTGATTGTTGGTATATGATCATAAGTATGAAGTGTATATTGGTTGATTATGCATGGTCGAATGTGGTTGTATTGCCTGAACATGATGTATGTTGGTTGAAATGTATGATATGAGCGATACGTGTGATTGTGAATATACATGCTTAGAAGTAGTGGACGTAAGTGAAACTTTAATACCAAATTCCCTATGAAAACATGTGCTCGACATTAAACGGTTCTCGACCGTTTGGTGTTCCAGTGAAGTTCTTTGAATTGGAATACTTCCGTTTGGGAAGGATTCTGGTCGAGCATGAGTTATGTAGTTTTTGTTCTTAGAGCTCATAATGGGCAGTGTCGATCTTACGCATAGAACTCGTATTTGGGTAGTGCTCGGTCTTACACTGAACGCTTTTACTCCCTTCTTGAAAAAAATCCTTGATAATACAGATCATCCATCTGTATCGACGACAGTGTCGAGTACCCTTCGTAATACAGATCATTCATCTGTGTCGACCGACAATGTCGAGCATCCTCGTAATACAGATCATTCAGCTATGTCGACCGATAGTGTCGAGCACCCTTGATAATACAGATCATCCATCTGTATCGACGACAGTGTCGAGTACCCTTCGTAATGCAGATCATTCATCTGTGTCGACCGACAGTGTCGAGCACCCTTCGTAATACAGATCATTCATCTGTGTCGACCGACAATGTCGAGCATCCTCGTAATACAGATCATTCAGCTATGTCGACCGATAGTGTCGAGCACCCTTGATAATACAGATCATCCATCTGTATCGACGACAGTGTCGAGTACCCTTCGTAATACAGATCATTCATCTGTGTCGACCGACAATGTCGAGCACCCGTGTTAATACAGGTCGTCCATCTATCTGGTAGTCGGTTCTATCCTGTTTTGGAACGGGGTAAATTCTTCGGTCTCTTCCCCACGGTTGTCCTCGTTATAAAGAGGGCTGAAAGTGCAATATTTACGTACTTGGACTGAAAGATAAAAATGAAAATAAAAGTGAAAGATTATGGATGATGAACATTTTATGAGATGAATAAACGGTTGTGGATTTTAGACGAGCGTTCCAGGGAGGAACGACTCATGGTTGAATATGGAATTTTGTAAAGTATGACTGTGGGCATGCTAATGCTGGCTTGGTCCATCCTGATATTCCGTGACACTCGTCTTCACGTAGAGGAGAGTGGTTCATGTGTGGGAATGGCAGGAGGTCCTTAGTCCATAAGTTAACATGGGCGACGTAAGAAACGGACTAACCTCGAGTGGCAGCTGTCGAGTGTAATACAGTTACTACACCACTCGGGTGCAAGGACGCCTGTAGCTACACAGATTCATACAGTCCGGACGGTCAGTCTAGTATCAGGAATTGATTTGAGTTAAGGGATTGATTTAATTATATATTGTGAAATTTTGAGAAGTTGATATACTATGAAACGAATGATTTTACTTGAATTAAATTTAATAAGCTTACCCTGTGTTCTCTTCTTTGTGTTGTCGATTGTCTTTGTACGTCCGTCTTGTCCTTGCGATGATCATCCATGTGGATGGGAGCAGATGGAAGTGAGCTGCTGGAAGAGGCGCTAGCGGAAGAAGTTTCAGAAGACGTTAATCCTGTCGAAGTAGGGATTAAGGTCGAGCCTAGAGTGCTCGACATGTAGTAACTGTTAATATTTTTGTTAGTCTTAGAAATTGGATACCGTCGGCTGCATTACATTCTGTATTTTAAGCCGTTCGACGTTTTGGGTCTTGTATCCTTTCTGTAAAGACTGCACTGTTTTAATGATTAATGTAATTAATTCTGATTATGGTTATCACTATATTTTGGGATGTTACATTATGCGTAAATTTTAATTTTTAAACTAATAAAAAAATAAAAACAAATCAAATTCAGGAAATAGTAAATCAAAACAAAAAGAAAGAGAATAAAATATTCATTCATCGCATTTCTAGTTACGGCCCAATGAAGTGCGGCTACTGCAATTCCAACAGCGATGTGAACCGCACTTCCAACTGTGGTTACGGTGGACGCTCAACCCAATTTCCAAGTGCAGTAACCTTTGCAACTGCTCTTTCGCTATCAACCACTGCGTCTCGACTCGACCTTCGTCGCATCCAACCCAGAAATGCATCCAATCTAAACCTCTGTCCCACCCAACCAATAAATGCATCCAACCCAGCACCGGCGTCCTCTCAATCACTACGGTTAAGGTTTGGACCTTCATCCCATCCAACCCAAAAATCCATCCAACCCAGAAATGCATCCCAGCACATACAAATACCACATATAAACAACAATCAAAATATTCTCTGTGATTATGTGGTTCTGACAGGAATACAATTGGAATAATAAAAAAATTAGAAGATGCAAGGTGAGACTGGTGAGATGTAGACAGAAACACTCAATTTAGAAATATATAAATTTTAAAAGTCCGTATTTACTATTTTTAAATTTTGAATTACAGTATTTATTTTTTCTAAATGTTAAAATTCGTTGAACACTTGTTTTAAAATTTAGTGAGCATAAATAATATATTTACGTATTATAGTTCATAAATGATTTATTATTAATGTTATAATTGATATAATATTACTAATAATATTATAACTGATAATATAATAGTATTAATGATATAATTTTTCATCATTAATTATTGTGATAATAATATATCAATTTTTACTATTTTTATTTATTATAACCAAATTCATTTGCGAAAACAAATTGTATTTTTTAAATAATTAATTTAATTTATTATATTCCTTCATATTTACTTATTAATAATAAATGCATTCCAAAGCCACTTCTATAATTGCGGAGGAAATGTTGTTAAGAAAAGAGAAAATGTGAAAAAAAAATCATTTTGAAAACCATATGTTCTGTACAGTTTTTTTCGAAACATGTTTTAGGTGCAGTGTTCCAGAAAACTTATTTTAAAAAATATTACCTTCATTCTGCAAAAAATATTTTAGAAAATCTATTTCACAACGTATTTGATGTATTTCAAAAATTTGTTTTGACAATTTTATATTAGAAATTCTATTCCAAAAATCTTAATTCAGTTTTGTTCTAATCCAAAAAGTGACTTTTTTTAAAAAAATTAAAATAATCATTTTAAAAAGGAAAACTTAAAGGGTGCAAGAAGCAATTTGGGATATAGAAAATAAAAGCCCACTTAACTTTGTTGGTTAAATTTTCGACATTGATTGCCCTTTTGGATACTAGAGTCAAGAACTACTCTTTCACACTTTATTCTTTCACTTCGTTCATAATATTCACACTTTATCATTTCACTTCGTTTACAAGGTTGTTCCTTTTACTGTAGTTTCTTATTTGTTCTTCTTTGAACGGGTGGATACTTGTCAATTTCAAGCAATTTTGTGAAGAATGGTATTTAGACGCCTCGAAGCAGCCTTTCTAGAGTTCCTGAAATGTTTTCTCGTAGTTTTATTTGTCCAGAATTGAAGTGTTTTTTGTCTTTCTCGAACTAAAAACCAATCCATACCTAAATAATTTGCTTAGCGCACAACTATGCATGCGATGAGCGAAAACTCAATTGTTGATCTCTTAACTGACCCCATTCGTTGTGCGAATGGTACTTGTGTGTTCAACGTATAATATTCGTTGTATCTGAGCGCATGGTGACTGGCTTAGCGAAAAACTGATGACAACACTCCAATGATGTATAAGATTCCTGTACAAAAAACTACACCACTTTCCTACTAACTATTACATATTTACTATGAGAAAAACACATAATGCATGAATAATTACAACTTTGAGCTAGTTAATAAGTATGAAAACAAGTAGTTCTCACACTTATCAGTATGACAAATCCACTGATTCAAACGAGCATATCTAAATCTTCATAAACCAAATGTCATTGTACAAGATGAGGGACGTCATATGGTGTAAAGTTTTCCCCATCTCTCTAGAGGAGGAAATCCTAGCTTGGTTTTCTCTATCATCATTCTTAAACTGCATTGCGACTATCCGCTCCAAATTTAGAGCTTAGTTCGCCACAAGTCAACCACACCATTTAGCATCGATCACTTTGGTCAATGTTAGGCGGAAGAAAGATTAGTCCCTTTAAGCCTTCATAGAAAGGTTCGAAAATGTCCCTAACATGCATGAGTTTTCCCTTTTGAAAGGCCATTTGAACATCAAACTTTCCTTTGTTTAAGGGGATGTTGTATAAGTAGGTCGTCTGATCCAAAGCCTTTTGGAAGTTGGTTTTGTGTTGAGCCATGACCTATTGTCAATCTTGTCAAACTCCTTAGCCATGGACTTATATTTCTTCTCCACTCCTCCAAGGCCTTATGATTGACTTATTGCGCCAAAAAAGAGGTCGTCAACCTACTATTGTAATTGACGTGTCTCGGTCAACAATTTCTCTCTCTCTTTCAACCAAGGTAGCAACCTTGGCGACTGAATCATGTTCCTTCTGCGCATACTAGGCATAAACGACCTTAATATCCTATAGTTGGGTCGTCAGGACCCATTAGCCTTGAGTGCGGTGGCAAGATCTATTTTAGGAGTTTGCCAAGTGTTTTTCCAATTGGACCACCTCCAACGCTTAAACATAGAGCGGTCACATGCAAGTTGAATTCTACCGCATCAGCTTTGAACAAGCCCTTTATCAACTCCTTCTATCTAGAGATAAGATGATAAGAGACATTATTCCTCATCCGCAAATTAATGCTAGAAATGTCACCAGCAAGAGGGGTCAATGTCTCCCCACCCTAATGGTCATGTTTGTGATAGCGGGTAGAGGTAGACCATTCACCATGTTTCCTATTTCCTTTTCTTCTACGAGCTTCTTTCTCAATTAGTGGGAGTGATGAAAGCAGTCGTGAGATGAGGAATATTAAGGATAAGCAAAGGGGAGGTCGTTGCCCCATCAATAGGGTCGAAGGACGTTCTTTCCTCTAATACTCTAGTTGAGGGGCCTTCTTGCGTGTTTGGAGCGACCCTGGAATAACTGACATCAATTAGGTGCTTATCCAACAATTTCTTGAAGAAATTAAGGTTCAGGGGATTAGTGCAGACCATTATAGCTATAACACAAAAGAAAATATAGCTAAGTTAAAAACTAACTATTAAATAAACCAAATAACGAAAATCTATTTATCATAAAGGTATTGGTCGTGGTTAAAGGATCAAAAGCATTTAAGAACCTCTTTGGTCATGAGCATTTAAGAACTTCTTTGGTCATAAGCATTTAAAAACATCTTTGGTCAAAAGCTTTGGGGGAGCTGGTCTAAAATCTCAAGAGCAAAACATTTTTCGAGGTTCATCATCGATGATTTCTAAGGATCCAACCGAGTATGATTTTCGGTATAGTATAGAGGGAATTTTGGTTGATCGTTCCCATCAAAGAATAGTTTGCGGCCCTTGAGAAAAATGGAAATCTTGAAGAACCATCCCTTGAAGCCATAAAAGTAGCGAAAAGCTAGAAGAGGTTTCGACCAGTCTCGCTTATTTAAGAAACTCATCCTTTTCGAGCAATAAAATGAGCAAGATAATGATAAAGGAATAAAGTTGGGGTAGGAGTGAGGCTCAAATCCTTGCACAAAATATCAAACGCTTGCATAGTTGCCCAAGCGTTCGGATGAAGCTGAGTGGGAGCAGTGTTGAACTCCTGCAATACCCCAACTTGAAAGTCTTCAAACGACACGTGTATGAACAAGTTAGTGAAAAAGATGGAGTAAACAAAAAACAAATCCAACTTTAAATTCTCCCGACCGTGACACGCTCGATCGTTTCTTCGACACACGTGAAGGTGCACAACATCATCATTCACCTCATCCCTCAAAATGAAAGTCCAACCAATAAGGACCTTTATACCGTTACCCTATTTGAAATGGGTAGCGTACTTGTAAACCTCGTGTGCGACCTACTCATATACGAGAACCTCTAGAAGTTTCAACTCATCCCCCTCAACGATGGTGTTAAAGTGAATCTCCCCGACTATATGATCACTCCTTTACCTTGTGGCTGTCTCTTGGCCCTCGTTCTAGATCGGACCCTTATTAGGAGTTTGTACATGTGTTGTACATTATTCACAATCACCAAGCTCTACTCGGATTACCCATGATCCTTGGACAATGACCTAAACGATGACGATGACATAGAGGTGTCATTTGCATACCCCCTACCCTCTCGACCAAAAGAGTCTTTCGAAGATATGTTGATGGCAAACATTATTATCTCAAGACTTGAAATAATTTGAAACTGCGGTGCAAGAATGCGCAAACAAAAGCGGTGAAAATGATGGGACCACATGGTATGTGCTTATAGAACACTCAAGGGGCAAATGACACACTCATGAGTGTTATATCTTGCACCATCCAACGAAAGGGACATGTGACGTTAAGTATTCAGTGTTAACGCTAATAATGCGATTCGCGAGGCAATACATTTGTCCATCCCAGCGATCATATTTTTAAAGGTGGGTCGAATCGTAGTAAATCCTTTTTCACTTGTGGTCCTTAGACAAACTTAAGGCTTAAGAGTTATGTGTTGTATGTATCAATCAATATATTTCAATCATAATAATATGATTGATTGTTTGGACATAAGAAAATCAATCAATCATGATAAAAAGTCAACTACACATCTAATTAATCTATACATGTCGATCATCAGATTTGAAAATATTATTTGAAGTGAATGTTTGATTTTACAATCCAAAACATAAAAGTAAACATATTTTTTCTTAACAACAAAAATATGGATGTTTACATATCTGTTTCTAGAAATCATGTTTAGAAATATTTTTAATTTATATAATACGTATGAACAGAATATTTTTAAAATTAATATTTAATAGGAATTCACTTTAGGAAAAATGGTTTTATTCAAAGAACCATTTTATATATATATAATAATAATAATAATAATAATAGTAGTAATAATAATAATAATAATAATAATAATAATAATAATAATAATAATAGTAGTAGTAGTACGTGTTATTTATGACTTATTGGAGACATTGAATTCACACTATTTTAATATTTTTATTTATTTAATATTATCATCATGATAATATTAAAACCAATTACGTGTTCGTTATAGTTTTGACTAAAATTAGTTAAAATTTTAAACCTCGTATTGGAATTAATAATCATTACTAGTTTGAAGAGAAAAATGGTCAGAGTGCAGTGAGTGCCATCTTAACTGTACGGTACATACGACATTTGAGACTTGTTGAGTCGGTAGCCGGTGACCAGACCCTGTCGTGATAAAAAAAAGTGGACAACAGGTTTTGTCGCAGACACGTGGCATGTGGTAAGTGGAAGAAGCACCGTACGAAAGCATACTAATTAAGCTTTATGAAGTTGTTTTTTCATGTGGAAGTGGAACCTCCATTATTACATTCTGATTTATTTTTTATTGGCGTTATTATATTCTAATCTAATCTTTTCTAATGTGATGTGACAGTGCATAGTGCAAAAATTGTACTCATTGGATATTTTATACCGTGTTAGGTAAGGAACAAAGAATTAAAAAAAGAAATAAAAAGTATATGGCAAAAACATAAAAATAAACTTTATTTTATTAAAAAATATTTTTTAAGTTTTTATCATTATTTATAAAATAATAAGTTTATAGTTTTCTACAGATATTTTACCAATTCATTCTCTCGTCCACTATATTTTTCTATTAACACCAGAAATATAAATATACAACAACTTATTGTAAATAATTATTCTATATTTTTAACTAAAATAGTGGTACGCTTGTTGATAGATTTTATATAGGATAATAAATAATCGAGTTTAGTATGTGTAGTCTTTATTATCCATTGGATACATGTGAAAAATTACTCACAAGAAAATTATACTCATTTCTAGTTGTGAATATTTTTATATTTTATTTTTTAAAATTTTAAATAAAAATATAAAAAGCAAGTCTGTAAAATATAAAAATAAATAAACATAAAATTCCAAGTATAATCAAAACAAATTATTTTATAAAATATTAATGCAAATAAATTTAGTATTTATAAAATAAAATTAAATGAGTTGCATCAAAATTTAAATTTTAAAAAGTTAATGTTTTATGAAATAACTTTATTTTCATAAGTATAAATTAAAAAATAAAAAATATATATTTTAAACTATTATGTCATGGTTAATATTAATAATAATATTATTTTAATCACTTGAATTAAGAAAACACTTTAATAAAATTAACTAATAATTAGTAATGAATAATTAATATTATATATATATATATATATTTTGTGAAACTCCAAAAAATGATATTTTAAGAGTGGTGATAATTTAAAAATAGTGAGACTCAGTCATTTTAATATTAAATAGTTTTATTATAAATAATTTTGTTATAAACGATTTTCATTATTTTAAAACATACAATCACTTTGTAAACTACTTTTCTAGAATTTTCTGTTTGAGAATGAGGAAGTTCCTATGGGGTCAAAACTGAGTAATCTTCACTTTTAATCAATCAATTCTTGGTATAAAGCATCCTTTTGTTCTTTATTTATGATCATGCTTAAGAAACCTCAGTGCATGTATCATTAGTGTTTATTTATTGGTTCTTTGTCAATTTGTGGTCCTAAGGGCTTTTTCTTATCACAATTTGGTGATTCGTAGGTGTTTTTAAAGTTTCTTGTGCTGGAAGTAAAGGGTGTTCATTCGTAAAACTCCGTAGGTTCAGTGTAAGGTAATGGAAGCTAGTGTTTCATATTAACTGTTAATTTATAAGTATGATTTGTGATTATTTGGATGATAGTATGATTTAATTGAAATTGTGATATCTGTTATAGTATTTATTGTGTTTGCATGATGTTATTTAAATGGATGTTGATGTAATGTTTGACATTATGGGAATTTGATGATTATTGAATGTATGAATTGTATGTGATTAAGTTGTATTTATTGATTGCAATTCAATGCTAGTTGTCAAATACATAGGTTTTGTGGTTGAAAATGAAGGTTTTAAGCGACAAGTTTGTGAGATAAGGTTTTGATTGAGAAACCTGATGTTTTAGGTTTATTTATATGTTATTTGAGACTTGTTAGAAGTATGAATTAATTGAAATATGATCTAGAACTAATGGATAATCCATTGGTGGTGTTCTGGATAGTTTTAATTGCAAAATTGGAGGTTTGGAGTAGGGAGATTTTGAATTAGAAGGTTTGGGCTAAAGGTGATGGTTTGTAATCTATGATTGAGTCTATTAAGACTTGTTCAAGTTGGTAGGTTGCTGAAACTAGGTGTAGAATGTGTAAATATGAGTCTGGGTACTTTCGAAGGTGTCAAATGGTTGAGTGCACCTAGTTTTGAGTCTAATGATCAAAGGAGTACTTTGCTTTAATTCTAAATGTGATTTTCCATCAATTACAGGATGTAAAAAAATCCATTTAATCATTAGAACAAAGCTCAAGTACATCAAATGCCAGTTTTAGAAGTGTGCAGTTTGTTGTCATGGGGCTCGAGCACGCCCTAAGCGCCCCTAAGCTCTTTTTTTTGCGCAAGCTTTAAGCTTGAGTGCCCCTTAAGCGTCCTCTAGACGCCCTTTTTTTGAGAAGTTTTCGCTTGAGCGCCCCCAGACGCCCCATTCTCGTGAGTTTGGCGCCTGGGCGCCCCTTAGCCAAATTTTGGGGTTTTTCAGTGTTAGTTTTTCATGTGTTTTCTATGCATTATTTTGGATTCTTTTATGTATGTGAAATGGTTTATTATGAGTTCTATGGTGATATATGAAGTGGTATGTAAATTGTATATTGAATGGGAAGTGTGAAAAAGAGTTCCAAGGAGAAACTTCTTATCAGTAGTTTAATTGTTGTTAGTTTAAAATGTAAGAAGTCAATATGGGGGTTATCCTAACACTCTAATGATCATTCATGTTCAATTAGAGAGTGATGAGTCATGTCGTGAGAGGAGCAGAAGGTCCTTGTCTGGTGACCTTTCTCTGGTTGGCAAAGGATATTTTAACAAACTAACTTTGTGTAATAGCTTTGAGTTGAGTCAATTATTCCACCATACAAGTGCAAAATCCGCCATGACTCGACATTTAAACTATTTCTAAATGGCCAAGTCTAAGTCAGGGGGTATGATCTTGATGAATGTTATTCTTCGTGTAATGTGTGATATGTTATGAAATTTAATTTTATTATGTTTATCTGTGTTTTCTCATTAACTTACCTTTGCTTTTGTATTCGTTAGTGTATTATTTTTTCTTTTGCAATGATCACCTTAAGCGATGTGAGCTTAAAAATGAGATATTTTTTCAGTTGATTCAACTTTTGATTGACAGAGAAACAATATGATAGATAAATTTTGTTCTTCAAGAAAAAAAATCACCTGCTTTAGTAGCCTAAAGTTTTATTTGTAAGCGTGCGTTTTATTTTAATAATTTTATATTATTAAAATATGATAATATATATATATATATATATATATATATAAAAGTATATATTAATAAACAGGTATTAAATATACAGACATTAAATATATGTGTCCAGTGTGTATTCATTAAAGAAATATATTTATTATCCTTGATAAATTTTATGTACATGTGGAAATTTTTTTATCAACCTTAATTTTCTCCATGTTTAATTATTAAACTTAATTACTTAAAAGTTACTTAGTTTAAGATGCAACATTTTTATTTCTAATTTATCATAAAATAATCACTTTATATTTTTCGCTAAAATGTTGTATGCTTGTTGGTAGGTTTTATCTATTTTTTTATTAATTGTTAAACTTAACTGTTTAAAATTGAGTTAGGACCTGGTATAAACTAAGATGCAGCATATTTTTTCTTCTTTCAATTTTGGTGAATAGATTTAGTTGTTAGTTATTCTCATATTTTTGGACTATGAGTTTTATTTTTATGAGGCTTTCGGTTTACAATTTTTTTATTTAGGGTGTGAAGGATTTGAGGGAAAGTAAGTAAATAGATTTAAGAGTAAAATATGTGTCTTTTTTAAGAGATTTAGAAGTGATGGAGAATAAAATTTGAAAATAAAATTTGTGTAACATTTAATTAATGTGATAGATAAAAATTATATTTCAATAAATAAAAATAAAGATTGTCAAATCGATCTTGGTAATAATGATATAAAATAATATTTATGAATAAGATATTTTTTGATAAAAATTATTTTAAAATATTAAAATTTTAAAAAATTAATAAATAATTAAAATAATATATTTTTAAGATTATTATTATTTTATTATTGTTTATTATTATTATTGCTATTATTATTATTATTATTATTATTATTGTTATTATCATTAGTTTAATAATACAACCTAATAAATACCACAGTTCAAGCATTGAGGATTAACTTATTCTCCAAAAAGTGCATTCCCTCAATTTGAACACGTGTAAAGTACAAACTTAACCCTAAATAGGAACAATATAATAAACATACTTCAATTACTCACAAATCAACTCCTCCATTCTTCTTCAAATCTTTAACTTCGAACATAAAAACATTTATCGTATTTAACACATGTTTTTTTTCATGTTAACAATAATATTAGGAATTATTTTTTAAGCAGTAGATAACAAGTACAAAATATTTGTATAACTAATATTTTATGGTTTTAATGGTTAATATGATTGATATATGTTTGAAGGAATTTTTGTTTAGATTAGAGAAATATAGTAATTGATAACATTACGAATAGTAAAAGAGAAACCATTTATCATGTATGATACTAAATATGGATTTGTTCTAAATTAGTATGTTACATGAGCTATAATAATTTATATTTATAACATTTTTTAAAAAGACTATTTTACATCAAAAGAAATTAAAAATTAAATATATTTTTAATTTTAAATTTTGACTTAAAATTAGAATTTGTTCACTTAATATATTTTCTTCCCAAACTTTAAAAATAAAAATGAATAAATATATTTATTTTAATCTAATTGCATTAATTTTTTACTTACTAAATGTCACCATTTTAACTTAAATGTTATATAAGTCAAACGTAAATCTAAAATATTATCTAATATATAAAAATATATTAAAGCAATTGAAATATAATGATTTTTTTTATTTTAAAAAATTAATAATCAAATCTCATCAAAATTTCTAACGAATTTCAAAAAATAAATTACTTACAGCTAAAAACAAAAACGAAATAATTATACTACATACTTAATTTGGATAGTTTTTCAAAATTACAATTTTTTAATTGAACCAATATTTATAATATAAAAATATTTTTTATTTATTTCATGTGTCAATTGTATGACATCAAACTCACTAGATTAGTCAAACTTAAAAAGAGCTTTTTCTGATATTGAATCAACCATTTAAAATGTAATGAAACATATGTTTGAAACAAATGAACTTTCAGGTTTTATTAAAATTGTACTATATTTTTGACACCCCTTTTAAATTTATATGAATTTTCAAAAGTATAATGAGTTAGTTTTCTCTAAGGGTGTGTTCTTTTGGGGTATTTGAGAGAGATGATTTGAATGCATTTGACTGGATTTGAGGGTAATTTTTTTTTTGTTTTTTTGAGTGGATTTGGAAGGAAAGTTTGTGAGAATTAGTGTACGATTTGATTGATGCGATAAATTTTAAAAATTAGTTTAATTGGTAGAAAATATAGATTATCAAATTGCTCCTACTTATAAAACTATTATAAAATGTTATTTTGTATTGTTATATTTAATTGTAAAAATGTTTATAAAGAGAAAAAAATTATGAATAATTGTTAAAATTAATGTTTAAAAATTATAAAAGTTATAATGTAGTAAAATGAATGTATTTTAAAATATAGAATTAAATTGTAATATAATTTAGTACGAAGTGATATCAATTTATTTGTTACGCATGTGATAATGATGAACATTAATCAAACAACCACAATTAAGCAGCAAGTTATAATATCACACGACCTTCCATTGAAACCTACAAATATAATGATATGTGTTTATTAGATAACAGCCCCAATTTTCAATGCTTGCACAACACTGAATATAATTTTCAATGTTACATTAACCTTTACCACTTTGGTCTACTGATGCACCACACTCGCCCACTTTCACAACCAACCACACAGCCACCTCTTTTCTAGTAATGGAAGTCTATAAAACCAACCTGTTTCCTACCAAATCAATAAAAATTGCTTAATAACTCATACTTAAGCTATCCAAGTCATGACACTTTGGTTTGATTTTGAACAAATAACAACAAAACACCAATTCATTTCATTCAATACCTACTACTACTACGGCAAATGATACAAATTGATGCTATTGAATCACCTCCTTCACCGTTCGTAGCTCCCACACCAGCCCAGCAACTTCGCAATCTCGACCTCCTTCACGCACCTACGTCCACTGGGATCACAATGCCTCCAACCAGTCAACACCTGCATCACAAACGCACTGTCAGAGCAAGGACCATGATCTTTCACCCACCACCATCCACTCCTCTGCATGGACAACATATGTTTCACTGCTCATCCGTATTCCATATGCTTGCTTGTCCACTGTTGTTATCAATATCATTGTTGCTTCCTTCTCCAGCTTCTTATCTCTCAGATGGCCTCCGCCACGCTGACGACGTCCTCCATAACAGCCTCTACCCAAATCGTGTCATTGCCTACCAACCACAACGATTCCAATGCTTCTCTTCAGCACTCACAACCACTCACCCCTACCATACCTCTCCACTCCGGTCAATCGTCTCCTCCACAGTGTCGTCCAACAACAACCGTGGTCCAACGCTTGCAACTGCTCCGGAGGTCCTTCTTCAACCCAACAACCGCCTAACCGATTACACTTACCCCTGTAACCAGTTACAAGATTGCAGTAACCGATTACAGATGTGCAGCAAATTCTTCAAAACGCTGTAACCGATTACGTCTGCTGTAACCGATTACGCGAGCCTCGTCCTGCACTGTTCATCATCGTCTTCTTCGACTCTCAGACACACAGATTCATCTTCTTCTTCAATCCTTTGCTTGTTCACGCCATCAACACGCACAATGTCCTTCTTCCTCCTCCTCTACAACCCTGCAAATCAAAACCAACAATATGTGCTTGGATATACGATTTTGGTATGTTACTAACCTAACCACTTTCTCTTCTTCGTCTCAGCAAAACCTTCTTCTCTTCCTTGTCTGAGCTTACACAACGGAGCACTCTCTCTTCGCACACACCTTACAACACTAGCAACCAATTTAGTAAGCTTCTTACCACTCAATTAATAACATCAACTACCCACAACCAACCACATATGAATTCCCACCAACGGGTCAATGGCACTTATCCTTATTGCACTTTCACTGTGTGTGGATGCAGGAATCTTTCCTGTTGAATGCCTGTATGAAGCACCGTATCATTAGCTATCCGTAGCTCAGGAATATTTCAGTAGCCATGCCCCCACGCCAACCTAAGCATTCTCGTGTATGCACAGTGGTAAAGCAAACTTGACTGTTTTCTATTTGCTTAATATATACCCCTTCACCATGTAATCGGTAATCTGGTCGACTGTGCTATGGAATTGGTTTTATGCAGATTCACTTATGTGGAATTTAATAAAAAGGTCCGGGACACACACGACATTTCACTAAAAATCAGTGCAAATCTTCTCACTTTCACGGGGTGACCAAAACTGGATAAATCCCGCATATCTGTCTTCAGTTTTCCTCGCCAATCCTCTCATACGGACACAACGTAAGCTTCAATTCTTTGCTTTGTAATTTGCATGAACAATAAATTCGGTTAATGTGAACACATCATAAATTCAATTGAAGATCAATTCAATTTAATTAAATTTAAATTTTTTAACTAGACAATAACATAATCTACTACAGTGTCAGAGGTAAAAACGCGACCGAATCACAACACAGAACATGGCCATGGTGGTCACACTCAGCTCTAGAACAATCAACATGGCAAGCAAGTTCTAGTTCAACAGTTCCACGCACTTTTTTTAGTTTTTTCTTTCTTTCTTAGTTTCCACAAACGACAAAACAGAAATTAAGAAAACAAACTGATAATAATGAATAAAATCTACTACCCTTTTCTTCTCTCTCTTCTTTCCCACCTCCACTGATTCTTCTCCGTTTCCTCTGTCTGTTCCTCATTTTCTATCTGAAAAGCAGAAAAAAAAACAATTTTTTAGCTTTCATTGATACCCCTGTTGTTTCTCCCTGAATTTTGCATCACGAGTCTTAGCTCTCAGCATGGTTTCAGTTGGAGCTGTTCATAGTGTGGTGTACGTGCTCCTGCTTTCAGTCACTTTGGTTTTGGGTGGGGACATAGTTCACCATGATGATGTTGCCCCCATAAGGCCTGGTTGTGACAACAACTTTGTTTTGGTACCAATTTTTATCCTTTTTCGTTTTCTTCTCATGAATTGTAAAACTTTCGTTTTCAACTTTTGTTCTTGGCCTTGATGCTTGCTTAGTGGGAAAGTTATACAGAAGGGTTTGGAAACATGGGAAACCCTTTTGTTTTTGGGGAAATGAAAATTGGAGAGTTGGGTGGGATCAATTTAGAAATTCAGAAGTATATGTATGTTTGGTATTTGGTTTGAGTTTTTGTCGTGGAAAGATGATCTGTTCCTTCAATGGTGCTTTGGTGTTTGCTCAACGTTTGCTTAAGTTTTGGAGGTTGCGTGTTTAGTTTTTGAGTTTCCTTTTTTAGATTCCTTGCCACAGTGCTTAGTTGGGTACTGTAGTAGTTATTTTTTTGCCTCGTAAACATCTCATAGGTGGTGGGTTTCTAGCTTTTCCAGTAGAGATCTAAGTTTGTTATGTGGGAGAGATTGAGAATTGCTAATTTTTGTGTAATACACTGACATCTTTTATTTGATATGTATGGTTTTATTTATCGTTTTTTTTTTCTTCATATGATTGTTGTCTTGCAAACTTGCATCTTCACACAGGAGCTTGATGCAGGGGGTGTTGTTTTTGACCTTAGTTTGTCTATGCTCTTCTTCAAGAGCTTTTGTACTGTAAAATTTCTGCAATTCAGTGCCTTTTTTTATTGACCTTCTTTGTTGGTTAGGCTAATGGTTATTTGAGTGTTCCCAAAATATAACAAAGAAACAAATTTGATGGTAGCCAGGAGATTGGGAGCTATCTTTTAATATTGGACTAAGAACGAACTGATTCTGAAAAATCTTTTAGCTTTTAGATTCTAGCAACTGCTATGCAACCTATTTCTATTTTCTTGGATTATGTATTGCCATATATACATACATATATATACACATACATACATATATATACACATACATACATATATATACACATACATACATACATATATATATATATATACACATACATACATATATATACACATACATACATACATATATATATACATACATATATATATATATATATATATATGCATTTTTTCAGCAGCTTTTATTAAGTTGCTTTCTTTTTTTGTCTAGGTAAAAGTCCCTACTTGGATTGATGGTGTGGAAAAAAATGAGTATGCTGGTGTTGGTGCAAGATTTGGCCCTACGTTGGAATCAAAAGAAAAACGTGCCAATCTTACCAGAGTTGTCATGGCTGATCCTCCTGATTGTTGTACAAAGCCTAAGAATAAGGTATTGGAATTAATTATTAAGTTGTAGATCCTGCAAAATGCAACTTTACTTGCATGTGAAGCATAACTGTTCAGATTGAAAGCTCTATTTTTATATATTTACTAATTTGTATTTATTATTACTTTCCACCATTAGCTCACCAGTGAGATAATTTTGGTGCACCGAGGTAAATGCAGTTTTACTACAAAGGCGAATATTGCTGATGAAGCTGGTGCTTCAGCCATCCTCATTATAAACTACCGTACAGGTGTTTGCATTTTCTTTTCAATGCTTTTTGAGATCATATAGCGTATTTTTGTTTCTTACTTGTCCATTAGTGATTTTAATCAGAGGTGATCTTGGGACATTAGTTGCTTAGATGTTAAAAAGTTTTGTTCATTATTAGTTATGAGAGTATAAAAAGAAAGTTGCAATGAGCAGTTGAAGTCAATATTTCTTTTATAAATATAAAAGTATTATTTTGTGGTTGTTTTGATGAACTGTTGTATTTTCTTGCTGTGCAGAACTTTTCAAGATGGTTTGTGAAGAAAATGAAACTGATGTTGATATAGGAATACCTGCTGTCATGCTTCCCCAAGATGCTGGATTGACTTTGGAAAGGCATATTAAAAATAACTCCAATGGTATGATTAACTTTCTGTGAGATGTTTCTTATTATGTAACTAGTTACAGCTTTTCTTTTGGCAAAGGGCAATTTAGCTATTGAAATGATCACTTTCTATTTTATACCTTATCTGGTGATGTGTCTTACTTGATATCATTTGCACTGCTGCATGTACAATTCCTGGTCTCTAGTGTCCATACAGTTATACTCTCCATTGCGTCCATTGGTTGATGTTGCGGAAGTGTTTTTGTGGCTTATGGCTGTCGGTACCATTTTATGTGCTTCATATTGGTCTGCCTGGAGTGCTAGAGAAGCAGCTATTGAGCAAGAGAAGCTTTTAAAGGTTACCTAGTTCCATTTTGTGCCAACTTTACTATGTCTCAATAGTGAAAAAAACAGGAATACTAAGATGTGGAGGATAAGATCCTTCTAAGCCAAATAGAGCCAAACAAAAAAGTGCAGAAAAGACAAGCACATTAAAACAATAAAGCTTTTGCTTTATTTGCTACATGTCAAGGAGGCTATATAAAACAGGACTTTATTCTCTTTTAATGTCAGCATGTTTTCCCCCTTTATAACAAATTGTTTCCCTCATATTTGGAAATTCATTGATCTAGTTACTAATATAGGGTTAAACTTATATACCTGCAGGATGCTTCAGATGACTATACTAATACAGAAAATGTTGGTTCCAGTGGTTATGTGGAAATTAGTACCATAGCCGCAGTCTTGTTCGTCGTGATTGCTTCATGTTTCTTGGTTATGCTGTATAAATTAATGTCATTCTGGTTCGTTGAAGTTCTGGTGGTTCTGTTTTGCATTGGCGGGGTAGAGGTGCGTTTTTCTTGTTCCTGGCCTAGTTTTTGTTTATCTGAGTATTCTTTCCTCTGATCTAGATTATAATCACTATACTGGTGGACCATATTTCCATGATTTTGTTATAATTATTTTGCATCTTCTTTAAGGAAGCTTCCATATCTTAGATTGTAAGTGGGGGATCACTTCTGCTGAACTTTTAGTGACAAATATCTTTCTACCGTGAAAGCAAAAGAAAGGGATTCTGAACTCAAATTAAAAGGAACTCAAGTGGGAGAATGCTCTTTTCTATAATGGAAAAGATATTTAGTAAGCTACTTTATGAGAAATGATTAAGCATTGTCTACCTTATGCTTAAGGCTCATATTCTAACGGAGTTAGATATGACTAACAGATCATACAGAACCCATTAGCTCTCGAGTTCAACTTATTAATTCAAACAATTGAGTTCAGCTGTAGAGGCATATTTCATTGCAATCATTTTCCTCCTGCTAGGGACCTGTTAATATGTAGGTATGAAAGGTACTGCACTTGAATGCTAAGGCTTCAATCTATTTGCTCCTTTAAGCTAATATGGGAAAAGTGGGTTTGATATTTCATGTCCTGAAATTTATTTTGGTATGACTGGACAATTAACTTCTAGCTTCTTTCTCCAATCTCATGGACAATGTCGTTTAGGAACTCAATATCCCAACATTCACTTCTACCTTTGTGTGCTTGAATTCAAGCTTTCAAACTTGTCATCATTGGATGCAAACGAATCGCGACTTGTAAAAGATGGATCAGGGATGAAAATAGTTGTTTGAATTATTTATTTTAGTATGGTCTACCTTTGCAATCCAAATTTCTAAGGCTACTATGATCAAGTCAAATCCTAGATCTTCAAGCTGAGACAAAAGGGTGTCCCTGGTTGTGATTATATTCAGTCCTAAATAAGTCATCTAACATTTATAACTACACAATATGATGTACAGTTAATTATGAATTCCCTTAGATTGGTGGTCATTATTATTTTTGTTATGTAGACTAGAACTAAAATATTTTTTCACTCGTGAATTTTTAGTACTTTTTTGCTTTAGTTATTACTTGAAGTTAAAGTACGGTACTGCAATAACAGCATGATTGTTTAGCTGTCAAACAAGCTAAATCTTTGCATTCTTCATGTGCTTTCAGGGACTGCAAACTTGTTTGGTGGCCCTATTATCATGGTAAGTCTTTTATACACAAAGGAAGGTGGTTGGATGAAAGTAGGACAGGATAACTAATCTACTGATTTTCTTTTGTTATGAATTTGTGACTGACCTGTTGGGTTATATATATATATATATATATATTGTACTTCTAGTAATCAGAAAGAGGAAATAACTACAGATGTTATGGCCCAAAAGATCATGTCGTGGAGCATACCGTATTTGTGTTGTTAAATTGTTATTAATTGGTTTGATTATTGTTTATATAAATGGTGGCAAATAAGAGTAAGAATAGATTGACTTAGCCAGCAAGTCTTTTTCCGTATACCTATTTCCCGAAAAGTATTAGCGTTGAAGTGGTATGGAACTGATTTTCATAACCAAATGTAGCAAGACAGACGTACAGCTCTGACTAAGAACATTGCTCAAAGATGTATTTTATGTAATTTTTGCATTGGCAAGGATTTTCGGCTTTCTTTTAGTGACAACATTATCATAAATCAATTTTGTCTGAAAAAGAAATTAGCTTAGCTTAAAGCTTGTGGCTGTAGAGAACATGGTTCATTTTCATTCTATTACATTATTTAGTTATGGTATGGAATTGACAGTTAAAATGCCTATAGTTTTAGATGGTTTCGCCAACCTGCCCAGACATTTGTGAAGATACCATTCTTTGGAGCTGTCTCATATCTGACACTTGCTGTTACTCCATTCTGCATAGTGTTTGCTGTGGTTTGGGCGGTTTGTCGCCGTGCATCATGGGCTTGGATTGGTCAAGATATCCTTGTAAGAATAGTTTTGTCACTTTTTGCTTATCAAAAGGATTTATTTACTTTAATTTCTTCTCCTAGTGAAATTTTTTCTTTACAGTTCCAGTGTTTTGGACTGAACTGATTGCCATTTCTGATTAATTGTTAAAATAAAGAAAATTATGATACAATCATAAAAAATCGCTTGTTGCATTTCTTAGATATTGTTTTCTGACATTGGAACATCACTAGTATAAAACTGAAAATATTCCTAAACTAGCATGAAATCCAGTACATTGGCTGCAGCTGTGACTAAAACAATAAGTGTAGGATACCGCATTTGTCTTTTGAATTGTATTGTTTTGTTTGGTTAATTTATGATATGGATCCAATAATAGCAATTTATTACATTAACACTATTTGCTAACATGGAGTCATGAACTAAGTATCAAGGTGTGCATTCTTTTGCTATTGGTCAATGAAAAAGATGTGAAGAACAATATCAATTTCCTAATCTCTGCATTTTATATATGAAATTTAGCTGTCATTAGTCATCAAAGTGCACCATGGTCAGAGATTGTTTTTTGTATATACCTGCTATCAGGAACGGATACAGGAGGGGGAGAGGTGTGGACCATGGTCACCCACTCTTTCAGTACCCTTTAACATATATATATATATATATATATATATATATATATATATATATATATATATATATATAGGATGTTGAACTGATAGTGGCTTAATTTCTTTCTGGATCCTATAGGTTTACACTAGATATTAATAGTAAATATTTTTTCAAACCTCATTATTTATTTAAAGCAAGAAAAATATTTAAATAACTGGATGAAAAAACTCACCCCCGTTGACGACAATGTTTTTTCCTTTCTTATGTTAGAAAATTATTTCTCTTGATAATACTTGTTCCCATTCAATGTAGTTTTGGATAGAAATTGAAGTTCTGCCATTTAGGATTGTAAGCATTTATAAATGAAGAGTCTCATTAATATTTATTTAGCACATTTACTTATCTTTGTCTACCACCTATCATTCAGGGTATCACATTGATAATTACAGTTCTTCAGATTGTTCGCATACCAAATCTAAAGGTAATGATTCATTGTTGCTGTTTTCTTCCCACTGTTTTTGGTTCTTAAAATGCTTGAAAGGTATTATCTCCTTATTTACTTGTTTGTGATACTCTTAGTTTAAGATTAAGAGTCATAAATGGGGCATTTTGAAGAGATAGCTTTGCTGGATCCTACTGAACTTTAATTATGAAGAAAAATACCTTCATACCTTTTTTCTGTATCAGGTTGGGACTGTTCTTCTCAGTTGTGCATTCCTATATGACATCTTCTGGGTGTTTGTCTCTAAATGGTGGTTCCATGAGAGTGTGATGATAGTGGTCAGTCTTCAAAGAAAGCTCTCTCTCCACCATTCTTTGCAAAGCTTGATTTTGGCTTCATTTGTGATTTTGTTTTCCCTTCAAATTAATACAACTTTTCTCTATACAGGTAGCTCGTGGTGATAAGAGTGGAGAAGATGGCATTCCCATGCTTCTCAAGATACCTCGTCTATTTGACCCTTGGGGTGGTTATAGTATCATTGGATTTGGGGACATAATCTTACCAGGACTTATAGTGGCATTTTCACTAAGGTTGAAATGGAATTCTTATGTTGATCATACTATACACACCTCTCCTACTCATCTTTTACTGAATTCCTTTTTGTGGTAGAATGCACATTATTTCCCTCTGCAAAAATGATTTCGATATATGGAAAGGAGAGTGGTCTTTTATTATGTAACAATTTCAGGTACTTATTCCATTGATAACTAATGTTACAGGTATGATTGGTTGGCAAAGAAGAACCTTCGTGCCGGATACTTCTTGTGGGCAATGACTGCTTATGGTTTAGGTATAGAATGTTTTATCTGGGAATTGTTTTCCAAATGAAATGTGAAACTATTTTGACCTTTTAACTGTAATGCAAGATTCTGCTGATATTATAATATACTTGGCTACTCTTTGATAGTATTATAATAATGTAATTAACCCTGTAAAACTTTAGGTAACTGGTTAAAATTGCTTAACATTCTAAGTGCATCAACTTAACAAAAGAAGAGTTCATTCGAAATTTTAATGGTGACACTTACAAAACTTTTGGCTCTCTCTGTTGGAAAACAAAATGACAAGTTGCAAACTGCATGTCTGTGGAATTTGGTTGGTAGCGTAATAGGTGAAAGGGTTTAAAGAAGAGGTTTATCTCTACTTTATTCTTGATAGTGATGACTTTGTTTTTGTGTAGGAGTGTTTTCTTAGAGTGATGAATGTGGGTCCGAGTCAATTGCATATTATAGTGCATTACTAGGCCTATGCATGCAGTGTGCCTCAATCTAATATGTTTTCAATTTACTAATTGGAATTATAAGGAAACTATGATACGACACTTTAGCAACCTTAAGATTTCCACAATGAATCTGTTTGCTTGCTTCTTCTGTATATTCTTAGTTTCAAATGTGGAAATGACTGTTTGCTTTTTTCATCATACCTTAAATTTTGATCTGCAGGTCTCCTCATCACGTATGTGGCTTTGAACTTGATGGATGGGCATGGTCAGCCAGCTTTACTTTATATAGTTCCATTTACACTTGGTAAGTACAGTCATCAGACTCCTTTAAATGTAAAGTACAAGATTCAATGATGGCATGTTGGTCTGTAATCTTTTACATTTCATACTTCCCTCTCCATCCACAAAAACGGCTCCTTGGTGTTACACTTCAACCTATTCTATTAGCTTTTGAAGTTCCTTTGCTTAATTTATGCTAATTAGTATCACTTCAATTTTTGAGTCCCAAACTAAGTGAAAAAGGAATTATGTCATAATTTGAGTTTGCAAAAGGCCTATCAAACAACCTTCTTCCTTTATCTGGGCTTGGGACTTCCTATGACATCCCGTGTTCCATGTAGTTAACTTCTGTTGGAAATCTCACATCAACTAGAAATAAGGTGATTTCATAGTATATAAGTGGATGCAAACTTCACCTTACAAGCCGGTTTTGTATTGTTGAGTTAAGTTAAAAGTCCATTTTTTAACAAACTCTCCTAGCTTTCTTGTTCATATGATTTTAGTGCAAAATTTTATATACAAATTGGACAAAGAAGTAACGATGATTTTACAGAGAATTGAATTGTGACAGACTGCAATGACATATTTTTGTCTTCGGTAGACATTTAGTTACTTCATCATAAGATCTGGTAATTTTTCTGTAACCTTATTCTGGAATCATAAATGCAGGCACCTTTTTGTCATTGGGAAAAAAGAGAGGTGAGCTCAAGATTTTATGGACAAGAGGGGAACCAGAAAGGCCTTGCTGTCATATCCAAGAGGATAATCAATCAATTAACAGCCACCATTGAACAGCAGCAGGCTTGTATCCTACTTGGTATATTAATCTATAGGAAAGTGATAGGAACTCCTAGGACATTGTGTAACTTTGTTGTAACAATTTCAGCCAAATGGTATGATAGCATGCACTTAAATCCTGAGAGAAATATCACTCAATATTTCTGATATTGAAGAGGACCATGAATCTGTGTACCTTATTTTTTGTGAGATAGCAGATGAAGAATCCATGAGGGTCTGAACAAAACCATGCCTTTTGCCAACCAAATGTCAAGAAGCAAAGATACATGCATAGAAAATTCCGATCCAAGAGGTAAGGCACTGTTGGAAAGGCTGCTAACACTGAGAAGCTGCTGTTTACTATGTAAGCATAACTTATGTTGTATTATTGTCATCATTACTATTGTTAATGTTGTGTTGTATGGGATTTGAACTTGAAGTTAGCTAAATTTTAGTTTATGTAAGATTTTTCATGTTACCAATTTCCTTAAATCTTTCAAGATGAAGAGGAAAGACACTGATCTGTCTAGTCTTTGGTGTTTTGTATATGGCAGTTCTTGCATGAAAAGTTGGCTTAGACTCCCAATGAAGACTTGTCAATTATGAAAGTTAAATTAATACAATTTTAAGTAAAGTTTAAGAAATGTTACAAAATACTTTAAAAATTGTTTTTTCAGAATCATTGCAACGGACAGTAATTTAGTCAACTAAACTCAGCTTAAGTTGAATTTAGTTAAGTTAAATGAACAATCCCATCAACAAATACTTGTAATCTCTAACTTCAAGATTTTGGTAATTGTTTATTTGAATTTAAATCCAATTTTCAGTAAAATCGCATAATATATAAGCTAATTGATTTACTGACATGATATATTAAATTTTGATATTATATATAAAGATATATAAATAAAGAAATTAAGAAACAATAATTAAAATAATTGTATTTTAAAAAATATCAATAAAGCGCTATAAAAAGTTTTATTTATTAAAATAAATTATATAAAGAAATTGTTACAAATGTTTGAAGTAAAAATATGCTTTTAGAACATTAATACGCTTTCAGAAGAATATATTTATTAGGTCTGTTTAGACAAATTGTTTAAAGTACATCCAACATACAAAAATTGTTTAGACAAATTGTATGATGGATTGTTTCCTACAGTTCATATCTTTTACTACACCCTAAATATTTTTAAAAAGGAGTTTTATTTGACTTTGCAACATTTTCCATTGCTTTGTCCCATTCCAACGTGTAAGAAAAAATTAATTAAATTTAAAAATCTTTCGTAGATTAAAATACTTTTAATTAAATTTTTATTCAAAACAAAATCAATTGAACATCTAAATTTTTTATATTTTTTTAATTAACTTTATGTTGTTTATTATTTTTTAATGAAGTTCAATTAAAATTATCTAAAATTAGAAAATTAAACCTAAAAAAAGTCAAATACTTTTTTTCACTTTGTTACAATATAATTGTCAGAAAACTAAATCTAGAATTTATTAAGAAAAAAAAAACTTCGAAATACGCTTTCCATAAACATTCCAAACAAAGGTATTTTGAAATGTTTGATCCAATTATGTTTGGATTCTATCTGATAATTATTTTTGCAGCTTTTTCTTCTTTGTCCTCCTACTTTCTTCTTCTACTCTATAATCTAAAATAATAGTTAATAAACCTTTATCACAGTATACTTCAAATATTCAAATAGCATAATGTGACATAGAATTTCCTTATCCAAAAAGGGGTTTTTGGATCAAATTACATAATTAATCCAAAACAATATTTGTAAGGTTTAATCCTTTTTGACGTCCCTATTTGTGTAGGAATGTCTTAGATAGGTCCTCGTTTTCTAAAGTGTATCAAAATGGTCCTTAATTTTGAAAATTGATATCAATTGAGTCCTTTCCGTTAAGTTGGCTGGACGACGCTAAAAAAATTGATGAGTGGGATGCTGAGATGACGAACGAACGCTCGTTCACCACCGAACGAACGCTCGTCCACCAGCGAACGAACGCTCGGCGACCACCGAACGAACGGTCGTCCAGTGTGGAACGAACGGTCGTCCAGCGGTAAGAGGTCGACGAGCGTTCGTTCGCTGGTGGACGAGCGTTCGTTCGTCATCTCAGCATCTCACTCATCAATTTTTTTAACGCCGTCCAGCCAACTTAACAGAAAGGACTCAATTGATATAAATTTTCAAAATTAAAGACCATTTTGATACACTTTAGAAAACGAGGACCTATCTGAGACATTCCTACACAAATAGGGACGTCAAAAAGGATTAAACCTATTTGTAATTCCGTAATCTAGAATAAAATTTCTTAATCTAAAACAAGATTACATGTCATAAAAACAAGACCACGCAATCGGGAACAAGATCAAGTTTCTGCATTAGAAAATCCAAAACAAGGTAATTCTGAATCTGAGACCTGGAGTATTGATAAGGTTTTATTGTGTAAAATGTGGATCCACATTTGCACAGGAATCATTTCTTTCTTCCTGCGCTTCCATAATTTCGATCCACACCCACAGATTTTTATTTTCTAAAATATATAATTTATAATATGATTTTGGGATTGTAAAATCCAAATTACATTTTATTTTAAATAATAAATTTAAAAAAAATTTAGATTATACATTCCAATATATAAATATAAAAGTATAATTTGAATTATACATTGTGTAAAAAGAAAGAGTATAGAAAGAAGCTGCCTTGCATGAGTGAGCAGATGAGAGAATGAGCATTACATGAGTGATGCAAGGAATTTTCTATAAATACCCAACTTAATAGAATATATTTAAAATTATTTTGAAAATGTTATTTTTTGATAAAAAATTATCCAAGATCTATCAAATTAATTACTAATTATACATTATGAAATTTTCTTCTTGAAATGTGTAAGGTCTCGAAAATGTAACCAGCCTCCACCTGTCAAATCACGTTATTAATGTCCAAAACCCTGCTCAGGCGCCATTAAAACGCACCAAATCCCCTCTGCGCGGATGCCAGGTGTCGTTAAATAAGAATCTGGAATTCAGTAGTGGAATACAAGTGGCAGCAGGAGAATGGACACTCGTCCTACGTGGGAAGGGAAAATGATTTTCTGAAAAACAAAAACCCTCTTCCCACTCTTCTGCATGCTTCTTCTTCTTCCCCAAAACTCTGACCTTCCAATTCTCTGCCTTCTCTCTAGAAAACCTCCATCTTCTCTCTACCGTAACTCACTCTCTTCTTCTCCGATCCAATTTCAGAGACCGTAGAAGAGATCCCGACGTCCTAAGCTTTCCATTAAACCGAACAAGTTCGAGTTTTGAATCTGGTAAGTTTCTTCCATTAATCGTTCGTTCTTAGGTTTCACGCAAAACCAAATCTAGTTACTTGCTTTAGCTTGGTCTGGATCAAATTATGATTCTGTAAATATTTTTAGTTCACAAGAGTTGAGTGATCTGAGGATAGAAGTGGTAGTTGGGCGAATCCAGATTATACGTTAGGACGTTCGTTCACGAATCCAGGTAAGGGAAGCTTATTAAGTTTAATTCATGTGTATGTGTTGTGATGTATGACGTATGTGATTTTGTGAAGCATGAAATCTGTATGACTGGATCTTGGGTATATGATTTTGACTGTGAAATGATGTACGAGAATTATAAAATGTGCTATGGTATGATTAGTTAAATGTATGAAAGTATATACTGGAAGATGAGTTTACTGTAAGTGAGATTTTGAATATGAAATTCTATGATAATGAACGTTCGTTATCGAACGGTCCTTGACAGTTCGATAATTGTATAATCCCCTTGAAAAGCAGAATTCTTTCATCTGGAAAGAATACTTATTTAGGACGAACGCCCTCTTATATTAGTCTTGCGTTTGAGCGTTCAACCAAACGTAGGTGCTCTGAGTGTTATGTAAGAAATTGAGAAGCTTGAAAAATACAAATTTCTATACTTAGTCATTCTTTAATAATTCACTTTCCTATTGTTATCTTATAAATTTCTATTTTTACTTATATTTCGCATCAGCGATGGGTCTCGACCCGAAGCGTTCGTTATGAGTGGCGCTCGGTCTTTTACCGAACGCTCATCCTTACACTTGATTACCAAACGTACGTAAATAGCGTTCGTCCATATATTTAATAAATGTTTATTGTCGCGTTCGGTCATTGACTGGCGATTAGTTTCTTTTATTAAATCGTACTCGGTATCAGTATCTAAACGCCTTGCGGTGATTTTATCCATTTGGATTCGATATATAGTTATTGTACCTAAATTGTTCTAAGTATCATTTGAATCTTTCTAGAATCAGTTCATTTAACTTATTCAAGTGGTCATAACGTCCGTCCTTGGAAAGACGTTCGTTTCCTTCCGTTCAGAAACGAGAACTTCTCTGTATCATGTTAACGTTCGTCCTCATTATGGAGGGGGCTGAACGCTCGTCTTTTTATAAAACTAAAATTGAGTATGAAAATGATGTTAAGTTGGAAAGTTGTTAAGAGTGAACAGTATATGAGGTGAAAATATGGTTATGGATTTTTAACGAGCGTTCCATGGAGGAACGACTCACGTATTGAATATTGGAAATTGTATAGTATGACTATGGTAAAGCTACTGATGACAGTTCATCCTGATGTTCCGTGAGTGCTCGTCCTCAAGTAGAGGGGAGTAGGTCATGTGTGGGAACGGCAGGAGGTCCTAGTCCTTCTGAGTACTTTGGACTGATAGGGCTAACCTCGGGTGGCAGCTGTTGAGTGTTTATCAGTTACTACATCACCCGAGTGCAAGAACGCCTGTAGATACATAGATTCATACAGTCCGGACGGTCTGTCTTATGTGGATTTCGAATGATTGTATGTGTTGAGATTTAATTATTATGAATGTTGATATGTTGATTTGTATGAATGACTCATGAATTAAATTCAATAAGCTTACCCTGTTGTTTTACTTGCGTTGTCGATCGTGCTTGTACGTCCGTCCTGTCTATGCAATGATCATCCGTGTGGATGTGAGCAGAGGGAGAAGCGTTGCTTGAGGAAACGCTGGAAGAAGAAAATTTGGAGGATGCGAACCTCGTGGATGTTGAAGTGAAGGCCGAGCCCTAGCGCGCTCGTTTGTTTAGTTTTGTTTTTACTTAGTCTGAATAGTGGACGTTCGGTTATTTTGGTTTTGTAAAACCGTTCGTCCCTGACTCTTCTCACTTCTGCTGTTCTGTATTTATTCTTCTGGTAAGGCCGTTCGGCCAGAACCTCTGTTTTAGAAATTAAGACTGCATTGGTTAACTGTTAATGGTAATTAATTCTAAATTATAGTTACTACTGTATTTTGGGATGTTACAAAATGTATCTCTATACCATTAACTATTTAATATATTTCAGGTTGTATTTTTTTAGGAGAGTTAAAAGATATAAGGTTTTTTCTTTCTTAATTGTGAAGGTGTATCGAGGAAATGAGTGTATTTCATTCAAAAATTATCTCAAAACCCTATAATATGTAAACATATTCTATATTAAAACTAAAAAAACTAACCACAACCAACTAATCTTCAGACTAAGACAACTCTTATCACTCTTGCAATAGAGAGTAAAACTGTAAAAAGGTAAGTCCAAGTATATTGGAGAGGTAACAAGTCAAACTGGAAGAGGTTCTTCTGTCCATGGAGATGAGGATGCAGTTGCAGTTGCCATGAGTATGCAATGAATAAACATAAGGATTTGGTTACTTTAAAATTACTAAAATTGATAAAAAAATCTACATGTATAAAAGGTGTATTTCAATTAAAGAAAAAGTGACACAGTAGCCAAATATTTCAATTATATCAGTATTAACAAATTACTGTGACAACACATAAAACAAAAATAATCAATTCTAAATTCAGATTCACGGTTTGAGAGGAGAGATTGAGATGAGTAACTTTAATATTGCATGTTTCTCTATCTTTTAGAGTCCATGCATTATTTTCAGAGAGTTAAAACTTGCTAAACCGAATTTCATGTAAGTGAATTTGAATTTTAATCGCTATGAAGTTAAAGATTAGTTCTTATCCCACACCAAATGTCTTGACAGAAAATCAATGTATTCGTACAAATTAAAAGTGCAAAACTGCGAAGGCTCAACAATAAAGATATACTATTCCATACAAACTATTATTTTTATTTGACAAAGTACAAGAAAGTCCCCAGAATAAAATTACCACCAAAAATGAACGGCAAAGAATAGAATAAAACAAAGGAAATGAAAAAAAGAACAACTGACATGCAAAACTTTTCTTGCACTTGCCAGCATCTCTCAAAATTGTTGAAGCCTCTGGGAAGGATTCATTTCCATAATTCCATTCTAAGTCCAGTCCTGAAGAGGGAAAGAGATTTTAGTGAGTCGTGAATAACACTACAAGAGTTGAAAAAGGAATGAATTTGGAGTAAATTTTCTTTTTCCTTCAAAAGGAAGGAAACTATCTTGAAAAGTGAATTTTTTTTAAAGAAATTACAACATTTAATGTATCACTTTGGCAATACATCCCGGCCGTGATTCCTAACAAAAAGCTTTTCATTTATTCATTTCTTAATCATTAGCAAAACCCTATTCACAAACACTGAATGAATTCAAGTACAATTCAAATAAAAACAAAACATTCAAAAACTACTAAACTCTCAAAAGTTGATATCAAGATTTATTAAAGGACTAAATATGTTTTAAGTCCCTAAACTTAAATATGAAATTGAAATTCGTTCTTGTCTCCCAAACTTTTAAACCTAACAGCGCTAATTTGTTTTTTGTTAAACAGTGTTTCGGAATAACATTTGAACTTAAATGTGTTAAACAGTGTAAATAGTTCAAACATTACCCTAAAATGAGTTTGGATTGAAAAACCTATAGTTTGGGATATGGTCAAATTTCAATTTCGTATCAAAGTTTAGAGACTAAAAACATTTAACCATTTATTAATTGATAGAATATGACACCATACAGTTGAGACCCAGCGCAACGAGCTAACAGACAAGCAAGCATCACCAAGTTTATAGAACAAGAAAATAAATATTTGAAAACAGTAAAACTATAAAACTAAAATCATGTCACCAACACTAACATAAAATGCAAAAAGAAACAAGAATGAGGTTCAAAAGGAAAGGGAAATAGAGAGCTGAAGACGCAAAATATATATAAATGACCTAAGTTTCTAAGCAGAGTACTAAATAAAACCGGGCAAAGGGAAAATAAAGGAAAATGCTTTAGCGCTCAGCAAGAAAAACATGGTGGATAAGAGAAAATACTGTAACAAAGGGTGAAATCATACAAGCATGTCGCCTTATAAAACCATCTGCAGTGAAAAGCACCGTCTTCCGTTCTTGCCCTGATGATAAAAGTTCTTGCATTCTTTCTGGCCAGTCAGAATTTAATCTGCGGGCAAAATCTTCCACTTCCCTGCATCAAATGATACGATGCAGATAAAATTTTAGTGTGCATCCTGTCATCATCTCAAAAGCACTCTAGTGTGTAACAACCAAACGTACATAGGTTACGAAAATGGAATGTCAAAAAAACATGGAAGGTAAATAAAGAGTGTCATAAACATTGCCAATAGTGTTTAGAAATCATAGGTTTCACTCTCTTATGATAATTCCTAACAGAGGAGGAATCATTTGTATTCGAAAAGAAAAGGAAAATACAAAGATGAATAGGAGCAAAGCTCCCCCAAGTCACAGGAGATCTTTGGACTCCAATCAATCATTTGCCCCCTGTAACAGAATTCTTCTCCTCTAACTCCAAAAGACTTCTCCAAATTGTGCCCATTCCTATAAATACCACCCTTTCTAAAATATGCCTTGTCCTCGAGGCAGAAAGTGGGAAATTTATTTTGAATGGAAGTAGCAAGCTCCCTTGGTGCTTCCTCCACTGGCAGGGACCGCCAAAAGATCAGCCATTCCACCACTGGATCCATGGCTTCAAATCTCTCTAGTTGCTAAGATAGCCTCAGGGGTGGGAGGTTCCACTTCACCAATCTCCAGTAGTTGGGGTTCAAAAAACAGTCAGCAAAAACCACTTCTCAAGGACTTTTTAAGCTGAGAAACATGGAATATGGAATGAATTTGAGCTGATGGAGGTAACTGGAACTTATAGGCCACATTTCCAATGCAGGACACCATCTGGAAGGGGGCAGAGTACTGCGGGAATAGCTTGGGACAGTTGCGGCAAACAAAAAATTGCTGCCTTTGGGGCCTGACTTTGCATACTTAATAGTTTGCTAGGCATGCTGCAAATGAAATTTCAATTGACTAAGAGCTGTGTCTCAGTCAAGCAACACCTTTGTTATAGATTCCTTTGCTCTCTTGTTACTGAATCATGAAATTTAGTTAACATAGAAATCAAAACAGAAGGGGGACAACATGAAACACCCATTAAAACAATCAACCCTCACAACAAAAATAATTCACCGTGGAAGTTGGATAGGGTTGTATCTCATTACAGATGCAAATCAACCTAGGATGTTCTATACCTCATCTCTTAGTTTCGGAAATCAACTCAACACAGACTAATGAATATGGTATTAAGCTCAGTGATGGATGGTAGAGAGAGCATCTGCAACTTTATTTTCCAGACCTGGTTTATAGATTACCTCGAATTGGAAGTCCATTAGTTTGGGTAACCAGCTATGAAGCACACAGACATGAACACAACACAGCAACACCCGTGATCTCCCAAATGAAGGTCACGACAGCACAGGTATACATTTACATATATATACACATGCACACACAGGCACACACACATATTGATCATCATTATGAATTATTTAATACATTCCAAATCATCTAAAAGAAACCCAGTCAAATATAACAGTTTGAACGCATTGTTGCCTAAGACAGAAAAGGATATAATTCATTGTCTAGAATCCAAAATGTTAAAAGAGGATCTCTTTCATTTAAGACATTTCAGCCTTTTGTCATCATAGAAAAAGACACCCTCTAGCTTAGGTTCATCTAAGACAAATTAGCAACTTCAAGAATTGCATAATCATCAAATGAACCCAAATCGTCTCCACCTACATCCACAATTTTGTTTCCTTTTCATATTGTGAAGTATTCCTTCAAAGAATTTGAAGAACTACCAAATCGTCCACTCTATGTGATGCCATCTCGTTTCTCCTGAGAGAATGGATAAATGAATAAGTACTCTAATTTCTTTCATAGCATGAAGATGAACAAGGTTGTGCAAGTAACTAGAGGGCAATATTTTGAAGTATTGGAGCACTAATACCATGAGCTAGCTACCTTGGTTTTAGATTCATGTTACCCTATCACTCAATGAACCGGTATCATCTCAAAATTCTCTTCCATATGATAAGTCAACAAACTCTATTCACTTATCTCTTGCATTCATATCGAGAAATAATCTCCTAAAGCATTTAGCAAGTTCAATGTGTGGATGTGGAGGAACTCAGTTACAATCTTCACTTAGCCATAGATGACTATAATACCTACAACTAAAAAATAAACAAATATATATATATATATATATATATATATATATATATATATGTAGTGTAAGATATTATTAGTTATAATATTGTTAGCCCATACTTTCCTTTATTATCATGTCTTTGACATCATCCTTGTTTGCATAGGCTAGGTGCAAAATCCCTAAATGAAAGGACCAATATTATGATAATTCCGAATTCCTAATTGAGTGTGGCATGATTTGTGTTCAAAAAACAAAGGAAAATACAAAGAATAATAAGAGCAATGGTACCCAAATCAGAAGATCTCAATACTCCAATCAATTAACAATTCCATGATTCCTCCCACAATTCAGATTTCCCAGCTATAACAGAATTCTCTCTCCTCTAATTGACTTCCCTCTCCCTGAAATAGCTAATTATGAATAGACGCAATTCATCTCTTTGGCGTATGGGTGTAGACCTTAAAAGGCTTTTCTAAATTGAGCTTCTTCCTATTAGATTTCTTGAAAACCAAAAAAGAGAAGGAAAAAGTTCAATCATTCTGCAGCCTTGTCCTCTGTATATGCAATAGTTCATATAAGACATTCAGTAATGTGGCTGACTAGGCAGAATAAAAGATATTGACTTGCAAGAGCAACAGCAAATATGCCAGTGATAATAATAACTCTCATAAAAATAAAATAGATTTTTAAAATAATACAGTATAAAACAATCAGTCAGAAAATAATCCCACCTGTCAATTTTTTCCTTTAAAGCGGGATCAATCTCATCATCTATATCACCATCATCAAACTCAGGCTTAGAAGTAAAAGCATCATCTTCTGCATAGTGTAAATACGAGGTCTCACTAATTATCTCAGCTTCAGAACTTTGGTGTCTGATATCATGACCATTTACCTCCTATTGTAAGGCAATAAAATAAACACTTCAACTTTTAGGTGAGCAGAGACCATAACCTTGTTCATTCAAAATTGACATAGTGCTAAATGATTTAATGATGTGTAGGCTATACAGCAGAGCATTGAAAACAACCTTCTTGTTCAGTTCAGATGCCTCCTTCAAAGAAGAATTCTTCTGTTGCTCTTTTTTCCTCCTATTCTTCTTTTTATTCTTTGAAGTTTTAACTCCCTTTGGATCTGTGACAAAATTCTTAACTTCCAGTAAGAAATTCAAAAGGGGAACTGAAGAAAAATATGAAAGGGCTATAGGTCTCAAACAATTTCTCCCTAAAAGCATCATAAAATAATTTCAAAATGTAATTAGAAACTACAAATACCAAAAATCATAAAAAATTATCGTCCTAAATGATGTTACAAAAATGCGTGCTTTCACAACATAATGAAATTTGGCATTAAGAAAATAAAAAATACACCAATAAAGAAATAGGTTAATTTTGTCAGTAGATAACTTCACTTATTTGTTTCTCTGATTAAAATTATTTCAAAACAATATTAGTGCAATTTCATAAACTTAAGAAGTCAAAGTTTGAAGCCATGTTTAAGTGTTTCTTATATCAATTTACATGAAATTTAGTTGAAGGGTAAAAAATGCTAGCCATGCTCATACAGAAAAGGAGACAGATATTAGCAGTCTTCTTGCCAATACTAGTTCAGCTTGGCTGTCATAAACTTTGTTGGAGTTGTGATAATTTATCATCTAAAAATGCTACCCGGATATTCTCAAATATAGAATGCCATCATATTACGTACACCACACCCCACCATACTTAACACTTAGTTGTGCATCCTACCATTCAGAATTACATTGTCAATATGAAGAAACGTATGCTAGTTGGACAATGGCCCAAACCAATTCATAAGCTCATCTAATGTTTCACAGGGGGCTTCTTACAACCAACGAGGTCCAAACCAATTAGGAATGAGACAAGTATCCATTTAATCAAGCAATAGACAAAATACATTAAGTGAAGACAAAGATAAGGATGGTTAATATTTTTAATTTACCTCCATCATTTCCATTGATAAAAGACAATAAGTCATCAACTGAACGATCATCCACATGTTCTTCTTCAACCTCAACATTCTGAAACAAGAAAACGGATTATTTAAATCAAACTTATCTACAATTTAGGAATAAAAAATTGAAGTAAGAACAAAAGCACCAGTGTTGTCAATGATTGACATCTTTGAAATAAAAGAAACAAATGACATGTTACCCATCTTTCATAGCTTTAGTAGAGGCAAAAATTGTCACAATAAGCAACCTATGCTCACTTCTATGAATTTGTTTGGAGAGCAACATAAATATTTCTAAATTTTAAGCTTTCATGGCACAGCACTAGGCACAGGGCAAGATAAGGCAAGTGGTGTGGTTTGAACATTGCTGCACAAATTTTCCTTTTTCTTCATTTGGTTGATGATGATAGTTTATTGTCCTTTCTCTTCATAATCTTGGGTTTAAATACAACTGTTATCCCTATAACTTACTTCTGTTTTGGTTTAAGTCCCTATACTTCGAAAGTGTAGTTTAAGGTCTATAGTTTCAAAAGTTAGGTTACAGTTCAGATTAATAGCAATATGGCCACTTGCCCTACAAGATGCACCATTTCAATCAATGTTTGATATATTAGATGGAGTAACACCTAAAGATAAAGTCATAGGGACCACTAATGTTTTTAAACCATAAATTTTCTGTTCATATTTATGAAAATCTTTCATCAAAAGAAATTTACATTTTCTCCAACATTGCTACCTTGCTTAAAACATGATAGTATGCAATCTCATAAAACTATGACAGTTAATGCAATACACCACTGGCAACACCGATCAGCACAGTTCTGAAATAAAAGTTCAAACAGAAATACCTAATTTAGGAATAGGGTTAAACAAGTTTTTGGTACTTCCAAAGTTTTTTAGCGTTTTTATGCCTAATATTTAATAAATATGTTAACTTGGTCCTGACATCAACTTTGTTACTTTAAAATTAACAGTGTTGGCATGTAATCATCTTAATCAAATATTTGCAGGTATGTTGACATGTGACATTGCCAAAATTAACATGTTAACACCATTAATTCAAAAGTACACAGTAACTGCTAGGATCAAACTAACACATTTACTAAAAGTTGGGCCAATTTTGGAGGTACCAACAACTTATTTAACCCAAGGAATAAGGGCCAGAACTGACATTGACAGCATGACATAAAATGCGTTGAAGATAAAGAAACAATTTGGTGGCACCTTTAACCTTTCACGCTCTTTTAGTTCTTTTCTCTTTTTTGCATACAAACGGTTCAAAAGCCTGATCCTTGGGTCAGCAGTTATATTTCTCAATGGCTCCAGCTTTTCTTCCTGGGTCCACAGAATGTGTAAGAAATGAAAATAGAAAATCCAAAAAGATATAATTGGCATACAGAGTTCTCACAAGCACCAGACACCTCTGTAAGATCATCTGGCAAATGAAATATATCACGTATCTCCTCTGGCGTCTTCCCTTCAATTATTCGAGCAAGTGCACGGCTGGTTAGATCGACTAACGGTTTTAACTGAAGGCTGTCTGCAGCAGATGTCAACTCACATAGCCTCTCTGTGTCTATCCTAACAAATTTCTCATCATAAGATTTACGTTCCTATGTAAAAGAACAATCCCTAAGTCAAACGATTTTCATATTTATAGTTCAGACTGGGAATTGTCTTGTCAGGTATAAAGATAATAACTAAGAGCCTTGAAAAAAAGTAGTCAAACCTTGTTTGACCGGCCTGGTACTTGATGAAAACGACAATAATCAAGAATTAAGCTCAACATGGCAGGACTGACTTGTTGAGGAAGACATATTGCACAGTTCTTGGAAGATCCCAAGCCTTTTTGTATTATTTCTTGACATATAAGTGGGCAAAACATTGCAATTTCTTGTTCCACTTGTTGGATTGAATCATCTGAAGTCTGAAGCCAGACATAAGGCTTCATCATCTGTAAATATAAAACAGGTATCAGAATAGTTTCGGTCTCAACTTAAGAAAGTAACCAACAACAGGTTTTGATTCACTATTATGTTAGTTTCACTTGATTAAACTAAAGAATACCATTTTTTATTCTCCAGACAAGAAAAGTACACAACTAAACATTAAAAAATCATAGAAAATTGGAATACAAAACCTATTAAAGAGACTATCTGTCTAAACTAAGTTAAGTCAGTGATTCAAAGAGAAGATGTCACACAGAATTGAATGAACCACATACAAGACTAATGCTTTCAAAGAATATCTAATGGTTTAAAAAACATTTAGAAAGAGAGATTCACCATTGAAACTCCCTGTTATTTAATTGATGGGTGGTGCATGCACACACTGTTCAATTTTGAATCGAGATTCAGGAGAAAATTACACCAGAGTCATTTCAAATGCTAAAACAACTCTTAAAACAGAAAACTCAAAGATAGCTTGTATTCACATAATCAAAATTTCTTATCAAATAAACACATAGTTTCAGATGCAATGCTAGAGGGTGTTGGGATTCAGCTGTGTAGAGAAAAAATTGGCAGTTAACTATAAACAGGGCGTGTATGTTTTGTAAAAAGTAACTTGAAGAGAAAACAACCTCTGTATTGATTATTTTTATCAAGTTACAAGCTTCGTTACAACATCCGTATATAGACTACAGAAACTAAGTTACTAAAACCTATTGAAATTATTGAGCATAGATTGATTTCAATAATGTATTGAATATTACAGGAAAATTAGAAATGGATTAACAAATCATATAGAAGATAGCGGATAAATAAAGGTCAAAGGAATAGGTTAACAAATCAACCAGAAGCAAACAGGCAGCAGCACAACTCAAATAAAACATTGGGCCACACCTTAAATGGTTGAACCAAAAATATACATTCCCTTATACACAAGAAAGCATACCTCGGGTTTAATAACTGCCAAGTCAGTTTCTGACATCTGACAACAATTTGAAAAGCAAACAGGGACACTTGAAGTGTTTTTACGATGCAGGGAACTCCTGATTTCAAAAATAAACTTCAAACCCAAACAACCATTTAATATTCCACCTGTCAAAGGAATTCTTCAATCAGGATGTTGTTACTCGAGCAACATTATTCAAATGCACAAGATCCATGGGAGAATCTGCAGTGGTACACAGATCTCTATCACAAAAAGTCAACCAGTAAGTAAAATAGGTGTGAACTTTCCAAATAGCACAGCGCAGATTGATGTCTCAAATTCAAGATGAAAGCTGCAATGTTATGGATAAGAAATCAATAACTGCAGCAGATGACAATATAGAAATGAAGGGCAGACAAATATATATTATTCCAATATTAAGCATTGCCAAAATAAAAGTATTAGCATATTGTATATGTTAAGACTACATAAATTGAAGCAAATAATAGTCTTTCTCTAACATTATTTTGTATTTAAAATTTTGTAATAGCTTATAGCTTTGTGCATATACACCAAATGCATACAAAAATATAACTGTTTAATTCCATAAACCTGTAATAGTCTAGAATTGTGTAATTTTTCTTCAACCTATATGAAAGAATCAGCCTCTCAAGGAAGGTTTTCACTTCTCAGAATACCTCTAGCAAACTACTTAAAACTAAATGGCTAGTTACTGCTTTAAAGAACTCAACAAATGTTAGATTAAAAGCATAAGCTTTTCTTTACCTTGTCTATAAACCCACTTCACTGATGACACGCAGTACCAAACCAGTTCTAACTCTTACTTTCATGGCATTATCCAACAGATATTCTTTTAAATTCACAACCAAAAAGAGAAAGGAAGTTAAAAAAATCAGCGGATAAATCAACTGTAATTCTATTATTTTAAAACATTACTAACATAAAAATCGAGTGATTTCATCATTATTTTTCAAAGCAAATCAGAAAACAAAAAAATATTTTTCGGGGCGCGAAGGACATCCCAGCACACCATAGTACCACAATCAGTCATGCGCATTCCCAAGCTCATTTCTAGGTGAGTAATAACTTAACTTTATCATTTCAGAAACCTCCTAATCCTCGCACAGATTTCACAGCTAAGCAGAACAAATTAAAGGGATAACAACAAAACAACATAAGAGTGTGAAAACATGTATTTTTTTTTAAGAAAAAACACATTCTGAAGAAAACCCACAATTCTCTAAAACGAACTTAGGGGAATGAAACGCTCAAATCAAATGTAAGAATGAATCCGTGTGTACCTGGGAAATGGATTTGCAGAGTGACAAGACGAAGGGAAATATAGACAAGGAGAAAAAGGGAGTTAAGAAATTTTTGTGACTGAGAAAATTTTCACTTTAGTGGTCTGTAGTTGGAATCGTTGTCAATGTCAATGGCAAAGTGAATACGAACAATAGGGAGAAGCAAACGACACCGTTCGCAACTGAACCCGATTAGGTTTGGTTTTGGTATGTTGTTTAAGATCCATGACTAAGGAGAAGTAGCCTCTTTCTTCTTGCACCCCTATGATTTTCCTATGTATCCTCAAGGTTTTTAAAAAGACACATGGTGCCCCTGTTTGTTGTACACTAATTAGAGCTTCTCCCTCTTTCACGGTGGATTACATATCATAAGTGTTTTTTTCTTATCTATTTTGAAACAAGCTTGGGAGTTGTAAAATGTTTTTTATTTATCGTAATAGAATAAATAGATTCATAATGTAGATTTTGTATTTACAAATGGTGTGATATAAAAAACAAAATATTATTTTGAATGGTATAATTTGTAATTTTATATATATATATATATATATATATATTACAATTTTCAAATTATATTATTTGGGAAGAGGTGTCATTATTAGTACTATGGACCACATGAAAATTATAGTTAATAATTCTATAACACATAGATATTATGACTAGTAATTGTGAGCGTTGATTTTAAAATTATTTTTTGTAAATTCTAAAATATTTTAAATAATGTGTCGGTTTAATCCTTTACTATGTCCCTATTTATGTACGAATTTCTCAATTGGGTTCTCGTTTTTTAAAGTGTATCAAAATGGTCCTTAATTTTGAAAATTGATATCAATTGAGTCCTTTCCGTTAAGTTGGCTGGACGGCGTTAAAAAAATTGATGAGTGGATGCTGTGATGACGAACGAACGCTCGTCCACCAGCGAACGAACGCTCGTCGACCTCTTACTGCTGGACGACCGTTTGTTCCACACTGGACGACCGTTTGTTCGGTGGTCGACGAGTGTTCGTTCGCTGGTGGACGAGCGTTCGTTCGCTGGTGAACGAGCGTTCGTTCGCTGGTGGACGAGCGTTCGTTCGTCATCTCAGCATCCACTCATCAATTTTTTTAACGCCGTCCAGTCAACTTAACGGAAAGGACTCAATTGATATCAATTTTCAAAATTAAGGACCATTTTGATACACTTTAAAAAACGAGGACCCAATTGAGAAATTCGTACATAAATAGGGATGTAGTAAAGGATTAAACCTAATGTGTCTTAAGCTATATCCTAAATTTCACTTTTTTATTTCATATTGTATTTAGAAAGAACAAATAATTGTCTTGGTATTGATATGTGATAATTAGTGGTGTCAAAAGGGATTGGAACTGTGAGTTAATTTTACTCATCGTGAGTTCGAGTTGGATTGGGTTGAAAAAGAGATTAATAATTTATTAGAAATTAATTACCTCTCATATTATAATTAAATTAAAAAATAAATTATATCATATTTCAAGGGATGTCGATTAAATTGTATGAGAGTAACATTTTATGTGAAATGTGTTAATTGTAAGATTTCTATTAGTAGTATCTTGTGCACTTCTGGATGAAATATGATAAGAGGAACAATGAATTGATTAAATTTGTTAAAATGTAAGGACCAATAAATCTGAACCAAGAGAGGGATGAATTGGTTAAGACCTAATTTTACCCTTCGTGAAAACTTATGGTGTTTTAAAGATATTTCAAATAAACTTTTCAACCTTTCAAAAATTTAATCAAATAACAAGTAAAGAAAATAAATCAAGATACACAAGATTTGACACTATTCAATCTTTTTCCAAACAACCTGAATTGGAAGAAAATCCACTATAATAGAGTTGATATTAGAAGATTACAAGATTTCCTATGCAATCTATATCTTTAACCAAACACAAATAGTTTATAATTGTGAGACTACACAAACTCACCCTAAAAACCTTGCCTACATAGCAAATGATATAGTGGTAATCAGAAATAACAGAAAAAGAAAAGGAAATAGATACACCTTTAATGCCCATAGAACACATTGGAAACAATCTCTCCTTAGCTTTTTCCACTTATTCTTATAAGGTTGTAGTCTTGATTTCACGTCTCTCCAAGAATGTTTGAAGGATGTTCTTTCTCAGCCAATGAATGCTTTTGCAATGTATTTCTTAGACGAGAAAGTAAATCAGACACATTTATATACAAAAACACATTAATGATAGTTTTAATTGATTATGTAATCAACATAGTCGATTAAAACAAAAAGCTAACATTTTCTAACGTACATATTAACAGATTTAACAATCAATTAAGAACCTAGTTCCTACAATACATCCATTTTAATAGATTCAGCAATTAGTTAATTTCATCATAAACATTTTAAACACATCATCAAAAATACTTTAACCATATTTGAAGCATCATCAATAATATTTTCCTACTTAGGTTAGCTTCCCCTGTCAACAAAAACATTCTATGTTCACTACTTTATTAAGTAACCACTGAGTCATAAGGTTTAGTTGAATTTGTAAGAGAAAAACCTCCATAATTTTCAAAGGTTATAACCCAAAATCTTAATTATAGATTTAGAAAATTGAGAAAATATTTTAAGTTATGAATTATTCTAACAACCAAAAGGTAAATTATGTTGTTAGGGGAGGTTGAATTTAGAAGATTACTAAAAGGAGGGAAAACAATCATTACTTGGAAAGTGTTGAGAACAATTTTTTTATAAAAATATTTTCATAATGATGTGAGGAGAGAAAAAATAAATAATCTTTATACAATTGAAATAAGTGAATGTGACAGTATAATAATATGTTTCTATGTTTGGAGAGTCGAAAAAATATTCTACCCTTTTTATCACTCATATAAGAGGACAAAGTGTATCAAGTTTGAGATTATACTTAGGCTTGAATTATTAAACATATGTAAATCTTGAAAATTTATAATTTTCCAACACTTATTTATGAGTGTAAATTTTTGAAGGGTTTTGAAAAGTTCAATATAATAAACTAAAATATTTCAAACCATAGAAAAAATTTGGATTGACAACTTAGTATAAAAAATAAAACTTTAGCGATATTCAATTAATGTTGGTATGTTCTCTCAACTATTGAGTTTTGTTGAGATCTCTCTGTACAAGGAAATTTGTGTTGAGTGCCTTGTTATAACAATAAATTAGGAAGAACAAATTATTTTGTACTGTTAGACCTAAAACATTTAACCTTAGGCTTAAATTTATTTTACATTTGAAAAAGAATGTTTTATAGTATTAATAGTTTCAAATTTGTTGTAAGCAAAAATATCCAAGCAAAAGTTTTACATGTAAGAGAAAATTATATGTAATAGGTTAAATTATGCCTTTGGCTCCATTTTTGCTTGCGAAATCTTAATTAGGTCCTTTTTTTTATTTTAATTTGGTTTAATGTCTCAATAGGTCTCTATTTTCGTCCCAAATTTGAAATAGGTCCGTGTTATATTTGAAGTCTTAATTAGATCCTTATTTTTGTTAATTTGATGCAAATAAATCCTTTCCGTCAATTTCAGAAAACGACGTTAAGGAGTGCATGAAATGGCGTGTGTAAATTCAATTTTTTAATACTCAGAAATTTTGAATGAAGTAAATATAGTATAATCCATGCTGAAATTAATTAAACAGAGGGCAAATTTGGAAAAACTTAATGTTTTTTTTGCTGAAACAAGGAGAAATCAAAATCAACTTGGGGATTTTTCTATTCTAGGGCTCGTGTCGTGTCAGAGTTGGGAAAGAGTGGATGCTGTTCGAGTGGATGCCCGAGGGAGAATCAAATGCAGAATTCACGTTCAACATGTTCTTCGACTTCCAATGGCTGGCGGAATGGAGAGGCGAAGGTCGTTTTTCGTGGTGCGTCACCCCTTTGTCTGTGTGGAGAGAAAACAGTGGTGAGAAGAGCTGGAACGACTAAGAACAGAGGGAAACAATTTTGGGGGTGCCCTAAGTATAAGGTAACCGAAACGTGGATGAGTTGTTTGTTTTACTTCAAAGTCGTATTCATTGGGTTTTAATTTTTTTTTACAGAACGGGCATGAAAACGGTGGTTGCAATTTCTTCAAATGGTGTTGTGATGATGGTAATGAAAGATGTTATACGAATCTGAAGTGGGAAGGAAAGCATGAGTGTTTGTCAAAGACAGAAGAAATGGGTGGGGTAGCGAATATGGTGATTGATTTGAAAAATTCTGTTAAGGTTGTGGAAAAATGGATGATGTTGTTGATAGGGGCTGTTTGTTGTATTTGTGTGGTTAATATTATTGTAATTTCAATATGGATGACAAATCCATAATGTATTATGCATTTTCTTTGTCATAGGATGCAGTAGGTGATGAAAACGGGATGAACAATGTATTGAACTAGAAAAAATGAATGAAATCATGTTCTATTTTCGTTTTTCTTGTTATTGCAATACCAACCTAGAACTAGTGAGAAAGGGGGAAGAAGATAAATGGCAGAGAGAAGATATTTGAAATAGAATCAAACCTCCTTTGCCGCGAATTAGAACGGAGAGAACAAGAGGAAGAAGAACCCTAGGTTGGAGAGAAGAACTTCTTTGGAGGCGTGAAAGGGAAGAGGAAGAATACTGTGCGACAAAATGCGTTTGCGTTTAGATTACGCAGGGGCTATTACCTCGGTTAAGTAAAAGACCGAGGCCGAACAAAACTATTAATTTTGTCCCTAGACAACCGAGACATATAAGTGAACAAAATTAAGTTGGAACGTTCGGTTATTGCCTCGGTTCATAGCAGAAGCGAAACCGAACGGTCTTATTGCCTCTGTCCCAGACGACCGAGGCATATTAGTGGACAAAATTAACTTCGAACGTTCGGTTACTGCCTCGGTTCATAGCAGAAGTGAAACCGAACGTTAGTGTTAGAGAGGCCATTCGGTCTCTTTAGTCACAGTGGCAACAGAGGGATTTGTAGGTCGTTCGGTCAACTACTGCCTCGGTTCTGCAAACAAACGAGGTCGTTCGATCTTTTTAGTGTGTACGTTAGTGGCAAAGAGGTCGTTCGGTCTGTTCAGTTTGTAAGTTAGTGGCAGGGATGACAGGACTAAAGGCCTCGGTTCTGCAAACAAGCGATGTCGTTCGGTCTGTACAGCTTGTACAACACTAAATGCTTCGGTTACGCACTCAAGTCGAGGTTGTTCGGTCTCTTAAACAGGACTAAATGCCTCGGTTAGGCGTTCACCGAGACCGTTCGGTAAACTACTGCTTCAGTCACTCAAAAAACTGTGGTCGTTCGGTCTTTAGGTATCGGTTTGTTTATAACCGAGGTCGTTTAGTTTATACGCTTCGGTTTTTCTGAAACCGAAGCGTCATGTGCGAGTTAAAATACGCTTTTTTTACTAGTGCATAAAACTTAAGTGTATCAGTATCTGGAATATGCAGAAGTCACAACAGCAAGCTTAATAGCAGAAGTCACAGCAGGAAGCTTAATATGCAGAATTCAGAATATGTAATAATATATTAACCAAGCTGGAATGGACACCCAAAACAAGATCTGGCCCATCCAAAGTATTACATTAAAAGAGTACATTAAAAGAGTAGTATTTCATAAGTGTAGTATTACATTAAAAGAGTACATTAAAACAGTACATCCAAAAGCTTCTACGGTGCAGCTACTTGGTCATTACAGACGTCAGATAATTGGGATGATGGCATTACAGGTTGTGATGAAGGAGTAGCTTTGGGGCAACGACTCCTGTTATGCCCAAGCTCCCTACATAGGCCGCATCTCTTACGCAAACCAGCCTTCGTCATTCGAGATTCATCTTTTTTGATCTGCCACTGTTCCATTCTTCTTTTCCTTTTAGGTCTTCCAGGCATAACTTTTTTGTAAGGAGGCATAACATCCGGATATGGTTGTATCTCCCACATGTTGTTGTCGTTGATGGGAAATACGATTGATGCATATGTTTCTTCATAGGTGGACTTCATAAAGCAAGTTGGAATGAATTGTTGTCCATCAATATTCAGAAACTTCATTGCGGCTAAGGAGTGGCAACATGGGATTCCCGTGATGCTCCATCTCCTGCAGGAGCATGACAAGTCGTCTATGTTCACAACATATTTGTCTCCAATGTGGGAGACGTGTCTAACTTCAAACAATTTATTTCCTGACCAGCTGTGAACAAATTTTAACAATAATGAACAAAGTTTACATACAACTTAAAAAAGTACAATACAATTCAGAAATAGAGAAGATAGTTTACCTAGGAATCCAGTTCTTGGTTGATTGGGATTCCTTTTCAAATCTGTTCAGGATTTTTGGACAAATTGGTCCTCTAAAGGACTGTATCTTAGTCCTGTTTGTTGCCCATCTTTGCATGATGTACACCCTGATTTCTTCCAGCATTGTAACGATTGGTTTAGTCCGGGTATGAACCAATACACTGTTAAATGCCTCACTCATATTGTTCACCAATGTGTCACATTTTGGTCTTGGATTGAATCTGGACTTTGACCAGTACCTACACCATAAAATATAGACTTTTACAGTGGCTATATATGCAACAGTAAGTTATAGTTGTAATAAAAAAGTTATAGTTCAAGAATAAACCTTGGAGGGATGGCCATCAAATGCTTGAATGCGTCTTCATTGACATCTTTAATGTTTCTCATTTCCCTCTCCCAATTTTGTGGATGAGTGGCAGTAACTGCCCTCCACATTAGTTTTTTTAGATTTTTACCTGGAAATTTCTTCCTAAAGTTTGAATATAAGTGTCTCACGTAGAACCTCTGATCAACACCGGGGAGTAGCTCTTGTATTTCTGGTAGTAGACCCTGTGGGCAACATTAAATATGATTAAATATAAGTAATGTATTAATGTAAGAAAGAACCAACAGTAAATATCATTGTTACCTTTTGTTGGTCTAAAACAAATGTTATTGCTGAACATACTTCTTGACCACCAAGATCATCAATCAAAAGATTCAAAAACCACAACCATGAATCTTTGTTTTCCCCTTCTACCACCGCATATACAATGGGCAACATTTGATCATTTCCATATCTCCCAACAGCCGTTAACAACTCACCCCCATACTTCCCTTTCAAAAAGGCCCCATCTAGTCCAATTATTGGCCTACAAGAAAGAAAATTGTCTTTGCATGCCTTAAGACAACAGTAAAATCTTTTAAAAATTATCTTATCATCATTATTGTCAACAACCACTTTAATTGTAGATCCGGGATTTCTTCCCAACAACTCATGTGCATAATCATATATCCTCTTATATTGTTCTTTAAAGGACCCATCAATGTGCTCAGAAGCAATAGTTTTGGCTCTATAAGCCATACCCCTAAATATACCTATGTTCCACTTCCTTTGAACTTTTTCCCGAATATCTCCACCCTTCATTTTGGGATTTTCCCTTATTGTTTTCTCCAACTTTGAGCTCAACCACTTGGCATCAAGCAACTTGAGATTGAACTCCCTGCTACATGTGTGAATGTCATTTATAGTTCTCAGTTGCCATGATTTCTCAGCCTCCATATAAGCACAATATATGGTCCAGGGGCATTCTCCTTTTGCACCAAAGCACTTCATCCTCAATCTATTTTTGTCATTTTTGACAAACTTTATATTCCTACCATTTTCCAACGCATACCCTTTTAAAGCATCTATAATGTCTTGCTTTTTTGTAAAAAAAGTCCCTACTTCCCATGTAAAGTCCACCATACTTTTTGGCATACAAAAAGTACTAAACCTCCCATAACCTTCAATGTCATTAACCTCATCATCACTATCTGTTGCACTAAGTAATTCCTCAGATTTCCACTCCTTATCCGACAAACCTCTCTCATCATGATCATCACTTTCAACACTCACATCATCACTGTCTTGAAGACTTTCTACTTCTACTTCCACTTCCACATTACCATCTATATCACCATCTACATCACATTGAACACTCACATCCACAAGTCCCTCTAAGCACTCATTATTTTCATGTTCATCACGTTCATCACGTTCATTAGTAGATGTACTCCAACTAGAAACATGACCTTGGTCCTCCACAACTCCTTCAACACAATTAACATCTTCTTCATCCTCAACTTCACCCTCAACTTCACCATCAACTTCACCATCACCATGTTCTTTGTAAGGACCGCATATTTTAAGTGGTGGGGACAGGGCAGTCACCCACTTCTTGTATTATTGGAAGTGCAATTATTACTGGAAGGAGAGCAAAGGAGAGGGTCTCATTTTTTGGCACCAGGGAGAGCTGCCATAGGAAAGAAACCCTTTCTTTCGTTTTCAACCGTCCAAAGAGCACTCAAGGGAAGCAATACTGACATTAAAAATGCGGAGAGGAGGATTTGGGTTGGGCATCTTGTGAGAGTGGAGTCCTTGATGCAAGATCTGGGAGAGGTGAAGTGGAGATCTGCTAAAGTTGCAAGGAGATCTTGAACTGTGTCAGACCTCGGAAATTTAACCCAAACCCCACCTGTTTAATCTCATTTAATGCGCCCAAAACCCTGTTCAGATTCATTTAAAACACACCAAAAACTCTGCACACTGACGCCAGGTGTTAAGAATGGAAGATTCGAAAATCAGTAAGTGGAGGACAGGTGTCCATAGGAGAGTGCACGTCCATTGGACGTGGGGTAGACCAAAAATGATTTTCTGAACAACCCTGTTCACTCTCCTCTGCATGCACTTCTCCTTCCCAACTCTGACTTTCCATTTCCTCCTCCTTCTCTCTAGAAATTACCCTTCTCTCTACTGTAACTCACTCTTCTCTTCTCCGATCACCGTTCAGGCACCGTAGGAGCATTCCCGGCGTCCCAAGCTTCCTCTTAAACCGAACAAGTTTCAAGTTTGAGCTGGTAAGTTTCTTCCCTTAGTCGTTCGTTCTTGGGTTACATGCAAAACCAAGTTCTGGTTGCATGTAGGGATATAGTCTAAGTACCCTTGATTTTTTTATGTGGTTAGATTTAGTTGCAAGAGTTAAGTGATCTTTGAGGGTAGAAAGCTGTAGACGGGCGAACTCAAAATCTTACGTTTAGGAAGTTCAGTCACTGGTCGAGGTAAGGGAAGCTTATTCAATTTAATTCTTATGTTTTTTACTATACTGCATGAACGTTCGTGAAGTGTATGAAGCATGACTATGTGATGATTGATTATTTGATATGTGAAAATAACTGAGTTAATGTATGAGTATGTGAACTGGACTATAGTAGTAAGTATGAAATTATGAAGTATTATGCTGAGGAATGAATTTGAATATATGTGAATACTGAATAATAAAATCCCTATGATATTGAACGTTCGTCATTGAACGGTCTTTGACCGTTCGGTGTTTCTTATGAACTCTTTTGAGAGCGAATTCTTTCATTTGGAAAGAGTTCTAGTTGAGGACGAGCGTCCTCTTGTAATAGTGCTACGTTTGAGCGTTCGGCCAAGCGTGGATGCCCTGAGTGTTATGTGAGGATTTGAGAAGCTTGTAAACCTATATTTGGATACTTAGTCATTTTAAACCCTATCTTCACCATCTCTTAACATATTTATTACTATGAATATTTCTATTATAAGTTTAAATCAGTGATGGGTCTCGACCCAAAGCGTTCGTGATGAGTGGCGCTCGGTCTTATACCGAACGCTCGTACTCGTCTTTAATTATCAAACTTGTTGAAACAGCGTTCGTCCAAATTCAGTAAACCCTTGTACCGTGTTCGGTCATTGACTGACATTCGGCTTCTGTAATTGAGTTGTTCTAAGGATGATTCTTTAATCGTCTTGAGGTGTCTATATTCATTGGATCCGGCCTAGAACCTCTGTACTTAAATTATTCTTTGAGTATTGATCTGAATTCACGAGAGTCAGTTCATTCAACTGATTCAAGTGGTAAATGACGTTCGTCATATGCGGTGTGTCATTATAGTCGACTTTATTCTATTCTGGAACGAGAGATTTCTCGGACTCGTTCCTTACGTTCGTTCTCGTTATGAAGAGGGCTGAACGTTCGGTATTTTATGTCCTTGGAACTGAAGACGAAAATGATATTAAAGTGAAAGGTTATAAAGGATGAACAATATATGAGATTAATAAGTGGTGGTAGATTTTGAACGAGCGTTCCGGGGAGGAACGACTCTTGGATGAATATTGATATCGTAAAGTATGAATGTGGACAAGGCTTCATTGATAGTTCATCCTGATGTTCCGTGAGTACTCGTCCTCATGTAGAGGAGGGTAGGTCATGTGTGGGAACGGCAGGAGGTCCTAGTCCTTAGGGGTACTTTGGACTGATAGGGCTAACCTCGGGTGGCAGCTGTTGAGGGTATCCTAGTTACTACATCACCCGGGTGCACGAACGTCGTAGCTACGCAGATTCATACAGTCCGGACGGTCAGTCTAGTGATAGGCTTCGTACTGATATAATTGTGGAATTACTTTTGTGTGTTGAAATGTTTATTTTATATGTTGATGTATGAATTAAATTACATAAGCTTACCCTGTGTTTCCTTGTGTTGTCCTGTATCTGTACGTCCATCTTGTCTTTGCAATGATCATCCGTGTGGATGTGAGCAGATGGTGATGCGTTACTGGAGGAGACGCTGGAAGAAGGAATTTTAGAGGAAGAGAACCTCGTGGATGTAGAAGTGAAGGCCGAACAGTAGTCCGTTCGGTTAATTGTTTAGTTTAGTTATTTTAGCGAGTTGTCTTAGAACGACCACTTTCCCTTTTCTTGATTTAACCGTTCGGTATTTTTGCTTTGTAAACCGTTCGGTCAAGTTAGCTTATGGTACATCTCGTTATTTTGTAACTCGCTTCTTGTAAGGCCGTTCGGCCACGAGCGTACTTTAACTTTAGTGTAAGACTGAATTGATATGTTAATTAATGTGATTATTCTATTTGTATGGTTTATTACTGTACTTATGGGATGTTACAAACTGCACGTCTTGGGGGAGATAGATTCCAAATTTTACAAAAGAAGTCTTCAAGAGGTGAGGGGAGTTGGATTTATTTCTTTGATTTTTGAGATAATCTGTGTTTGATGCAAATCTGGAATGAAGGGGATGAAAAATGGGGTTTTCTGGGTTTTCTGGAATCTGGTGCGATTTTGCAGAATTCTGCAGAACGCGCGTACGTCCAATTTTGGTGAGTCAAAATTGGACGTTCGTCTAATTTGCTCGACGAATTAGTGGTCGGCCAAAATAGTACGAGCGTTGGGTTTTGGTGTTCTAAGGTAACGAGCGTTCGCGTTCGTCCTTAAGTAAAGTTAGTAGTATATTAGACGTTCGTCCAAACTGTATACAGTGAATTAGTAATTTTAGGCGTTCGTCCTTAATTAAGTATTCTCATGAAGTAATCTGTAGCGTTCGGTCTGGTGAATTAGTGATTGTAGCGTTCGGCCTTCATCTGATATTCTTAGGTTTGAATCTTAATCGTTCTGTCTTCATATTATTTGTTCTTAGGTAGCGAGCGCCCATAAGTAACTTTTGATTTTGATGATAAATGTTCTCAGGTGTCCTCAGGTAGAGAGCGTCCATAGGTAGTAGCGAGCGTTCATATTAGTGGCGTTCGGTCTTGATGTTAATTGTTATCAGGTAGCGAGCGTCATTAGGTAGCCTTTGATCTTGATGATAGTTGTTCTCAAGTAGCTAGTGTTCGGTCTTAATTTGGTACCCTGAGGTTTAGTTTGAATACGTTCGGCCAGTACTTTAGGTGTTCGGCAAAGTGCTCTAGGCGTTCAACCAAGACTCAAAACGTTCGTCCTTATAGTGTTCTGTCTCATAGCGATCGTTTATAAGGAATGATCTTTACTGGTGATGTTGCTCTGAGGTAGCAATCGTTTATGGGGAGTGATCGGCCTTGATATTTGTTCTGAGGTAGCGATCGATTAATAAGTAGTGATCGGTCGTGATGATGCATGTTTCAGGTAGTGATCATTCATAGGTAGTGCTCGGTTTGGATGATGCTTGTCTCAGGTAAGGATCGTTAATAGTTAGTGGTCGTTCGTAGGGAACGTCCGGTCTCGATGATGTTGCCCTCGGATAGTGTTCGTCAGAGGCAGTGTTCGGCGAGATTTGATCATTGAACGTTCGTTCGAATAGTGTTCGAAATAATAGTATTTGTTATAGTAGAGTTCGCTGTCTTAGCGTGAAGTCTAAGTGCTTGATCTTAGCGTTCGATCTTTTGGTGTTCGACCTAATGGTATCCGGTCTAATAGCGTTTGGTGTTTAGTGTCGAGCATAAGTGATCAATCTTAACGTTCGTGTAAACAGTATTTGATGTAGTATGGAGTTCGTTGTTCTAGCGTTCGATCCAGTAGCGTTTAATCAAATAGCGTTCGTCATAATAGTGTTCGATCTGGTGTTCGATTTTGAGCGTTCGACCAAATGTTTGATCTCAGTGTTCGTTCTAAGAGTGTTCGGTCAATATGGTGTTCTGAGTTTTTAGCGTTCGGGTCAATAGTACATGATCTCCTAGCGTTCGTCCAAATAGTATTCAACCAAATAGCGTTCAAATTTTTTTCTTAAATTTTTAAAGCAAATAACAGTACAGGAGCATTCATTACAGTCCCCCGTATAAACACAATTTTATTGTGAAAATTTTCAAGTACGTTTCCCGGATAATTAAATAATAGGTTTAATCCTTTTCGACATCCCTATTTATGTACGAATGTCTCAATTGGGTCCTCGTTTTTTAAAGTGTATCAAAATGGTCCTTAATTTTGAAAATTGATATCAATTGAGTCCTTTCCATTAAGTTGGCTGGACGACGTTAAAAAAATTGATGAGTGGATGCTGAGATGACGAATGAACGCTCGTCCACCAGCGAACGAACACTCGTCCACCAGCGAACGACCGCTTGTCCACCAGAGAACGAACGCTCGTCGACCTCTTACTGCTGGACGACCGTTCGTTCGGTGGTCGACGAGCGTTCGTTCGCTGATGGACGAGCGTTCGTTCGATGGTGGACGAGCGTTCGTTCGTCATCTCAGCATCCACTCATCAATTTTTTTAACGCCGTCCAGTCAACTTAACGAAAGGACTCAATTGATATCAATTTTCAAAATTAAGGACCATTTTGATACACTTTAGAAAACGATGACCCATCTGAGACATTCGTACATAAATAGGGATGTCGAAAAGGATTAAACCTAAATAATACTCTGATTAAAACATTAAAGTGAAGAAATTGAGACCTAGACTAATTCATTTTCCTTTCTTATCCTTTAAAATGATTTCGCTTTTTAAAAATGTCTCTTTTGACAGATTATGCAATCAGTTGGGTTACTAGGTCCTGCATTTTTTCTTACGCAGCTAAGCCATGTGAGAACACCCGCCATGGCAGTACTTTGCATGGCTTGCAGTCAGGTTTGAGCTAGATTCATATATATCTTCCCCAATTTTAGATTCTTCTATTCTTCAATTAATTTTTATGCTCTGTTTAAGTTTCATTACTGATTTATAAACCATTTTATTCTATAGAACATGTCTCTATAGTTGATTTCTCAGATCCGATCCGTGAGATGCTCGGTGAGGTGATCCAAGGCGGGTTGGGTTGGGTCTGTGAGAAAGTGGGGGGAGTGATCAGGTGCGACGCGGTGCAGGAGAGGCTTCAACAATTTATAACAGCGAAACTATGACGTGGCTCACTGGCGGACTTTTTTTCAACGCTCCGTTGCGTGGTAATGGCGGTTACTCGCTGCGAGGCTACGCTACGGTTCTTTCTTTGCCCGCGCACTTTCCTCATGATCTCTACTGTAGTTCAGTGCTTCAAGGTATCTTTATGTCCCTTCTCGGACTTCCTACTACTTAGTACAACCATGTCAGTGTTTTACTTTTCTATTAAATTTTTTCCTTCTACTAATAATTATGATTCAATTTTAGGACCAGGGCCACGCTACCACAGTTTTTTAAGTGCTTCGTGCTCTACCACAACAAATGTGGCATCCCAATTATATACGTCATGCATATATAATAAAGACGTTGTACCGTAGTATACCTGATGTTACCAACGATCGATAAGTAACCCAGGCGACCGTTTGCCGAGACTTCTCACGATCGTAATGTCACGATCGTAGGTGTGTCAAACGCTTCTTAACATCATAACATTTACATACTGATGTCGACCACTTGGCAATCGACAACCAGTGATGTCGCGACATATAGCGCTCACACGACAACTCGCATGTTTGTATCGATACATAAGACGATCGACATATATTAAGCGATGTCTACGGTGTCATAGTAAACGATTTAGCGGTTAAGGGTAAACAGTTACGAATATTAGTCAACGACGCGAATCACGGGAATAACCGACCCAGTATCCAACACGATCTAACAGTTACAATTTCCAGGTAGTCAACTTCGGTAACTGACCGGATTTTCAGGTAAACGGTTTATTTTACTGTGTTAAATATGAAGATCAGACCAGAAAAAAGGTACGTTTTTCCCTTAAGAGAAATTAAGAGAGAGAAATTATTCTTCTTCTTCTGAGGTTACTTTGAACTGAAAGGGTTCAGTACATCCCTTTTCTGACTTGAGCGTCGGAGTGCCTTTGCAGGTACGCAGCCCATTTTCCCATCAGAAAGCATAACATAGGAAGAAAGATATCACGGTAACAACATCACGGGAAGAAGCAGTTGAGTTATGTTAGGTTCGTATCTTGGTTTCCACATCCATACTGAAACATTTTTGGCACCCACCGTGCGGCCCGAGATTTGAAATCCCAACGACGACCACCGGAGCAATGGAAGACTTCAACACTCGCGATTTGATCAAGCAGCTGCAGACACAGATTGAGGCACAAGCACAAACTATACGGGAGCAGCAAGAACTCCAGCGCAAGCAGGCTGAGGAGCTGGCGACACTGAGAGCGCAGCGCCCACCGCCAGAATTGTCAGCCTCAAACCGACAAGACGATAATGAAGGGAGCCACCATGGAGGACTGTCTGACCCTTTTGGTGGGGGGAAGAAAGGGCCTATTTCCATACGCCTCTCCAACCTGCTCCCATTCACGGAGGCCATCATGCAAGCGCATATGCCAGATAAACCTCCCCCAGCGTTAGAACGTTACGATGGCTCCGCCGATCCCGACAACCACCTGCGTAACTTTATAGACGCCATGGCGTTCTACACAGACAACGACCCTGTCATTTGCAGAGCTTTCTCCTTATCCCTTAAGGATGAGGCCCTGGAATGGTTCCACACTCTTCCACGGAATTCAGTAGACTGTTTCGCAACAATCGAAACTCTATTCCGAAAGCAGTACGCGACAAACAGAAGACCGGAGATGACTGCTGCTGAGCTTGTGAATACTAAGCAAGAGAAGGATGAAACCCTAAAGGCTTTCATGCAACGGTATAACGAGACGGCCCGACGTGTGAAAGATATCAATCACACCTTCGTCATCAGCAATCTACCTTCGTGCTTAAGGCCGGGGTATTTTGCAGAACAGTTATATGCTGACCCGCCAGCATCTATGGAAGAACTGCAATCCACAATTGCGAAGTTCATCCGCATCGAAGATCTCCGGAATTCTAGAAAAAAGCAGCAGCAGGATAACCCCAATCATGATGTAAAGAAAACCGCAAAGCGATCGACCAACGACTATAAATCAGACCGACCGCCCCGAAAAGAGTCAGGGTGGACGTCTAAGTACGATCGCTATGCGACCCTCAACGCACCAAGAGCAAAGGTGCTCGAGGAGGCTTTGCACGCCGAACTCCTAACTGTGCGGCAAAGAGCTACTCCCAAGAACGCAGACAGCAGCAAGACCTACCGCCTCCACATGAACCATGGGCATGACACGGAAGAATGCAACATGGTGAAGGACGAGCTGGAGCGACTCATCCGAGCAGGCTACCTCCAAAACTACGTTAAGGACAGAATCTCCACCAGAGCCACAACTCCTCACCATAAGGATCCCTCCAGACGGAGCCCCGAGCGATCGCCTCCCAAGGATGACCGACGCTGCAGGCGATCGCGCAGCCAACCCCGACGAACGGAGCGAGAACGTTCAGTCCGAGGTCGAATCGACACCATATCCGGTGGTTTAGCCGGGGGGGGTGTCATCCTCCGCCAGGAAACGACATCTAAGACAATTAAAGTCGGTACACATGGTGGATCGACAGCCTCGGTCGATTCCTGCTATTACCTTCAGCAACGCAGATTTCCATGCGCCCGACCCTGATCACGATGACCCCATGGTCATCACGGCCGAAATAGCTCGATACGACGTCAGCAAGGTACTCGTCGATCAGGGGAGTTCGGTCAACATTCTATATTGGTCCACCTTCAAAAAGATGGATGTATCCGAGGACCTCATTGCCCCTTTCAACGAGAAAATTGTAGGCTTTTCAGGGGAAAGAGTCGACACCCGGGGGTACCTCGACCTACGAACGCGTCTTGGAACGGGTCGGGAGGCACCGGAACTTAGAGTCCGCTTTCTGTTGGTCGAGGCCAATACATCATACAACGCCTTGCTAGGGCGACCTTGTTTGAATGCATTTGGAGCCATCGTGTCCACCCCTCACCTAGCCATGAAGTTTCCCACGGAACGTGGCACTATTTGCACCGTAAGAGCGGATCAGCGAACGACTCGACAATGTTATGTTGCCGGGCTTAAGGTCACCCCTTTTATACCAACCAAAAGGGCGAAAGGAGCTGAAACAGCGGCGGTCGACTTGGACCCCCGCACTAACATAGACGAACGTCTCCATCCACAAGGCGATGTCAAATTCCTTTCATTGGCAGCGGACGCGTCCAAAACCACAACCATTGGCGGGGACCTCGCTTTGAAGGATGAACAGGATCTGGGACGTATGATCCGAACCAACGCGGATTTGTTCGCGTGGACAGCCTCCGATATGCCAGGAATCCACCCCGGAGTAATGGCCCATAAGTTGTCCATCTTCAGAGAGGCACGCCCTGTCGCGCAAAAGAAGCGACGGTTCGGAGAAGAGAAGCGCAAGGCCATTCAGGTCGAGGTCGAGAAGTTGATGAACGCCCAGTTCATCAGGGAGTTAAATTACACTACGTGGTTGTCGAACGTGGTCATGGTCAAGAAGTCGAACGGCCAGTGGAGAATGTGTGTCGACTTCACCGACCTCAACAAAGCGTGCCCTAAAGATTCATATCACTTGCCTAGCATCGATCGGTTGGTAGATGGGGCTTCCGGCCATGTTGTACTTAGCTTCCTCGACGCATACTCGGGATACAACCAAATCCCCATGTACGTACCTAATCAGAGCAAGACAACTTTCATTATCGAGCGCGCCAATTATTGTTATGAAGTAATGCTGTTCGGCTTGAAGAATGCCGGGGCTACATACCAACGCCTCATGGATAAAGTTTTCCATCGTCAGATAGGCCGATGCATGGATGTTTACGTCGACGACATGGTCATTCGGAGCCATTCTATGGAGCAACATTTACAAGATTTAAAGGAGGTGTTTGGCCAAATCAGAAGGTACAGCATGCGCCTTAACCCTTCCAAGTGTACCTTCGGAGTCCCTGCGGGTAAGTTTTTGGGTTTCATGCTTACTCGTCGAGGCATCAAAGCCATCCCAGATAAGTGCAAAGCCGTACTCGACATGGCAGCCCCAACAACCCTCAGGGAGGTACAACGTCTAGTTGGTAGGCTCACAGCCCTCTCTCGCTTCATTCCAAAGCTAGCCGAACACATCAAACCCATCCTGAAGAACATGAAGAAGGGCACCACACGACACTGGGATGATGATTGTGAAACAGCATTCAGCACTGTCAAGCACATTCTCACTACCCCTTCAATTATGGCTAGATCGGACGCTGGGTCCGACTTACAGCTATATATCGCAGCATCCCACCAAGCCGTCAGTGCTGCCTTAATACAAGAAGCACCCTCCCTCAAGTTAATATACTTCATTAGCCGTACGCTGCAGGGGGCGGAAGAAAGATATTCTCGAATTGAGAAAATCGCGCTGGCCCTACTCAAAGCTTCGCGTCGACTCCGACCTTATTTCCAAAGCCACCAAGTAGTAGTCCGTACCGATCACCCGATCGCCAAGATCCTCCGCAAGCCCGACTTAGCAGGACTGATGGTTTCTTGGTCAGTGGAGCTCTCCGAGTTTGGATTACGTTATGAACCGCGGGGGTCCGTTAAGGGTCAACATTTGGCAGATTTTGCAGCTGAATTAATACTCGCACCTGATAACTCGACACCAAAGTGGCTCCTCAACGTGGATGGATCCTCAGACAAAAAGAGGGGAGGAGCCGGGGTTGTCCTAGAAGGACCAGATGGTTTAGTCATAGAGCAAGCCATCACATTCAAGTTTCTTGCTAGCAACAACCAGGTCGAGTACGAAGCCTTGATTGCTGGTCTATCCTTGGCCAAAGAGTTCACGGTCGCTCGTCTAGAGTGTTGGATGGATTCAAAGTTGGTGGTCGGCCACATGACCGGAACTTATCAGGTTAAGGATAATCAGTTACTGCGCTATTTCCACAAAGCTCAAACCCTACTTCAAAACTTCGCCGAGGTTAGCGTCATCCATGTACCCAGGGAGCAAAACGCAAGAGCAGATCTCTTGTCTAAGTTAACTCACTCTAAGGAGAGAGCACAGTTATCCTCAATCATCAAGATGACGCTCGACCATCCAATCGTGGAAGCTTTCGTCACCGATGTGTCAACACCGGCAACAGACTGGCGACAGAAGATCAAGGATCTCATGGTGAAACAGGAACAAGGAGAGAGCATTACTCTAACTGATTCAAAACGCATTGCACGTTTCTTATGCATAGGCGACGACCTATACCGCCGCGGCCACAGTACTCCTCTATTGAAATGCATATCAAAGGATGAAGCCGACTACGTCTTGCGCGAGTTGCACACCAGGATATGCGGATTTCATTCGGGTAAGTGGACGCTCAGAGCACACATACTCCGCGCAGGATATTACTGGCCTACGCTCGACCAAGATTGTGAGACGTTCGTCAAGAAGTGTATCTCCTGTCAAGCCCACGGTTACGACATCCACGCCCCTCCCGAAGACTTGCATGGTATCATTTCTCCTTGGCCGTTCGCCCAATGGGGCCTCGACATAGTTGGACCTTTACCCCTTGCCAAAGCACAGAACAAGTTCCTTCTCCTGGCGGTCGACTATTTCACAAAATGGATAGAAGCCGAACCGTTGTCCGTCATCAGTGCTCAGCGAGTGCAGAAGTTCATCTGGCGCCTGATTTGTCGATTCGGTCTACCGTAGAAGATCATTACTGACAACGGTCACCAGTTTGTCGAGCCCAAACTGGAGGAATTCCTCAGCAGTTTGGGCATCAAACATGTCACCTCCTCGGTCGAGCATCCTCAAACGAACGGCCAAGCCGAGGCCGCAAACAAAGCCATACTTACTGAGTTAAAGAAGCGACTCGGTGAAGCCAAAGGTTTGTGGGTAGAAGAGCTACCAAAGGTCTTGTGGGCATACAGGTGCACTCCACACGGATCCACAGGGGACACACCATTCAACCTGACTTATGGCACTGATGCCATGCTCCCAGTCGAGGTCGGCGAACCCTCGTTAAGACGGAATATCACTGATATGACGCTTAATGAAGAACAGTTACGGGTGAATCTCGACATCCTTCCTGAGCGTCGAGAGGTCGCTACCGTCCGTGCAGAGTCACAAAAGCGAATGCTATCTCGCCGTTACAACACCAAGGTCAAACCCAGAGCCTTCAAAAGCGGCGATCTGGTGTGGCGAAAACGGGGAGAGGCTAGGAAGAATCGAGCGCACGACAAACTAGCTGCCAATTGGGAGGGCCCATTCCGCATCGTCAAGGACATGGCGAATGGTGCATACCGCCTCCAACTCCTCGACGGACAGCCCGTTCCCAACACGTGGAATGCTACTCATCTTAAATATTATTTTAGTTAGCATTCCTCTTTTGGCTGACACATTATTCATTTCAGTTTCAAATAAAAAGTATATTTCATTGTTATTACTATTTCATTTCATTTATAATTTCTCGCATGTCGAGTCCCAAGGTCGTTGTCGATCACGTAAGTATATTTCAGACGAATATTCAACACGTAAGTCGTTACAGGAAAAGTTCATCACATCCAAGAACACATTCACAGTCATCAAAAGTTCAACAAATCCAAATTCAACATTAAAAAGGAAAACAAAATCCTAGTCTATTACAATATTAGGCATGTCGCCAGCAGCATCTCCGACAGTCTCCACAGCCGGTTCATCCACGACGACAACTTCCTCATGCTCATCGTTGGCAACCGCCTCTTCATCCTCTTCCACATCCATGAAGGAATCTTCAGGAATTTCGTTAAGAGGTTTCAACTGACCCTCATACACGTCCTTCCGAACGTCAAACTCCACTCCCTCGGTCGACACCTCGAGCAGGTGTCCGACTTACCTCAGAGCCTTCCGGAACCCCCTGGTATGTTCAACCATTACCGCCTCCTTCAGCTCTTCTATTAGCTCTTTGCTTTCCACGGTTTCCGCCCGTAAGTCGTTCCGTTCCTTGGTCATTGTCGCCATTGCCTTCTTGGCCTGTTCCAGCTCGCACGACACTTGATCGCGCTCCTTTCTCAAAGTCAGGCCGGCATCCCGGGCGTCGTTCAACAGTACTTCAGCCTCTCTCAAGAGTTGCTCTGACCGTTTTTGCTTTGAATCGCAGACGGCATGAGCCTAAGTAAGTTCCTTCAGCTGAGTCCGCGCCTTGTCCAGTTCAACCCAGAGTATACCTCTATCAGAGGCATAAGCCATATGCCAGGCTAACATTTGTGACCGACTCGTCATTTCCAACAGGGCGTCGGCCATTTGTTGCTCGGTCATATTCTCTACAACCTTCTTCTCTGAGTCATCCAAATTGAGCTCGACCTTATGGCTCAACGTGAAGGAAGGGTCCCATACACCATGGGGGAGGGGACGCGCTGTCTCATCTGCGGTCTCTTTCCTTTTCTTTGACACAGCACCGCTAGTGTCGACCGCTTTCCCTCTCCTTTTTCGCACCAGGGGATGCTCTTCGGCGACCACCGTCTCATCAGTCGAAACCGACAGCAAACCTGGATCGGTTGGTTGCACCTGCGTACGTTTGGAGGACGACCCTGGAAGGTTACCTTCAACCTTCTCGTTGTCGATGGATTGGAACCAATTTCGGACACTTCCCTTTCTCCCCATTATCTCTGCGCAACAAAGGTCAACCAAGAACAGTCAACAACAACAAAGCAACAGATAAAAATCACAAGCAAAGACACATACCAAACACCCTCGAATCAGCATCATCGAACTCAAGGCAGTTTATAAGCTGACGGGAAGAAAAGGGGCGTGGCAACGATGTCAACACATTCAGCGCCTCTAACTCTTCAATCGTCATCTTATCTTCGGGCCAAGAGGTGAATCTCAGCGGATCCTGCGTCCAGTACAATGGAAATTTGGGGCTCCCCTCACCATCAAAAAAGTACCTCCGCCCAACATCAGGATCGACACTTTAAAGAATTTTTCTTTGAAGCCCCTATACGACTGCAGGTAAAGCTCTAGCAGCGCATTACCCAGCTCAGAAATTAACGATACCAACCCCTTCTTCGCGACCGGTCGACATCTAAAAAAGTACAAAAACAATCCTACCGTCGGCCTAATTCCTAACGCCCGACATACCACGGCAAACGCCTGCACATACCCCCAACTGTTGGGATGTAGTTGACTGGGCGCGACATTTAGGATCCGCAACACATCCATTTGGAAGGTTATGAAGGGTAATCTCAGGTACAAGTCATAAAACGGGGAAGCATAACAATAAAAGAAATCTCTGGAAGCCCCCTCCCTTCCATGGCACACCCTCTCATCTTCCCGGCACGCTACCAATTTCACGCACGTGTTATACCCTAGGGTTCTCAATATACAACTATTTTCCATCCAATTTGCTAATATTGCCCTACTCCTAAACAGACTGTTCAACTCCCTAACTTCCTGCGCCGCCCAAGCGTAATCATCACCACCAGCTAGCGCCGCTACGCGCTCCTCTGGACCTTCACTGTCCACGTTCCCATACACAAAAGCATCCTCACCACAAGGTACAATGGTGATATGAGGGCGTTCCGCCGTTGACGGCGGCCCCGGTATATCGTTATCGGCATTACGCCCCTTTTCTTCCATTATCAGCAGTAAAAGCACTAAGACGAAGGAAGGTTTAAGGGTTACCTGGCAGATTCTTGTGACCGTGTACTTGATGGCGTTGCAGATATGATTTCACTCACAGCCTAACTTCTATTCTTCCGCGAAAGTGAAAAGCCTCTTTCTAATTCGTGTTGAAGAAGGAAGGAAGATTAACCGTCATGCGCCGTAGGATCAGTTATAATCCAACGGCTGCCTTTTCATGTCTTTTCACTGCCCCAACAAAAAGCGGGAAAACCCTAAACAAGTCTAACGTCAAAACGGTGCGTATCATTTCCCCATTAAATCACCACTCAACGTCCTTTAGTAAACTCGCAAGCCAACATTGCGCTCATCTACTCGGACTCGGGGGGCATGTACCGTAGTATACCTGATGCTACCAACGGTCGACAAGTAACCCAGGCGACCGTTTGCCGAGACTTCTCACGATCGTAATGTCACGATCGTAGGTGTGTCGAACGCTTCTTAACATCATAACATTTACATACTGATGTCGACCACTTGGCAATCGACAACCAGTGATGTCGCGACATATAGTGCTCACACGACAACTCGCATGTTTGTGTCGATACACAAGACGATCGACATATATTGAGCGATGTCTATGGTGTCATAGTAAACGGTTTAGCGGTTAAGGGTAAACAATTACGAATATTAGTCAACGACGCGAATCATGGGAATAACCGACCCAGTATCGAACACGATCTAACAGTTACAATTTCCAGGTAGTCAACTTCGGTAACTGACCGGATTTTCAGGTAAACGGTTTATTTTACTGTGTTAAATATGAAGATCAGACCAGAAAAAAGGTACGTTTTTTCCTTAAGAGAAATTAAGAGAGAGAAATTATTCTTCTTCTTCTGAGGTTACTTTGAACTGAAAGGGTTCAGTACATCCCTTTTCTGACTTGAGCGTCGGAGTGCCTTTGCAGGTACTCAGCCCATTTTCCCATCAGAAAGCATAACATAGGAAGAAAGATATCATGGTAACAACATCACGGGAAGAAGCAGTTGAGTTTTTTTAGGTTCGTATCTCGGTTTCCACATCCATACTGAAACAGACGTCATCATGCATAATATAGGAAAGCAGTCAAGAGTAATTAAGGATTACAGTCATCCTTAGTGTATAGTATAAAATATTAACCGAGCGGTTGGTGACTAATATCTAATTAAAGATATTGATAAAGCTGGTTATAAACAACCAACCGAATTTTCAGGTAATCTGTTTATATCTTATTCTGTTTATATTTTATTGGGCTTATATCAGCTCGGGATCCATGAGGTAAATTATAAATACAAAGTCAGGGCTGAAAGCCAGGTACGTTCCCTTAGGCATTATTCACTCTACGCTACTCTCAAATACTCAATAGTGATAATCATTCACTAAATATTGAACCAAGAGCCGAGGCTCTTCAAATCACACGCCTAACTTGAGCGTTGGAGTATCTTTTGCAGGTACATCCTCCCTCGTGAAGAAGGAGACCAATCGGTTTGTGCCAACACCGATCGGCCAATAGCAGAAGTTTGGAAGCGAGCGAGCGGTTCAGACACACCAGCAGGTTAGTCTCTCGGTCCCAAAAATATCTACCGAAACATTTTGGCGCGCACCGTGGGGCCGAGCGACAAACCCAAATGGTGACCACGAGGAGCATGGAGGAACAACAAAGCACCAGAAAGATGATTAGAAACCACAAGAAACCAAGACGAGTGTTCGGTCTCGACATCACTATTTCAGATCAACACCAGAAACTTTCGACAAAGTGAAAACTACACTACATGAATCATGATCTCTACGTGAGACATCATCAGCAAGATAAGTATTTTTTGAAATATGAATATTTCATAAAATATCTAATTGATAATAGATATTATAACAACTATTTTATATAGATATTTTAAATATATATAGTATAATCCATAATATATTATATATTATAGTATATAACTATAAATATAGTTATCTAATTATTATAACCGAAACATTTTTTGGCATGATTAAAATAGTCAAAGAAATTGTTGTGTTAGAGATAACTATCAATAGCAATCTTATAAAATCTCAAGACGGTTTTGATACCTTGTTTATTATATATGTTATTTATTCGGTGCAATTCATAATATCTGGTAACCGAATCACTTATTATACGGTTATATACCATAATATATATCATCATGAGAATTTTAGCAATACAACATCTTGAAGAAATATATATCAAAATCCACGCCATCAACTATGCAAGTGCAAACTAAGATCTAGTCATAAACGGACTTCATGCTTAAAGTATCATGGAATTCAATTAACGAAGGGGAAGTCTCCTATTGCAAACACTAATTGCCAATTTCGTCAGCAAAGTTCATTATTAACGATCAAGTCCAAGACTGAGCGGTAAATCCTTCTCGGAAGAGAGGTAAAACCCTCTCAAAGCTGAACGGTAAAGCTCGTTCCCTAGGAAGAACTCCTAGGTCAAACACCGAGCGGTAAATTCCTCTCGGGAGAGAGGAAAAGCCCTCTCAATGCCGAACGGTAAAGCCCGTTCACTAGGAAGCACTCCTAGCTCAAAGTAGAGAGGTAAAGCCCTCTCAAAGCCGAACGGTAAAGCCCGTTCACTAGGAAGCACTCCTAGATCAAAGCAGAGAGGTAAACCCCTCTCAAAGACCAAACGGTAAAGTCCGTTTACTAGGAAGAAGTCCTAGGTCAAAGTTGAAGAGCGAGAGGTAAATTCCTCTCGGTTCCTGTTGAAGGACGAGCGGTAAATCCCGCTCGGTTAATGTCGAAGGTTGAGAGATAAAACCCTCTCGGTTAATGTGGAAGAGCGAGAGGTAAATTCCTCTCGGTTCCTGTTGAAGGACGAGCGGTAAATCCCGCTCGGTTAATGTCGAAGGTCGGGAGGTAAAACCCTCTCGGTTAAAGTTGAAGAGCGAGAGGTGAATTCCTCTCGGTTCCTGTTGAAGGACGAGCGGTAAATTCCGCTCGGTTAATGTCGAAGGTGGGGAGGTAAAACCCTCTCGGTTAATGTTGAAGAGCGAGAGGTAAATTCCTCTCAGTTCCTGTTGAAGGACGAGCGGTAAATCCCGCTCAGTTAATGTCGAAGGTCGAGAGGTAAAACCCTCTCGGTTAATGTTGAAGAGCGAGAGGTAAATTCTTCTCGGTTCCTGTTGAAGGACGAGCGGTAAATCCCGCTCGGTTAATGTCGAAGGTCGAGAGGTAAAACCCTCTCGGGTAATGTTGAAGAGCGAGAGGTAAATTGCTCTCGGTTCCTGTTGAAGGACGAGTGGTAAATCCCGCTCGGTTAATGTCGAAGGTCGAGAGGTAAAACCCTCTCGGTTAATGTTGAAGAGCGAGAGGTAAATTCCTCTCAGTTCCTGTTAAAGGACGAGCGGTAAATCCCGCTCGGTTAATGTCGAAGGTTGGGAGGTAAAACCCTCTCGGTTAATGTTGAAGAGCGAGAGGTAAATTCCTCTCAGTTCCTGTTGAAGGACGAGCGGTAAATCCCGCTCGGTTAATGTCGAAGGTCGAGAGGTAAAACCCTCTGGGTTAATGTTGAGGAGCAAGAGGTAAATTCCTCTCGGTTCCTGTTGAAGGACGAGCGGTAAATCCCGCTCGGTTAATGTCGAAGGTCGGGAGGTAAAACCCTCTCGGTTAATGTTGAAGAGCGAGAGGTGAATTCCTCTCGGTTCCTGTTGAAGGGCGAGCGGTAAATCCCGCTCGGTTAATGTCGAAGGTCGAGAGGTAAAACCCTCTCGGTTAATGTGGAAGAGCGAGAGGTAAATTCCTCTCGGTTCATGTTGAAGGACGAGCGGTAAATCCCGCTCAGTTAATGTCGAAGGTCGGGAGGTAAAACCCTCTCGGTTAATGTTGAAGAGTGAGAGGTAAATTCCTCTCGGTTCCTGTTTAAGGGCGAGCGGTAAATCCCGCTCGGTTAATGTTGCAGGACGAGTGGTAAATCCCTCTCAGTTAATGTGGAAGACCGAGAGGTAAATCCCTCTCGGTTCATGTTGAAGGACGAGCGGTAAAACGCCCTCGGTTCGTGTTTACATGGAAAAAGTTTTAAAAAGAGCTCTCCTCAACCACCGACAAGAGCGGCAGAAGCTTTCGAATACAACAAACACAACCTCCCTCAAACTCATAAGTCCTATAGTTAACCACGGCTAAAGCCGAACGCTTAACTCGGACTTCGGGGGCATAATGTATAATATAAAATATTAACCGAGCGGTTGGTGACTAATATCTAATTAAAGATATTGATAAAGCATGTTATAAACAACCAACCGGATTTTCAGGTAATCTGTTTATATCTTATTTTGTTTATATTTTATTGGGCTTATATCAGCTCGGGATCCATGAGGTAAATTATAAATACAAAGTCAGGGCTGAAAGCCAGGTACGTTCCACTTAGGCATTATTCACTCCACGCTACTCTCAAATACTCAATAGTGATAATCATTCACTAAATATTCAACCAAGAGCCGAGGCTCTTCAAATCACACGCCTAACTTGAGCGTTGGAGTATCTTTTGCAGGTACATCCTCCCTCGTGAAGAAGGAGACCGATCGGTTTGTGCCAACACTGATCGACCAATAGCAGGAGTTTGGAAGCGAACGAGCGGTTCAGACACATCAGCAGGTTAGTCTCTCGGTCCCAAAAATATCTACCGAAACGAATAGTGCGAAATTGACAACTAGAGTATTAGAATTTCTCCCTAGAAAATACGGAAAATTTAAAACTTTAAATACTCAAAAGTTCTTCCAAATAACATGAAATCATGGAATAAAACTAGTAAATCTAAGCTGCAACACTGTCGTCTCCATCAAGAGCGGCTCCCAAAGTATCCTCTTCGCCATCTGCTTCCATCCAAGTGGATGATCATCGCCAAAGAAACATACACAGGCAATACAAACAAGCAAGGGTGAGCTAGATATAAAAAGCATGTTATACAATCTCACACGACGTGCAAAAGTCATCAAAACATGGTAAACTGACATCACAAGACTTGTTACTTTATACCCCGACCCGTTGCTTTATAGACCGACTCACCCGGACTAGAATGATTACCGAGCTATGGCGGGTTATGCACTCGTGGTGGCCTCTACTGCTTTGCAAAGCCATTGCCAATGGGTTCCACCCTACCACCCTCACAAGGTTAGTCCGTTCCGCGCCTTGGAGCATCCTGGAAGCCTCCAAGACTAGGACCTCCTGCTACTCCTCACCACATGGATCAATCCTCTCTACTTGAGAATGAAAGACCATTGGAGAGTCAGGAAAACCCCCAAGACTGAGCTACCATGCAATCATTCTATACACCCCCAAATCACCACCATGTATCCTCTCCTTGAGGATCATGGAATTACGTCCACCATCATGTATCCTCTCCTTGAGGATCATGAAATTACGTCCATGAATCATATTGTTACTTTGAAACTTAACCCAAGTCATGAATAACCAGATACCACCATATTATCACAGTAAATCAAACATACCTCATACATTCACATACTTCTCACGTAAATCACATCACAGTATATATATTCCAAACATTATGCACAATCAATTCAACCCAGAACAACAGCAAAGTGCACTTAGAACCGAACACTATTGGTCGACCACTATTTGGCCGAACGCTATTTGGACGAACACTATTTGGCCGAACACTATTCACCACACACTATTCACCGAACGCTATTTGGACGAACGCTATTTGGCCGAACACTATTTATAAAGCACTATTTGGCCGAACCCTATTTGAACGAGCACTAAAACCGCCGAACACTATTTTGCCGAACACTAAAACCGAGCACTGTATCGGATTCAACACTATTAGGCCGGACGCTAAAATCGAGCACCATATTGACTTCAACACTATTAGGCCGAACACACCCTTTGATTAAACACTATTAGACCGAACGTTAAAACCGAACGCTCATAGATCAAGCCTCATGAAGTTCGAACACTACCTTTGACGAACGTTCCCTATGAACAATCACTAACTGAGAATAAACATCACGAAGACCGAACGCTAACCATCATTAATGTACCAAGACTGAACGCTTAAGATTGAAACCTAAGATTACCAACTTAAGGTCGAACACTCACAATCACTAATACACCAAAACGAACGTTTAAGATTCAAACTTAAGAATATCAAATTTAACGCCGAACGAAGATTGATAACCTGACAACGAACGTGAACGTTCGCTACCTAAGAATACACGACCGAACTCTATTTTGGCCTACTCGAGCACTATTTGGACGAACGCTCCTTCTACAGCACCTTTATTTTGGCCGAGCTTTATTTGGTCGAGCACTGTAATGACGAAAGCTAAGAGACTGAACACTATCAGGGCGAATGCTGTTTGGACGAAGAATATTGTTTGGACGAACGCTTACAGATCAAATACTATGAAACCGAATACTATAAGATGGAACACTGTTTGCACGAACGCGATAGATCAAATACTATTTGGACGAACGCTATCAGACGGAATACTGTTTGGACGAACACTATTTGGTTGACCACTATTTGTCCGAATACTATTTCCCGAACGCTATTTGGACGAACACTAAAGACCGAACGTTATTAGATAGGATACTATGAATTCAAAAACTGTTTGGACGAACGCGATGAATCAATACTACGAGACCGAATATTATGAGCTCAAACACTGTTTGAACGAACGCTAGAGATCAAATACTACGAAACAGAATACTACGCTATATATATATATACATATACATATATATATACATATATATATATATGTATATACATATATATATATACATATATATATATGTATATATATATGTATATACATATATATATATATGTATATATATATGTATATGTATATGTATATATATATATATGTATATGTATATATATATATATATATATGTATATACATATATATATATATGTATATACATATATATATATATATGTATATATATACATATACATATATATATATATACATATATACATGTATACATATATATATATATGTATACATATATATATATGTATACATATATATATGTATATACATATATATGTATATATATATGTATATATATATATACGTGAGTTTTAAAACTCATAAATATTTTTAAATAAATTTCCGATGAACATCAAATGAAAGTTGTCAGACCTCGGAAATTTAACCCAAACCCCACCTGTTTAATCTCATTTAATGTGCCCAAAACCTTGTTCAGATTCATTTAAAACACACCCAAAACTCTGCACACTGACGCCAAGTGTCAAGAATGGAAGATTCGAAAAATCAGTAAGTGGAGGACAGGTGTCCATAGGAGAGTGCACGTCCGTTGGACGTGGGGTAGATAAAAATGATTTTCTGAACAACCCTATTCACTCTCCTCTGCATGCACTTCTCCTTCCCAACTCTGACTTTCCATTTCCTCCTCCTTCTCTCTAGAAATTCCCTTTCTCTCTCTACCGTAGCTCACTCTTCTCTGCTCTGATCACCGTTCAGGCACCGTAGAAGGATTTCCGGCATCGTGAGCTTCATTCTGGACCGAACAGTTCTAGATTCTGAAACTGGTAAGTTTCTCTTCTTCGTCGAGCATTCTTTTGTTACATGCAAAGCCAAATTCTGGTTGCATGAAGGGGTATAGTCTAAGTTATTCTTGATTTTTATATGGTTAGTAGATTTAGTTGGAAGAATTAAGTGATCTTTGAGGGTAGAAAGCTGTAGACGGGCGAACCCAAAATCTGTCGTTTAGAACGTTTCACTCACTGATCCAGGTAAGGGAAGCTTATTTAATTTAATTGACATTTGTATGTTGTCTTACTGTATGAACGTCCGTTGTTTGAAGGAATGAATATGATGCATGCTGCTTGATATGTATGATGATGGTTGATATGTAGAAATATGAATATGAGTAATAATTTTGGAGTATGAATTATTAATATGGAATTCTATAAAGTATGTAAATTGATATTTGATATGAATTTATAAGGTATGAACTGATATGTTGAAAACTTGAGTTGAAAATAGATGAAATTATGAATATGAAATTCTCATTATGATAATGTACGTTCGTTATCGAACGGTCCTCTACCGTTCGGTTTGTTCTAGTAAACTGTTTTAAAATGGAACTCTTTCATTTGGAGAGAATTCTAGTCGAGAACGAGCGTCCTCATGTGAAAATACTATGTTTGAGCGTTCGGCTCAGTATAATTGTACCCTGATATCTGAAATAAAGTAATACATATATATATACCCTCTTACTTTAAGATTAGTAGCGCTCGGTCTTACACCTAGCGTCCGTACTAAGTAGTGCTCGGTCTTATACCTAGCGCTCGTATTGAGTAGTGCTCGGTCTTATACCAAGCGCTCGTACTATTGTATAATCAATCTTGATAAAATAGCGTTCGTCCAACTGTAGTAATACTTTCTTTTACCATGTTCGCTCATTTACTGGCATTGGATTTCTGTATGTGAACTATTCTAAATATGGTCCTTAACATCTTGAATATTCTTCTTGCATTGGATCAGGCCTAAGGCCTCCATACTTGATTTATTTCTTAAGTATTGGTTTGAACTCAAGAGAGTCAGTTCATTCAACTGACTCACGTGGTAAATACCGTTCATCACATATTGCACTATTTTACTCGGTTCATTTCGTAAATCCAAAAGTAACTCTCTTCGTCTTATTCTGTTCTGAACGGGAGAATCATCGATCTCTTTCTTATCGTTCGTCCTCGTTCTGAAGAGGGCTGAACGTTCGTTAATTTATGTCCTTGTAACTGATGATGAAATTGATAATAAAGTGGAAGATTATAAAGGATGAACAATATATGAGATGAATAAACGGTTGTGGTTTTTGAACGAGCGTTCCAGGGAGGAACGACTCATGTATTGAATATTGGGATTGGTAAAGTATGACTGTGGTTATGCTAATGCTGGCAGTTCATCCTGATGTTCCGTGAGTACTCGTCCTCACGTAGAGGGGGTAGGTCATGTGTTGGAACGGCAGGAGGTCCTAGTCCTTATGGGTACTTTGGATAGGGCTAACCTCGGGTGGCAGCTGTTGAGTGTATCCCAGTTACTACATCACCCGGGTGCAAGAACGCCTGTAGCTACACAGATTCATACAGTCCGGACGGTTCATCTAGTGATAGTTTTCGTATCGTTATATATATTTTGAACTATACTTGTGTTGTTGGAATGTTTAATTTATATGTTGATGTGTGAATTAAATTACATAAGCTTACCCTGTGTTTTTCATTGTGTTGTCTTGTTTCTGGTACGTTCGTCTTGTCAATTGCAATGATCATCCATGTGGATGTGAGCAGAAGGAGACGCCTTGTTGGAAGAAGTGATTGAAGAGGAGAACCTGGTGGACGTTGAAGTTAAGGCCGAGCCTTAGATCGTTCGGTTGATTTTGGATGTTAGTTGTTTTGTTTAGATCGTTCGATAGCTGTCTTTTTTGTAAACCATTCGATCCTGTCTTCCTTTCTTATGCTGTTAAATTGTATTTAACTCTGTACTTAACGCCGTTCGGCTTTTGAACGTTAATATTAGTGTAAGACTGCACTGTTTGATTATGAAATGTAATTAATTCTATTATATGGTGATTACTGTATTTTTGGGATGTTACATTAGTGGTATCAGAGCAGTTTTGTTCTTTTAAGGACACTGTAGGTTTTGAGTGCACTGTGTTTTTGCTGTGTGCTCAACGTTCATTTAATGAGTAACTCTTGAACTCTTTAGACTTTACTAACGATCATTTTTCTCTGTTTCTCAGAGAACAAATGGCACCTAGACCCCCTCCTCCACCTCAACCCACCGAGCGCGATGCGTCCGACAACACAAGGTTGTTGAAATCGGTGATAGATAGGTTACAACAGCAGAACACTACATTGATGGAACAGAACGCGGCTGCCTTACAGAGTTTGGAGGCCGCTCGCGCCAACTCTGAAGCTACACAGAGGCAGTTGATGAAGATTATTGCTGCTACTAGGAATACATCGGGAGCGTCCTCTTCCAACGTTACCCATCAGGCTGAGTGGAGCTTGGAAAGCTTCCTTCAACACCACCCAGCCAAATTCAGTGGGAAGTGCCTCCCTGATGAGGCAGATCAGTGGCTGCGTGATATGGAGAGAATTTATAATGCCAAGAGGTGCCCGGACGAAAATCGCTTGGCATTCACGGAGTATCTGCTAACCGGGGAAGCAAGCCACTGGTGGACGAGCATAAAGGCTATCTTGGCGGATGCTCAAAGTCCCATTTCCTGGGAAGTATTCAGGACTAAGTTTTATGAAGAATATTTTCCTGACAGCGTTCGTTTCGCCAAGGAAGTGGAGTTTTTACCGTTGGTACAAGGTGGGATGTCCGTCTCGGAGTACACCAGCAAGTTCAAGCACCTGGTTCGTTTCAATACCATGGCTACCAGCGAGGAGTGGCAGTGTAGAAAGTTTGAAAACGGATTGAGAAGCGAGTTGAAGTTATTAATTTCTAGCTTGTGCATCAAGTCCTTTCCTGCCATGGTTGAGAGAGCCAAAGTACCGGAGAAGAATGTGGCAGAAGTAGAACGACAGAAGAAGTAACAACAGGTGGTTAGGGGACCGATCGTGTCCAGAACCAATGCTAATCTGAGAAGGACACATTACGTTCGTCCAACACAACCATCAAATACAAGTGGGTCTCAAGCGGTGGTCACTATCGGACAATCTGGGCAACAAGGAAACGTTACTTATTTCCAGTGTGGAGGACCACATTACCGTTCGTCATGTCCTCAGCTGGTGGGAGGAAAACACTGCACTCGTTGTAGAAGGAATGGGCACTTAGAGAATGAGTGCAACATGGGAGGACGAGCGGTGATGAGACCACCGAACGTGGGAAGGAATCAACCAAGAGGTGGTCGAGCCCAAGCGGTTGGGCGTGTATATGCTATAACGGGCGCGGAGGCAGCAAGCTCAGGTACACTCATCACCAGCACCTGCTTAGTATATGGAATATCTTGTTGTATACTGTATGATTCGGGGGTGACCCACTCCTTCATCTCGAAGGCGTGTGTTGAAAAATTGGGAATAACTGAGAGGGAGATGCAGTTCGACTTGGTGGTGTCAACCCCAGCGGCTGGAGAGGTTAGGACGTCTACGGTCTGCGTCAGATGTCCTATTGAGGTTGAGGGGCGTAGATATAAGGTCAATTTGATCTGTTTACCTCTAAAAGAGTTAGAGGTGATTTTAGGAATGGATTGGTTGGCTACCAATCGCATTCTCATAGATTGTGGTAAGAAGGAGTTAGTATTTCCTGATGAAGAAGAAGAAGAGTTATCAGTGACGTTCGGTCAATTGAAGGAAGACATCATGGAAGGTGCCAGCTGTTTCCTGATTATGACGCACAAAGATCAGGAGTTCGGAAGTTTAAGGCAAGAACGATCGTCTAGTAGTAACAGTAACGGACGACCGGTTGTGGATGAGTTCCCGGACGTTTTTCCGGAAGAAATACCTGGACTACCTCCTACTCGCGAGGTTGAGTTCACGATCGACTTAGTGTCAACGGCAGCACCCATCTCTGTTCAACCATATCGAATGTCACCAGCGGAGTTGACTGAACTCAAGAAGCAGATTGAAGATTTGATGGACAAGCAATTTATCAGGCCAAGCGTATCACCCTGGGGAGCACCTGTTCTCTTGGTGAAGAAGAAAGATGGCAGCTCTCGGCTTTGCATTGATTACAGACAATTAAACAAGCTGACCATCAAGAATAAGTACCCACTGCCAAGGATAGATGACTTGTTGGATCAACTGCATGGGGCCACAGTATTCTCGAAGATTGACTTGCGATCTGGATATCATCAAATCAGAGTTAAGGAGGAAGACATCCAGAAGACTGCTTTCAGATCTCGTTATGGACACTACGAGTATGTAGTGATTCCGTTCGGTGTGACGAACGCACCAGCAATCTTCATGGATTACATGAATCGCATCTTCAGACCGTACCTGGACAAATTTGTGGTCGTCTTCATCGACGATATACTCATCTACTCCAAGACCCAGGACGAACATGACGAGCACTTGAGAATTGTACTTGGCGTATTGAGGGAGAAGGAGTTGTACGCCAAGTTATCCAAATGTGAGTTCTGGATGAAAGAAGTTCAATTCTTGGGGCACGTGGTGTCGGCTGGAGTTATCTCAGTGGATCCGGCCAAGGTACGAGCGGTATTGGAATGGGAGAGTCCCCGTTCGGTCACTGAGGTTCGCAGCTTCGTGGGACTTGCGGGCTACTATAGGCGTTTTATTGAAGGATTTTTTAAGATAGTAGCCCCGCTAACTCAGCTGACCAGGAAAGATCAACCGTTCGCATGGACCGATCGGTGTGAAGCGAGCTTTCAGGAATTGAAGAGGAAATTGACGAGCGCTCCAGTTCTGATTATTCCAGACACAGCCAAACCGTTCGAGGTATACTGTGATGCTTCTCATCAAGGTTTGAGTTGTGTGCTAATGCAAGAGAAGAGAGCGGTCGTGTACGCTTCTCGTCAGCTGAAGATTCACGAGAGAAACTATCCGACGCACGACCTGGAGTTGGCAGCGGTCGCCTTCGCACTGAAGATTTGGAGGCATTACCTGTATGGATCTACGTTCCAAGTCTTTAGTGATCACAAGAGCCTCAAGTACCTCTTTGATCAGAAGGAGTTGAACATGAGGCAAAGGAGGTGGCTTGAGTTCTTGAAGGACTATGAGTTTGAACTGCTGTATCATCCGGGGAAGGCTAATGTGGTGGCGGACGCCTTAAGCAAGAAAGCATCATGCCTAACTTGTCAACATGCAAAGGCTGAGCATCAGAGGCCGGACGGTTTACTGCAGCAGTTGGAGATTCCTGAATGGAAGTGGGATAGCATCTCTATGGACTTCGTGACCTACCTACCTCGCACGGTCAAGAATCACGACTCCATCTGAGTTATAGTAGATCGATTGACTAAGAGCGCCCATTTCCCAGCGGTCAACTTAAAAATGTCTATGACCAATCTGACAAAGCTCTACATTAAGGAGATCGTTCGGTTGCATGGAGTACCTTCAAGCATCATCTCTGACCGAGACACAAGGTTCACTTCTCGGTTTTGGCAATCTCTGCAAAGCGAGCTCGGTAGAAAACTGCAGATGAGTTCGGCTATCACCCTCAAACGGACGGCCAATCTGAGAGGACCATTCAGACGCTTGAAGACTTATTGAGGACGTGCGTCCTAGATCACTTAGGCGCTTGGGATGAAGTCTTACCGCTAGTGGAATTCACCTACAACAACAGCTTTTAGTCTAGCATCAGAATGGCGCCGTTTGAAGCTCTCTACGGGAGAAAGTGCAGAACGCCACTTTGTTGGTTCCAAGAAGGAGAGAAGGTGTTGACTGGACCCGAGCTTATCCAGCAAACGACCGAGAAGGTGAAGCTAATCCAAGAAAGGTTGAAGACGTCACGAAGCAGACAGAAGTCCTACGCGGATAAGAGAAGAAGACCTTTGGTGTTCGCTGCAGGAGATCATATTTTCCTTAGACTGAATCCGATCACTGGAGTAGGTAGAGCCGTTCAACCAAAGAAGCTATCCCCCAAGTTCGTCGGACCTTATCAAATTTTGAAGAAGATCGGACCAGTAGCATACGAGTTGTCCTTACCTCCTCAATTGTCCAACCTTCATCCAGTCTTCCACGTTTCTCAACTCCGGAAGTACATAGCCGACCCATCTCACATACTGGAGTTGGAAGACGTTCGTCTTAGTCAAGACCGGACGCTGGAGATGCAACCAGTCCGTGTGGAAGATAGCCGCACCAAGTACTACAAGGGAAAGGGCGTTCGTTTAGTGAAAATGGTGTGGAACGAAAAGACTGGCGACGCTACTTGGGAAGTGGAGAATGCCATGAAAGATTTGTACCCTCACTTATTTCCGGGTAAGTTTTAATTTTCGAGGACGAAAATTTTTGTAGTTAGGGTGAATGTCAGACCTTGGAAATTTAACACAAACCCCACCTGTTTAATCTCATTTAATGCGCCCAAAACCCTGTTCAGATTCATTTAAAAGACACCCAAAACTCTACACACTGACACCAGGTGTCAAGAATGGAAGATTCGAAAAATCAGTAAGTGGAGGACAGGTGTCCATAGGAGAGTGCACGTCCGTTGGACGTGGGGTAGACAAAAATGATTTTCTGAACAACCCTGTTCACTCTCCTCTGCATGCACTTCTCCTTCCCAACTCTGACTTTCCATTTCCTCCTCCTTCTCTCTAGAAATTCCCTTTCTCTCTCTACCGTAGCTCACTCTTCTCTGCTCCGATCACCGTTCAGGCACCGTAGAAGGATTTCCGGCGTCGTGAGCTTCATTCTGGACTGAACAGTTTTAGATTCTGAAACTGGTAAGTTTCTCTTCTTCGTCGAGCGTTCTTTTGTTACATGCAAAGCCAAATTCTGGTTGCATGAAGGGGTATAGTCTAAGTTATTCTTGATTTTTATATGGTTAGATTTAGTTGGAAGAATTAAGTGAGCTTTGAGGGTAGAAAGCTGTAGACGGGCGAACCCAAAAACTTATTCTGTTCTGAACGGGAGAATCATCGATCTCATTCTTATCGTTCGTCCTCGTTCTGAAGAGGGCTGAACGTTCGTTATTTTATGTCCTTGTAACTGATGATGAAATTGATAATAAAGTGGAAGATTATAAAGGATGAACAGTATATGAGATGAATAAACGGTTGTGGTTTTTGAACGAGCGTTCCAGGGCAGAACGACTCATGTATTGAATATTGGGATTGGTAAAGTATGACTGTGGTTATGCTAATGCTGGCAGTTCATTCTGATGTTCCGTGAGTACTCATCCTCACGTAGAGGGGGTAGGTCATGTGTGGGAACGGCAGGAGGTCCTAGTCCTTAGGGGTACTTTGGATAGGGCTAACCTCGGGTGGCAGATGTTGAGTGTATCCCAGTTACTACATCACCCGGGTGCAAGAACGCCTGTAGCTACACAGATTCATACAGTCCGGACGGTTCGTCAGACCTCGGATTCTGTCAGACCTCGGAAATGACGTGCGTTCGGTGGAGTCCACGTGGCGATCGTAGAGCGAGACACTTCAGCAACGCACGTGGCGATCGCAGAGCGAGACACTTCAGCAACGGACGCCAGGTGTCACGCTGTCAGGCCTCGGAGGTGACGAACGCAGTGGAGTCCGCGTGTCAATTGGAAAGCGTGACACTTCATTAACGAACGCCAGGTGTCCTGTCGAGGGGAGTCGGGAATCGGTAGTGGAAAACACGTGTCTGCCGAAGAGAGGACGTTCGTTCGGCGCTGGAAGCAAAACTGAAATTCCTAGAAAAACGCCCCACTCTCTCTACGCACACCTGCTTTCACGTTTCTGAGAAATCCTTTCTCTCCTCCTTCTCTCTACATTCTCGTCACCTTCTTTCTAAGAAAACACCCGTTTCCTCTCCTCCGATCACTATTCTGGTACCATATAAGGACTCACGGTGACAAGAGCTTCCAGATAAACCGTTCGGTTTGTGAAGCTGGGCTGGTAAGTCCTTTCCTCCATGCTGTCGATCGTTTTCCAAACATGCAAACTCAGTTCTGAGTTCGTACGTTGATCACCATTCTTAAAATGAGGGGATCTGACAGTGTCGGGTGTCACTTGTTGTAGTCTGGATTAACGAGCGTTGACGGTAGGAGGACCTGTAGTGGAGAAGTGTATTTCTGCGTCTGGGAACGTTCGGTCATTTTGAGAGGTAAGGGAAGCTTATCTAATTTAATTTGTATGTTGTTGTATGCTATGAACGTTCCTTACTTGCCTGCATGATTTTGATGCGTGATGGTTGATGTGATTGAATTGCATGAACGTTCGTTGATTTGATGAAATGTAATAGATGAACTTACATGATATGGGTTGTACGAAATGTGAAAGTTGATATAAACGGATGAAATTATGAAACTGTATGATGAGAAATGAATTGGAATGTAAATGGATTTGAATATGAACCTTCCCAATGATAATGTACGTTCGTTGCTGAACGGTCCTTGACCGTTCGGTTTTCCCGGTGAACATAGTTAAAATGGGATTCTTTCATTTGGATAGAACCCTAGTTGAGGACGAGCATCCTCGGGTTATAATACTATGCTTGAGCGTTCGGCCAAGCATAGTTGTATCTGGTATCCTTTGATAAACTCCATTCTTTTATATATATATGTAATAGTATACTTTCGCCGTTCGTAAACACTACTTCGACAGTCTCTTAGTATATTTATCAAGTCTACTGTTATAAGTTAAATAGTGCTCGGTCTTACACCTAGCGCTCGTACGGATGAGTGCTCGGTCTTACACCTAGCGCTCGCACTAAGTGGTGCTCAGTCTTATACCAAGCGCTCGTACTCATTCCTTGTAAAATTAGTCTTAATGAAATAGCGTACGTCCAACTTCAGAAGAAATTTCCTTTACCACGTTCGGTCATTGACTGGCAGTGGATTTCAGTATGAGAACTATTCTAAATATGCTTCGTTAACGTCTTGAGATGTCTACATTCGATGTATTCGGCCTAGGGCCTCCACACTTAAATTATTCTCGGAGTATTGGTTTGAATTCACGAGAGTCAGTTCATTCAACTGATTCACATGGTAAATAACGTTCGTCCAATGAAACAGGACATTACTCGGTTATTCCCAAACGTAATCGTAACTCTATCGGTCGTATTCTGATCTGAACGGGCGTCTTCTTGGTCCCGTCCACAGCGTTCGTCCTCGTTCTTAGTGGGGACAACACGTTCGGTATTTGATGGTCTTCCTATTGATGATAAAAATGAATGTGGAATAGTGAATAATAAATGATGAAGAGTATATGAGATGAAAGAAACGTGGTGACTTTTGAACGAGCGTTCCGGGGAGGAACGACTCTTGGATGACTATTGAAATTGTAAAGTATGAACGTGCTCATGCTTAGCTGGCGGTTCGATCCTGATGTTCCGTGAGTACTCGTCCTCACGTAGAGGGGGCACGTCATGCGTGGGAACGACAGGAGGTCCTCGTCCTTAGGGGTACTTTGGACGGAACGGACTAACCTTGGGTGGCAGCTGATGAGAACATGCCAGTTACTACATCACCTGGGTGCGCGAACGTCGTAGCTACACGGAATTCATATAGTCCGGACGGTCAATCTAATGATAGGCTTGGTATGATACGTACGTTGAATGTTCTTGTGTGTTGAATTGTTTATCTGATATGTTGATGCATCAATTAAATTACATAAGCTTACCCTGCGTTTTTCCTTGTGTTGTCTCATTTTGTACGTTCGTCCTGTCGTTGCAATGATAATCCGTGTGGATGTGAGCAGAGGGAGACGAGCGGCTGGAAGAAGCGCTGGAAGAAGAGAATTTGGTAGAAGTTGAGGTGAAGACCGAACAGTGAAACGTTTGGCTAGTTGTGTGGGTATTTGATAGAGTGGTCGTTCGACCACCTTATCCGTTTCTTTTGTTATGTTCGACCGTTCGGTATTTTCTCCTGTAAACCGTTCGGTCAGGTACTATTTATGTTCGGCCTTAATTTTGTAACTCTTTTGTAAGGACGTTCGGCCTTGCGCGTTCGTTTTTTTTAAGTGTGAAAGACTGTACTGAATTATTATTAAATGTGATTATTCTATTATATAGTTGATGACTGTATATTTGGGATGTCATAAATTCTATGAGACAAATTTTTTTTTTACTTTATTTACAACCCATTACATAAACAAACCATACACACATCATAAGTTCATACATTACAACAAAACAAATCTTACTTGTTCGTTAAAACAACGAATTCAAACACACATAAATAAGAAAATATTATAAAACCTCCAACAAGTTTTATTTCCCGTGTCTCTCGAATAGTTATTCCAGTCCAGCTTTATCTGCATTACCATCTACTCCCGTACAAGTACGATCATCGCAGGTGGAAACCACAACCACAACATGCAAGGGTGAGTAACCAGAAGTATCATATAAAAAAAACACATCATAAACCCATTACATATAAACTATAACAATTTCCATGACTTAATATAAATCGACACACATGACATTGCAGACTAGTCTTTCATAAACTAATGTTGTTTCCTTGTAATTCGTTGTCATAACCTGTTCTCAATAACAGGCGACTCGAGTCGTCTTCCGTCGCGACTTCAGACCTATCTCCCCGACTCCTTAAGGACTAACGAGTAAAAACATCGATACTACGCGTAACGATGCACTATACTCAACACGAGCCGAAGTCATTGGGCGAGACATTCACCTCCTTGCGCAGAAGGAGGTGACACTCGAATCTCAGTCTCTCACGAGAATCGCATTTATTTTAGTATTAAAATGCTCATAAGACAGACAAGTTACAAGTAAATAACATAGTGTATATACCAACATTAAACAAAAATAAACGTGCTCAATCACGGATTCATACATATTCTCAACAACATGTATAAATAAACCAATATAAGATCAAGAAAATAACCAACAATTCTCAATAATTGTTTTAAAATACTACCAAAGAAATTACAGATTCATACATATTCGCCGAACGCTATTTGGACGGGCACTATTCACCAAACGCTATTTGGACGAACACTATTTGGTCGAACACTATTCACCGAATGCCACTAGGACGGACGCTATAAGATCAAGCATAATCAGGCCGAACGCTACACACCGAGCACCATAATAGATTGAGCACTATTTGGCCGAACGTTTAAGATTTAAACTTAGAATATCAAGTTAAGGTCGAACGCTCACAATCACTAATACATCAAACCGAACGCTCGAGATTCACACCTAAGAATCCAATTTAAGGACGAACGACTACAATCACTAATACATCAAACCGAACGCTCGAGATTCACACCTCAGAATCCAATTTAAGACCGAACGCTCAAAATCAACAATTCACAAAATCGAATTCAATATTTAAACCTAAGAATTTCAATTAAGACCGAACGCTAAAATCCACAATTCACCAAAATCGAACGTTCATGATTTAAACACTAGAACATCAGATTTAAGACCGAACGCTACAATAACTAATTCCCCAAAACGAACGTTCAAGATCTTAAACCTAAGAATATCAAATTACAGATTGAACGCTTACTAATACACCCAAAATCGAACGTTCCAGATTCAAACCTAAGAATATCAAATTTAGATCGAACGCTTAAATTACTAAAACATTAAAACCGAACGCTCAGGATTCAAGCCTGATAATACTAAATTCAACCGAACGCTCACCATACTAAATTCCCACTCTCCTCTGCATGCACCCTCTTTCCAAAAATCTGATCTTTCATTTTCCTCCTTCTTCTCTCTAGAAACTTCCCCTTCTCTCTACTGTAACTCACCTTTTCTCTGCTCCGATCACCGTTCAGGCACCGTAGGAGCATTCCCGGTGTCCCAAGCTTCCTCTTAAACCAAACAAGTTTGAAGTTTGAGCTGGTAAGTTCCTTTCCCTTAGCCGTTCGTTCTTTTGTTACATGCAAACCAAGTTCTGGTTACATGCAGGGGTGTAGTCTAAGTTATTTTTGATTTTGATGTTGTTCGGTTTAGTTGGAAGAGTTAAGTGATCATTGAGGGTAGAAAGATTGTAGTCGGACGAACCAAAATCCTACGTTTTGGACGTTCACTCACAGATCCAGGTAAGGGAAGCTTATCTAATTTAATTGTATGTTGTTGTACGCTTGCTGAAAATGAATGCATGTTACTGAATGGGTGAATGTATGTATCAAGTATGAATACTGGCATGATGGTTGATATGAATGGATTTCATGAACGTTCATTTATTTAATGAGTGGAAATGAAATATGGTTGAGTCATGTATGATGTATGAGTTATATGAGATTTATGTGATATGAATTGTATGAAGTATGCAAGTTGAATCTGATAGGAATGTATAAAGTTATGAAAGTATATATATATATATATATATATATATATATATATATATATATATATATATTAAGAAATGATTGTTGGAAAGAAATAATTCTGATATGAAAGTCTCATATGAAAAAGTACGTTCGTTACTGAACGGTCATTGACCGTTCGGCTTTCTTGGTAAACATAGTAAAAATGGGATTCTTTCATTTGGAGAGAACCCTAGTTGAGAACGAGCGTCCTCATGTGGTAATACTATGTTTGAGCGTTCGGCCAAGCATAGTTGTATCCGGATATCCCTTGATAAAGTAATATATCAAACTTTGTACTTTAAGATTAGTAGTGCTCGGTCTTACACCTAGCGCTCGTACTGAGTAGTGCTCGGTCTTACACCAAGCGCTCGTACTCATTTCTTGTATAATCTCTTTTGATGAAAGAAATAGTGTTCGCCTAACTTAATGGAATTTTCTTATCGACCGTGCTCGGTCATTGACTGACATTTGGATTTCTTGATGTAAATTCAAATAAGCTAAATATTCATAAACGTTCGGTTTCTTCATGTAAATGCTTCTAAGTATTATCATTAGAATGTCATAAAGTGTGTGTATCGATTGGTTCCAGCATAGAGTCGTAGCCTTTGGTGGGGTCTTTTCAGCGTTCGGTCAGAGTCAGTTCATATAATTGAATTCCCATTGCAATGAACATTCGGTTCATTCGTTCCCTGCTATATCTATTACGTTCGGTTTTTCTCTCAAAAATGACAGTAAACCTCTCGGTCTCATTCTATTATGGAACTGGAGATCTCTATGTCTCGTTCCATGCGTTCGTCCTCGTTCTGAGTGAGGATAGAACGTTCGGTATTTGGTGTCTTTATAAACCTTTGAACAGAGATGATATTTAACTTATTAACAATAAAGATGAATTTGAGAAAAGTGATAATGAAAGATGGAATTGAGAATGATTATGAATGAAATAAGAAGAGAATGTGATATGAATGAAATGATGTGAAGTTGAACGAGCGTTCCGGGGAGGAACGACTCATGGATGAATATTGAATTTGTAAAGTATGAATGTGGACAAAGCTTGGCTGGCGGTTCATCCTGATGTTCCGTGAGTACTCATCCTCACGTAGAGGAGGGTAGTTCATGTGTGGGAACGGCAGGAGGTCCTAGTCCTTAGGGGTACTTTGGACGGAACAGACTAACCTCGGGTGGCAGCTGATGAGGATATTCCAGTTACTACATCACCCGGGTGCACGAATCGTCGTAGCTACACAGAATTCATACAGTCCGGACAGTCGGTCTAGTATCAGGATTTGATTGAATTGTTTATTGAAATGTATTTGAATGTGCTGGCATATGAAAATGTATGTTATTACTTGAATTAAATTACATAAGCTTACCCTATGTTTTCATTGTGTTGTCTTGTCTCTGTACGTCCGTCTTGTCTTTGCAATGATCATCCGTGTGGATGTGAGCAGATGGAGATGCGCTACTGGAAGAGGCGCTGGAAGAAGAAAATTTGGAAGAAGAAAATTTGGAAGAAATCGAAGTTAAGACCTGAGAGTAGGACGTTCGGGCAATAGTCTAGTTATAGTAAGGTGGACGTTTGCTCACCTTTCCTTTTGTTTAAGTATGAACGATCGATATTGTTATTTTCTAAACCGGTCGCATAGTTTGGGTAGTGAGGTACGGCTTTATTTTGTAACTCACTTTTGTAAGGCCGTTCGGCCATGAGCGTACGTTCGTCTCTAGTGTAAGACTAATCTGGATTGTTATTAATGTGATTATTCTAATATATAGTTTATTACTGTATTTTTGGGATGTTACACATATCATAATTAATTATTTAGTAACACAAAATATAGTAAAATAAAAGTATATTTTTATTTTACACAGGTCTTACATTCTCCCCAACTTTTAAAATTTTCGTCCTCAAAAATTAAGGTATTACTCAAATAAGTGTGGGTACTCTTTTCTCATAAAATCTTCTAGCTCCCAAGTTATCTCTTGAGTTTTCTCATTCTAGAGCACCTTCACCGTGCGAATCTCTTTTTCCCGCAACTCCTTCGTTTGTACTTCTAACACTCTTACTGGCCCAACTTCAAAAGTAAGGTCTTCGCGAACTTGAATGTTGTCTTCCTCCAATACATGAGTTGGCCCAAGTAATTTTTTTTAAGGACTCCATTAACGTCATTTCAAATTCATATAATATTAAGATTTAAAAGAAGTTTTTCTATTGTTGGGACATGAAGTTTCGCAATTTGGGCCTTTTTGGGGATTCTATAAGTTTTCTGTTATAGCTAAATATACCCTGATATCAATGAATGATATGATTATTATTATTATTGTGTCTCTCGATGTTTCTTATACCAGGTGAAAGAAGGTCAGTATCCTACAGCAGATGAAAGAAATGCCTTGCGAAGAGAAAAAGAAATTCTGAAACAAGCTAAGCAGAGTGATTATATCAGGACATTGATGAATGATATGGAGGAAAGACCTGAAGAGGTAAAGTTATTTTTAGTGCTGAATCATTATGACTTATAGTATGCTTGGGTTTCAGTTAAACTCCTTTCAAAAGTATTTTCAGACTCAAATGTACAAAGAGAGCATCCTTCTCGAAAATACTTTTAACTCCTAAGAATATTTTTTGAACTATTATCCGAACTTGCATTTAATGAGTTTACGTAATGGTTTGTTTTGGCTGCTCACTACTCTACTCAGGTGAGGGATTTTGAGGGAGCTAGCAAAGAAGTTGATAGATTTGTCTCCAAGATGGAGAAACGCGCTCAGCAAGAGGAGGAGATGTTCACTCGTGTTCCTCTTAGGAAACAGGAGAGGAAGCGAGAAAAATACTTGAAGAAATCAAGAAATGGGTATGGGAAGTGCTTGGAATGTTTTCCTTTTGTTTCTCCATTCCTAACAAGTAAAAAGAATTAAATGTAGTATTTTTGTTTAAATACATTTTTTTCTCTCTTAGCTTTTGTGCTTTTTCTATTTCAGGTTGCAAGGTCTAACAGAAAGTTTCTATGATGAAATCAAAACATTACCCTTTAAGATAGAACTGAAGAGCAAGTAATGGGATCTGGTAAAGGTAGCAGCAGAAAGAGCCGATTCACAAGCGAAAGGTATGACATTTTATTCTTTTAAATTATTATGTGAAAATTGTAGACTACTTTTTTGAACTTCATATACGAAATTTTGTTTAAGTCGAATTATGTGGATGTGGTTTATGTATTGTTGCATCTGCATTGCATATGACCAACCAAATTATTTGATGATTGCTCTAATATCCACTATGTGTAATAAAAAATTATTTAAATAAACTAATGTCTTATTCCTCTCGAGTAAGCGTGTAGAGTTGGTTATTTGTCGACTAGTTTTGTAATTTTCGAACCAATTTTTGGTCATGGAGAGTTATACTATATGTACAGTTGTTTACTGATAGTTCTGAGCTGTGTGCTGAACACAGTAATAAAAGTGATACTATGATACCCGCACAATACGAAATAAAGTTAAAAATGCCCCTTGAGGGAATTTGCCCACCACCAACACAAATTTTGTATGTATTTGAAAATTTGAGTTTTATCCATCAACAGATACACACTTTCCCTTCCCTTATGCTTGGCTTTTGTGACATCCCAAAAATACAGCCATAAACTATATGTTAGAATAATCTCATTAATAATAATCCAGTACAGTTTTTCAAACTGAAAAAAACGAATGCGCAAGGACGAACGTCCTTGTAGAAGAGTTATAAAAATTTAGTCCGAGCGTAAAATAAAACCTGACCGAACGGTTTACACAAAAAAAAAATACCGAACGATCAAACATAAGCAAAAAGAGAGGGTTCGTTATAATACAGTGCTCTAAACTAACTAAACTAATCAGCCAACCGAACGCACTACTGTTCGGCCTTCACTTCCACATCCACGAGGTTTGCTTCCTCCAAAATTCCTTCTTCCAAAGCTTCCTCAAGCAACGCCTCTCCATCTGCTCACATCCACACGGATGATCATTGCAAGGACAAGGACGGACGTACAAAACAAGACAACACAAGGAAACATGTAGTGTAAGCTTATTGAATTTAATTCAAGTAAAACATATTCATTTCATAACACATCAAATACATTCTAATACATTCAAACGTACAATTCAACAACTCTTTAAATCAATCAAATCCTGATACTAGACAGACTGTCCGGACTGTATGAATTCTGTGTAGCTACGACGTTCGTGCACCCAGGTGGTGTAGTAACTGCTCTCATCAGCTGCCACCCGAGGTTAGTCCGTTCCGTCCTAAGTACAGTCTAGGACTAGGACCTCCTGCCGTTCCCACACATGACATACTCTCCTCTACATGAGGACGAGCACTCACGGAACATCAGGATGAATCGCCAGCTAAGCTTTGTCCACATTCATACTTTACAATTCCAACTTTCATCCAAGAGTCGTTCCTCCCTGGAACGCTCGCTCAAATTCCACAATCATTATTCATATCACATTCTCTTTTTATTTCATTCCTAATCATTCTCAATTCCATCTTTCATTATCACTTTTCTCAGATTCATCTTTATTATCAATAAGATAAATATCATCTCTGTTCAAAGGTTTTTAAAGACACCAAATGTTGAACGTTCTATCCTCACTCAGAACGAGGACGAACGCAAGGAAAGAGACATAAAGATCTCCAATTCCAGAATAAAATGGGACCGAGAGGTTTACTGCCGTTTTTGAGAGAAAACCGAACGTAATAGATATAGTAGGGAGTGCATGAACCGAACGTTCATTGCAATGAGAATTCATTTGTGAACTGACTCTAACCGAACGCTGAAAAGTCCTCACCAAAGGCTGTGACTCTAGGACCGAACGTTCCAATAATAATACTTAGAAGCATTCATATGAAGAAACCGAACATTTATGAATGTTTAGTTTATTTGAATTCACCTTAAGAAATCCGAATGCCAGTCAATGACTGAAAGCGGTACGCGGATTTACTGAAATTTGGACGAACGCTATTTACACTCGTTTGGTGATTAAAGATAAGAACGAGCGTTCGGTATAAGACCGAGCGCCACTCATAACGTACGCTTGGGTCGAGACCCATCGCTAATTTGAAATAATAGAAATATAAATTTATATAGGACGAGATGGTAAAGTTACATTTTAACAAAATGACTAAGTGTCCGAATGTATATTTTCAAGCTTCTCAATTCCTCACACAGCACTCAAGATATCTACGTTTGGCCGAACGCTCAAACGTAGTACTAATACAAGAGGGCGTTCGTCCTCAACTAGAATTCTTTCCAAATGAAAGAATTCAACTTCAAAGAAGTTTGGTAACAACAACGAACGGTTAAGGACCGTTCAATGACGAACGTTCAATATCATAGGAAATTCATATTTAAAGATTCATTTACATTAAACTCATTTCGCAGCATAAACTTTCATACTTTCAAATACTCATATTATAGTACATTTCATACTTCTCATACATCAACTCATAATCATAATCATATACAAAAAATCAAGTAATACAGATCATACTTCATGCAACACATAGCACGTTCATACAGTACAATACAAACATACGAATTAAATTGAATGAGCTTCCCTTACCTGGATCAGTGAACGAACGTACTAAAACACTCTTCGTCTAACTGAGTTCCCTTATACCCTTACGTTCCACTCTTCTTTAAACTAACTTCAAACATCCAATAAACCAACAGAGACTTAAACAGGATAACAGCATGCAACCGGAGCTGGGTTTGCATGTATCAGAAAATGGACTACTAGGAATAAAGAAACTTACCAGTTTCAGAACTCAAATGTGTTCGGTTCAAAGTGAAGCTTGAGACGCTGGGAGTGCTCCTACGGTCTCTGAATGAGGATCGAATAAGTGAAAGGGTGAGTTTCTTTAGAGAGAAGATAGAACTCTTAGAGAGAAGAAGGAGAATTCGAAAGATCAGGATTTTTGGAGAAGATGAGTGCATGCAGAGAGTGTGAGAAGAAGGTTTCAGAAGATCATTTTTCTCCCCACGTAACACTAATGTCCGCTCTCCTACTGACACCTTCATTCCACTATCTGATTTCAGATTCTCGTTTCTTGACACTTGGCTTCAGCGCAGAGGGGTTTTGAGTGCGTTTTAATGAGATTAGACAGGTGGGTTCTGGGTGCATATTTACGAGGTCTGACAGGGTTCTTCAGAAACGAGAAAAGGAAGGTGCGTGCAGAGAGTGGAGCGTTTTCTGAAAACTTCAGTTTTACTTCCCCCGCTGAACGCACGTCCACTCTGCAGTCGACACCTACTTCCCACTACCAATTCCCGACTCCCCTCGGCATGACACCTGACGTCCGTTAATGAGGTGTCTCTTCCTGCGGTCGCCACGTGCGATGCTGAGGTGTCTCGCTCTCCAACTGCCACGCAGACTCCAGCGAATGTATGCTATTTTCCAGGGTCTGACATTGCCTCAAACTACAAAAATTTTCGTCCTCGAAAATTAAAACTTAGCCTCAAACAGATGAGGATACAAGTCCTTAATGGCATCCTCCACTTCCCATGTGGAGTCGCCCGTCTTCTCGTCCCAGACGACTTTCACTAATCGGATTGCTTTCCTCTTGTAACATTTGGTGCGGCTATCTTCACTACGTGCTGGTTGTATCTCTACCGATGGATCTCTACGACTACGAACGTCTTCTAGTCCTAGCACATAAGACGAGTCTACAATAAATCTCCAGAGTTGGAATACGTGGAAACGGGTGATGGTTTGAAAGTTGAGGAGGCAATGATATCTTCATACGCTACCGTCTCAATGCGTCTACGGTCCAAGAACCTTCGACAGCAGCTTCCTAGGACGAACGACTTCTTCCCACACGCACGTCTTTAGCAATTCTTCAATGTTGACTAGTTTCGACTATAACGAAGGGTTATGTTTGGGTAAGGACTAAATGTTTAAGGGAAGATAGTAAATTACAAGAGAACCCTGAAGTAAGGAACCAGTCGATAACTTTTAAATAAAGAGACATTGGCTTTGAAAGTTTAACCGATCGGTAACATAAATACCGAACAAGAGAAATTATTATTAGGAAGAGTCACAAGTCTTCCAAGAGGAAAATAATTAATATGGGAGTTTGTTACTATTGGATTTGAGTGTGAAACAGAAGAAACCAGAGAAACAGAGGAGAGAAAATATAAAAGAATAATCTAAATATCCCGGAATAAAATTTTTTTTTTTTTGAAAACCAAGACAGTTACAATATATCTATAGACAATCCAAGTAAAGGACAAAAATAACAAACGTTAAAGTACGAACGAAACCGAGCAGTCAAATGACCCGAACGTTCGTTCATAACCGAATGCTTAGAAAGAAGAAATTGTTTGGCCACAAATGATTAAACGAAAACCGAACGATTACTCACAAGAAACAAAATGAATAAAATCAAAAGCTGATTCTAACGGACAGTTACTGTTTGAAGAAGTGATTATAGGTAATTCCCGAGTGATTGAAAGAGAGTATCAAACATCTTAGGTTTAGGTAGAGAATGGATTTCTTAGAGAAAACGAGACTTCATCTCTGACCCCTAATTGATTCAGAGCAGACGTTCGTACAGATATGCGAACGTCAGAATCGATCTATTCGCCTAGCCGTTCCTCTAGAATGTTAACTGAACAAGTCTTCAACTGGTTGCCCAACTTACTCTTCAATGATTGTACAGAACTAAAAGATGAATTGGAAAAACTTCTACCTAAATTACTACTAGATTGCATTCTAAGCAATCCAACCACTTCCCTGCTGTTGTGTGGAACCCATCTTTTAACGTTTACTTCTCAACTCATGAGCATAACTCACATACCCTCGGTCAAACCGTCCCTTACCTACTTATTAACATTATAGCCTTATGACCGATCGATAAAAGAAATTGGATTAAGTTCTTGGAAATCCTATCTCGGGTCATGCGATCTCGAAAGTTCTACCTTCACCTTTTGACACGCTACTCATAACTCGAACGATGTCTGCTATCGTACTCGACTACCAAGAATGATTCTTCCGACTGCTTAACTCAGATCCTTTACGAATAGCTCACATACTACCTCCAATTCAAATTGAAATATCTACTACCTTTCGGTCTTAAGCCTCACATGAAATTTTAAGTTCCACAAGCTCTCACTCAACCCTACTTAGGTATCATCATAGTCGACAGAAGTCCTAGAATTTTCACTTCACTCGTCTAGAATCCTCACTTAACAAATCTTACATACCGCTCCCATTTCCGTAAGAAGCCGAGGGCTACCCTCAGACATTCTTCAATCTTTACTGAACGAACCGGTATACTCTACAGTAAAATGCTCGTTTATAATAAACTGTTTTCTCCTATTTCATCTACTCTGTTGAAGCTATTCTGTAAGAAGCTACTAACGCTGATTCCGCACCTGCCACCAGGTCAAAGTAAAGTTCAACTTCACGTTGAGGGAATCGCCTAGGCGCCTCATCAGGAAACTCAACAATCCAAACGTTTCTTATTAATCATTCGGCTACCTCTCTTGTTACCGAACGGTCTAATTTAATAGATACCGAACGTCGAAACTCCAATTTTATGGAGTATCTCCTAGATTAGTCAATTCTAGTAAACCAACACTCACTAAAATAATAATTAACATCTATTTCACAGGTTAGATATCCAAACTAACTCAATTGCTGAGGCTTACACCACCAGATCAAACGACTCCCTTATCACAACAATTAAAACGACGCACGACAAGGCAATTCATACAATAAGTAAGTGTGGTTGATGAGTGTACCTAAACTTGCCGTTCCAGCGCCCGTCATGGCCTAATCCCGACCGATTGTCTGATCGGCCACACTCCTTGGTTGATTTCTTCCAGCATCGGGAGGCCTCATCACTGCTCGTCCTCCCATATTACACTCGCGCTCTAGATGTCCGTTCCTCCTACAACGAGTGCATAACTTTACTCCCAACAACTTAGGACATGATGATCGGTAGTGTGGTCCTCCACACTAAAAACACTTCACTGCCCCTTGCTGTCCAGACCGATTGGCAGCAACCAAAGGTTGTGCCTGAGAACCACTAGAAGTAGATGGTAATCCAGCACGAGCGTAAGGCGTCCTCCTTGGATTAGTATTATTCCTTGAAGATGTGGATCCTCTTATTACCTGCTGTTGTTGCTTCATGTGTTGCTCCACTTCTGTCACGTTCTTCTCTAATACATTAGCTCTCTCCACCTCATCAGGGAGACACTTTTCATTGAACTTAGATGGATGATGTTGGAGGAAACTCTCCAAACTCCACTCGGTTCCTTTATTCCCAGAGGAAGTGGACGCTCTAGAAATATTCCTAGTGATTTCTAGGATCTCCATCAGCTGTCTTTGGGTCGCTTAAGAATTGGCATGTGCGGCTTCCAAACTTTGTAAAGCGATCGTAATCTGCTGCACTAATGCAGCGTTCTGCTGTTGAAGCACTTCTATTACTGATTCCAATAGCCTATTGTGATCAGATGCATCACGCTCGGTTGGTTGAGTTTGAGGAGGAGGTATTGGTGCCATTAATTCTCTGAGAAGCAGAGAAAACAATCATTAGCAAATTTTAAGGAGTTTGAATCATTCATCAAACGGACATTGAGCACACAGCACAAGCATAGTATGCTCATAACCTATAATGTTCCTTAAGGAACAAAACTGCTCTGATACCACTAATGTGACATCCCAAAAATACAGCCATAAACTATATATTAGAATAATCTCATTAATAATAATCCAGTACAGTTTTTCAAACTGAAAAAAACGAATGCGCAAGGACGAACGTCCTTGTAGAAGAGTTATAAAAATTTAGGCCGAGCGTAAAATAAAACCTGATCGAACGGTTTACACAAAAAACATACCGAACGATCAAACATAAGCAAAAAGAGAGGGTTCGTTATAATACAGTGCTCTAAACTAACTAAACTAATCAGCCAACCGAACGCACTACTGTTCGGCCTTCACTTCCACATCCACGAGGTTTGCTTCCTCCAAAATTCCTTCTTCCAAAGCTTCCTCAAGCAACGCCTCTCCATCTGCTCACATCCACACGGATGATCATTGCAAGGACAAGGACGGACGTACAAAACAAGACAACAGAAGGAAATATGCAGGGTAAGCTTATTGAATTTAATTCAAGTAAAACATATTCATTTCATAACACATCAAATACATTCTAATACATTCAAACGTACAATTCAACAACTCTTTAAATCAATCAAATCCTGATACTAGACAGACTGTCCGGACTGTATGAATTCTGTGTAGCTACGACGTTCGTGCACCCAGGTGGTGTAGTAACTGCTCTCATCAGCTGCCACCCGAAGTTAGTCCGTTCCGTCCTAAGTACAGTCTAGGACTAGGACCTCCTGCCGTTCCCACACATGACATACTCTCCTCTACATGAGGACGAGCACTCACGGAACATCAGGATGAATCGCCAGCTAAGCTTTGTCCACATTCATACTTTACAATTCCAACTTTCATCCAAGAGTCGTTCCTCCCTGGAACGCTCGCTCAAATTCCACAATCATTATTCATATCACATTCTCTTTTTATTTCATTCCTAATCATTCTCAATTCCATCTTTCATTATCACTTTTCTCAGATTCATCTTTATTATCAATAAGATAAATATCATCTCTGTTCAAAGGTTTTTAAAGACACCAAATGTTGAACGTTCTATCCTCACTCAGAACGAGGACGAACGCAAGGAAAGAGACATAAAGATCTCCAATTCCAGAATAAAATGGGACCGAGAGGTTTACTACCGTTTTTGAGAGAAAACCGAACGTAATAGATATAGTAGGGAGTGCATGAACCGAACGTTCATTGCAATGAGAATTCATTTGTGAACTGACTCTAACCAAACGCTGAAAAGTCCTCACCAAAGGCTGCGACTCTATGACTGAACGTTCCAATAATAATACTTAGAAGCATTCATATGAAGAAACCGAACGTTTATGAATGTTTAGTTTATTTGAATTCACCTCAAGAAATCCGAATGTCAGTCAATGACCGAAAGCGGTACGCGGATTTACTGAAATTTGGACGAACGCTATTTACACTCGTTTGGTAATTAAAGATAAGAACGAGCGTTCGGTATAAGACCGAGCGCCACTCATAACGTACGCTTGGGTCGAGACCCATCGCTAATTTGAAATAATAGAAATAGAAATTTATATAGGACGAGATGGTAAAGTTACATTTTAACAAAATGACTAAGTGTCCAAATGTATATTTTCAAGCTTCTCAATTCCTCACACAGCACTCAGGATATCTACGTTTGGCCGAACGCTCAAACGTAGTACTAATACAAGAGGGCGTTCGTCCTCAACTAGAATTCTTTCCAAATGAAAGAATTCAACTTCAAAGAAGTTTGGTAACAACAACGAACGGTTAAGGACCGTTCAATGACGAACGTTCAATATCATAGGAAATTCATATTTAAAGATTCATTTACATTAAACTCATTTCGCAGCATAAACTTTCATACTTTCAAATACTCATATTATAGTACATTTCATACTTCTCATACATCAACTCATAATCATAATCATATACAAAAAATCAAGTAATACAGATCATACTTCATGCAACACATAGCACGTTCATACAGTACAATACAAACATACAAATTAAATTGAATGAGCTTCCCTTACCTGGATCAGTGAACGAACGTACTAAAACACTCTTCGTCTAACTGAGTTCCCTTCTACCCTTACGTTCCACTCTTCTTTAAACTAACTTCAAACATCCAATAAACCAACAGAGACTTAAACAGGATAACAACATGCAACCGGAGCTGGGTTTGCATGTATCAGAAAATGGACTACTAGGAATAAAGAAACTTACCAGTTTCAGAACTCAAATGTGTTCGGTTCAAAGTGAAGCTTGAGACGCCGGGAGTGCTCCTACGGTCTCTGAATGAGGATCGAATAAGTGAAAGGGTGAGTTTCTTTAGAGAGAAGATAGAACTCTTAGAGAGAAGAAGGAGAATTCGAAAGATCAGGATTTTTGGAGAAGATGAGTGCATGCAGAGAGTGTGAGAAGAAGGTTTCAGAAGATCATTTTTCTCCCCACGTAACACTAATGTCCGCTCTCCTACTGACACCTGCATTCCACTATCTGATTTCAGATTCTCGTTTCTTGACACTTGGCTTCAGCGCAGAGGGGTTTTGAGTGCGTTTTAATGAGATTAGACAGGTGGGTTCTGGGTGCATATTTACGAGGTCTGACAGGGTTCTTCAGAAACGAGAAAAGGAAGGTGCGTGCAGAGAGTGGAGCGTTTTCTGAAAACTTCAGTTTTGCTTCCCCCGCCGAACGCACGTCCACTCTGCAGTCGACACCTACTTCCCACTACCAATTCCCGACTCCCCTCGGCATGACACCTGACGTCCGTTAATGAGGTGTCTCTTCCTGCGGTCGCCACGTGCGATGCTGAGGTGTCTCGCTCTCCAACTGCCACGCGGACTCCAGCGAATGTATGCTATTTTCCAGGGTCTGACAGCTTTTAATTTAAAAAAGGACTTTTTAGTGTATGCATTATCAACCGACGTGATTGCATTGTACTGTTACAGAGAACTAACAATTTTGGCTTCTTTGCAGAGGAAACACTGAAGGAGGAGATTTAGGATTTTGACCTAAAGGGTTATGGGAGACTGACCACCGCATGCTGTTGGAGGAAGTAATATTAGGTTGAATGCAAAGGAAATGTAAAAGCTAGTGTTGGGTATTGGGGAATTCCTTCATGTTTGTAGATTTATGTTTGTAGGTTTATTTTTGTACTTTATTGCCATCCTAATTAGCTGGTGCCCAATGGGGAACGTGGATTGGAGATTTTGGAAGCGATGAAATAGTGTTTTTTGGTTTATTATTACCATTGCACATCCAATTATGTGATGCACGTCTTTTTTGGTTTTACCTTTATGTCCGAGTGGAAAAATGCATAGATATTAAACTGAATATATTTTTTAATTTGTTATTTCACGGGTCTAGGCCATTGGTTGGTTCTTTTGTACATGACCCAATAGTTTCTCGTATTGTGCTAGACGATAATCAAATATAAGAGTTAGTTTGATAGTCATGAGAAGATAACACCATATAATAAGATTTTGATAAACATTTAATATTTGATGTATATCATAATTAAAACACAAATATGTTGCAAGATTGGAGGCAATAATAATGGTGGTTATAATGATAAATATAAAGTTTAATTAAGTTAAAAGTTTTTTTTAATTGTTTTCATAAATAAAATTGTTAAATATTTAAAATTTTATATTTTTGAATTAGGTGACTTGATTGTTATTTAGTATTGTCATTTGTTTGGTTATTTGTGTTAATGTATTAATAAATGTGAAATTTTGAAGTTAATATAATATGATATTATGATTAAGGTAAAATTATAAATGATTTTTATTAAAACTCTAATTTAGAACATACTGGATGATGAAAACCCGTTGTTATTACTTACATCAATAATCATAGTGTTACTACCAAGGGTAGGCAACCGATCGTGGAGTGGGTTATTACTGAGGGTAAGCAGCCGACCGCAGCTTGTGTGGCTACCGAGGGTAGGCCACCGATCAGGTGGTTGATGACATAACCGATCGAGTAAGCACGAGGAAAGGAGATTGCAGACAGCCGTTAAATGTTCATGAATGCGTGGTTAATGAGGTAACGGTCCTTGTCGAGTATTTAAAGTGAGCATTGAAAGCCATTAAAAGGTAAATTAATGAATAATATTCCCTGTAATTGTATAAATAGAAGTCAAAGGGGAAGGTAAATCTTCTGTTCATTTCGATAATTATAGACTTGCGAGAGCCCATTCTGACTTGAGCGTCGGAGTGTTTGCTGCAGGTCAACCCATTTATACCGATACCGAGCGTAGAGGAGGCAAGAAGAGGAAGACCGATCGGAGGAGGAGTGTTTCCGGACGGAGGTAGTAGGAGTGTTCCCCGGTCCCGTTCAGTAGAAACACATAGTAACGATGATTTTTGTAGGTTATGAAAATCATTAGAGAAAATTACAACTTCATTATTTAACATGTTTTAATGAAAATATAAAAGTAACTAATATTATTTTTAATTAATTATAATAACTAACATTTCTTAACAGGTAGACATAAATAAACAAAATAGTGAAACAATATAACAACTACATTATCTAATTAACCAAAACTTAAATAACATTCAATTTAAAAATATATAGAAAATTTGATCACATAATAAATCGGACTCAATTGAAAATTCTCCTCATGAGAAACTAATATAATAATGAGATAATACTAATAATAATGAGAATAGTGATGATAATCCTAAGGATAATGATGAGGATAAGAATAATTATGGTGACAATGAGAAAAAAAGGGTGAGAGTGAGTGTAGTAATGTTGATAGATTTGATGGTTATTGCTTGTGGTCATGATATAGTGACAGAGGAATCATGGTAATACTGATGGTTAAGATTATACATGAAATGACAACCTACCATGCAAGATAAATAACAAGACAATAAATTGGATAAGGTGATTATTATCCTATCATATTCTATCTGGACCTAAAGTATTGCATTGTATAACATGGCAGCTAACAAAACTTTAGCTTGGAAGTCATATATAATTATTAACTGGGTGGCTTTTCATTGAAATACCTGTTCGGACAAGTTTTTCTACACATTTCTTAATGGAAAAATAGGAAATAAATAAATAAATTTAATTTCTCTTCAACTAAGATTAACTTATACACAAGTTACAAGTAAAAGAATTAGATACAATATATGGAAAAAGTTATAAAATTTATAACTTAGCTTACCACATAAGCTAATTTAATTTGTAAAAAAATCTAATTCCAATTTTCCTTTTTATATTTGTCTCCAAGAAGGAGCTTGTATTGAAATTTATATAAACATGCCTCAACTCTAAATATTGTGTTAAAAAGCGAATTTAAAAAAGATCACTTAAAAATGTTCGCACCTTGCATTTCTGTCAAATGCATTTTTCTGTTATGTATTAATGTACATGAAAATATACCAGAACAAGTGATGAGAGATATATGCATAATCTTAAGTTACAATAATCCAGTGGAAGAACGAGGAAGTCAGCCATCATAAAGCAACTAAGTGACACTCAAAAGTGGAAACCGAACAAATTTTCGGCTCAAAAGAATAATCGCAAGGATAGTGAGTATGTATAATTCGAGCACGTTGGAGAAAATATATTTCACCGTGAACAGTAGTACCTGGAGGCTGCTGATATTCTTTTGGGCAGGGTGCCCAGCCGATAGTTCATCCTCAGAACTGGGACGGTTTCAGTCCACTTCAGAGCTGTTCCTCACAGGTCGAGATGTGTTGTACAGTAAGAGACCACACAGAAGAATTCCACAGCCAAGCAAAAAAAATGGGCTCAAGCTTGTTCCCTCGGGAAGATATGATAATGGTAGAGAAAGAATATAAACAGATATAGGCACTGCAAAAATCATAAGCACACGTAAGCTAAGAAACTATTAAGAAAACCTGAGGTACAAAAGACCTTACGATTCATAGTTTAGAATGTGTCACGCCCCATTTAATGCCACTGTGCCCTCATTAATACACCCACGCCCCCCATGTGCGGTGCCATTAATGGGCACTTTCATTCTCTGAATCTCTCTGACATGTGTCACATCAGAAGGTTCTGCACTCAATTCTGGAAGCCAGGTGTCAGCACAGGAAGGAACGTCCGTATGATTTGGTAAGAGAATTAAATTTTTCTGAAACACTCTTCACATTCCTCTGCACGCTTCATCTTCTTCCTCAAACTTTTGATTTTCCAGATTCTCTGCCTTCTCTCTAGAACCTCCACCTTCTCTCTACCATAACTCACTTTCTTCTCCTCCGATTACGTTTCAGAGACCACCGAAACGTTCCCTGCACCAAGAGCTTCAGATTGAACCGAACAACTTACAATTCTGGTAAGTTTATTTGGACGCTCGTTTCTGGAAGTTCCTGCAAACCCTATTCCGTTGCATGCAATGGCGTGGACTAAGTCCTTTCATTTTCTTTGGTTAGTTTAGTTGGAAAGCGTAAGTGAAACGTTGAGAGAGTCTCGGTTAGACGAATCAAGATCCACTCAGTTTAGGACGTTCACTACAATCCGGGTAAGGGAAGCTTATTAGATTTAATTCATGTGATTTTCTGTACTGCATGTGCGTTTATGTGATGTTTGAAGTATGATTTATGATAAATGGATTTTTGTGTATGAATATGATGAGATGATGCATGAACATTATAGATTTTTGCTATGATATGCTTAATTAAATGTTTGGAAGTTATATTGGAAAAATGAGTTTACTGGAAATGAGAAATTGAAAATGAGAATTGTATGATAAAACAACGTTCGTTATCGAACGGTCCTTGACCGTTCGGTATTCTCTGTAACTTTTCTGAAAAGCTGAATCCTTTCATTTGGAAAGAATTCGCGAGGAGGACGAACGCCCTCTATTATAACTTTACGTTTGTGCGTTCGGCTAGACGTAAACATCTTGAGTATTGTGTGAGAATTGAGAAGCCTGATAATATCCCTTTGAACACTTAGTCAAATTGTAAGACATAAAATTTAAGTATCTTATCTTATATAAATCCCAAACTTCTTTGATTTTGAATCAGTGAAAAGTCGTGACCTAAAAGCGTACGTCCTTAAGTGGCGCTCGGTCTTAGACCGAACGCTCGTCCTAAAAGTGTAAATGATAAGTAGCGCTCGGTCTGATACCGAACGCTCGTCCAAATGTGTATGTGGTAAAAGAACGCTCGGTCATATACCGAACGTTCGTTCCTTCTTTAATTATCAACGAACGTTAATAGCGTTCGTCCTGAATTGAAATAGCGTTCATCCATAAATCTAAACAGCGTTCGTCCAAAAGTTCTACTGACGTTCGTCCAAATGTCCTCAGTGACGTTCGTCCAAAATTCCTTTAACTTCTATTTTCGCGTTCGGTCATTGACTAGTGATTTTGTCTCTTGAATTAAATCTTATCCATTTTAATTATCTAAACAACTTGTGATTTTATCTATCCATTTGATTCGTTCAAGTGTCACTGAACTTGGATTTTTCTAAGTATTATTTGGATCGTACTAGAATCAGTTCATTTAACTGATTCAAAGGAGTCCTTATTGGTCTAGCTCTTGACGTTCGTCCTCGTTATGAAGGGGAGTGAACATTCGTCTTTTTTAAGAGAGTGGAACATAGAATGAAAATTTATTTAAGAGGATGAATTAAGAGGTGAGAACACTATATGAGAACTGAAATTGTGATTTGTGTATTTGAACGAGCGTTCTAGGGAGGAACGACTCTTGGTTGGAAATTGAGATTTGTAAGTATGAACGTGGTAAGCTTAGATGGTGGTTCATCCTGATGTTCCGTGAGTGCTCGTTCTCAAGTAGAGATGAGTACGTCATGCGTGGGAATGGCAGGAGGTCTAGTCCATAACTGTAACTTGGACAGAAAAGACTAACCTCAGGTGGCTACTGATGAGTATTCCAGTCACTCACCTGGGTGCACGGACGCCTTAGCTACATAGGATTCATACAGTCCGGACGGTCGGTCTAGTAACAGGATTTTGGTTGAGTTTATGTATGAAATGAATGCATGTGTTGTGAATTAATTGAGATGTTTGATATGTATAAACTGTATGTTTGACTTGAATTAAATTCAATAAGCTTACCCTTGCATTTTCCATTGTGTTGTCTTGTATATGTATATCCGTCATGTCATTGCAATGATCATCCGTGTGGATGTGAGCAGAAGGTGATACTTCCTTGGAGCAAACACTGGAAGAGGAGATCCTTGTTGAAGAAAATTTAGTTGAAGTGGAAGTGAAGGCCGAACAGTAAGCGCGTTCAGTTTTTAGTTAGTATATTAGGATAGCGAGCGGCTGTGAGCGAGCGCTCTTTTGTGGATTGTAATAGTTGAACGTTCGGTCAATATTTTGTAAACCGTTCGTTCTAATTCTTTTGTGAACGCTCGTTATTTCTGTGTGTACATGTAAGGCCGTTCGGCCACTTTTGCACACTCTCGTTAGTTGTAAAACTGCTTTATTGTATTAATACATGTTAATATTCTATTATATAGTTGCTGACTGTATAATTTTGGGATGTTACAGAATGCAACAAAGAAGAGTGAGATGCAATGATAACGAGTACCTGACAACATTACTAGAAGAGAAGATACAACTGCAGAAAAAGTTTTTACTGCATTAAGGAGGGATATGTTGAATGCCAAATTGGTAATTATGTAAAGCAGTGGAAGTAGGGGAGCGCCATCATGTAACATCCCAAAATATAGTAATACCATAATTCAGAATTTATTACAATTAACAGTGAACAGTAAACAGTCTTAATATTAACAGGAAACCAAGGTTCAAAGCCTAGCGGCTGGTGTACAAATAACGAGCACTAATAACGAACGGTTTTACAAGATGATAACCGAACGTCCCAAAATGAGCTAATATATATATACAGTACTAAACTAACGAGCGCTCTAAGGCTCGGCTTTAACTTCAACTTCCACCAGATTTGCATCCTCCAAATTTTCTTCTTCCAGCATGACTTCAAGGGATGCATCACCATCTGCTCACATCCACAACGGATGATCATTGCATTTTTACAAGACGAAAGCACATGGACAGTAGACAACACAAATGGAAAACGCAAGGGTAAGCTTATACTGTTTAATTAATACAACACACATACAGTTCGTAATTCGATTCACACATACATCAAGTAACTTAATCATGTAATTTAACATAGAAATATATATAAGACAGACCGTCCGGACTGTATGAACCATGTAGTTACAGGCGTCCTTGCACCCAAGTGGTGTAGTAGCCGGGATATACCTAATCAGCTTCCACTTGAGGTTAGTCCCTTCGCCCCTGCTAAGTGAGGGATACGAAAGACCTCCTGCCATTCCCACACATGACTACCCCCTTCTACGTGAAGATGAGCATCACGGAATATCAGGATGGACCAAGCCAGCATTAACTAACCACAGTCATACTTTACCAATTCAATATTCAATCATATAAGAGACGTTCCTCCCTGGAACGCTCATCCAATATCCATAATCATAGATTCAATCCATATAGTGTTCACACTGTAATTCAATATGATGTAACATCAATTTCATCTTTAACTGTAAGAGAATAACAGAACGAACGTACAGTCCACTGAACACTCAGGACGAACGTCCAAATAACTTCACTGAATACTCAGGAAAAATACTTAGAACGAACGTAATTTCTGTGGATTCTGTTAAATGAACTGACTCGACTTGAAGTGTACTGGTACTTAGAAAATAATCATGATAGAACTTGAACCAGATTTAATGTACAAAGGAGGGTCAAGAACACTTAGAATTATTTTTCAAGAGATTTACATATGAATCCAATTCCAGGAATGGAACGAACGCAAAGAAAAATGAATATTTAAATACTTTGAACGAACGCTATTTTATCAATTGAATATTCACGTAGTACGAACGCGAGGTAAGAGACCTAGCGAGATTCAGAACGGACGCTCGTGATAAGACCGAGCGCTTATTGAGAACGGACGCTCGACATAAGGCCGAACGCTACGAATGACGAACGCTCGACATAAGGCCGAACGCTTATGAAAAACGAACGCTCGACATAAGGACGAGCGCTATCAAAGACGAACGTTCAACATAAGGCCGAACGCTAATTAGGACGAACGCCTCGGTATAAGACCGAGCATTACTTATTCATAAAGTTTTAAATATTTAAATATTGCTGAACTAGACGAACGCTCAGACATTCAATTTGGGACGCTCGTTCATGAGCAGAATTCCTTCCAAATGAAAGAATCCCAATCTAAGTTACTTTACTGAAATGCCGAACGGTTTAAGACCGTACAGGGACGAACGTCATTTATCAGTGGGAAAGAATGAAATTTCAGATTTCTCAACCTTAGCAAAATTTTCCAGATTTCCAATTTATAACTTTATAACTTTCATTCCAGATTTAATTCACCTTAAACATCATCATCATACAGATTTCAACATTTGAATCATTCCAACTATACAATCACCATACTCCATTTATACATGATCAGATCAACATGCATTTAATCAAAATCAAAAACAACAAATATAATACATACAAGCAGTATTTGTTCATGACAGATTAAACCAACATCAGAAATCATATCAGATATCAGTAACCGTTCATAACAGCTCAACTTCATATTTTTCACACATGCAATCCAATTACACAACAAACAAGTATAAATTAAACATATAAGCTTCCCTTACCTGATCTAACAGTGCACTTCCAAATGCTTAGAGTTTCTCTCGTGCTCTCACGGCTTTCTATCAGAAATTCACTCAACCACTTCAACTTAATCAGTTCAGTTCTCAATTCTGTTCGGATCAGAATGATGTTCACAGTGCAGGGAAGGTTTCGATGGTGTCTGAAATGAGATCAGAGGTTTGATGGTGAGTTATCTTAGAGAGAAGATGAAAACGGTTTAGAGAGAGGGCAGAGAATTTGAAAGCAGAAATTCTGAGAAGAAGATGAAGCATGCAGGAGGAAGAGGGAGAGTTTTTCAGAATTATTTTTCTCTTCCCATGCAGAATAAACTCCCCAACCTCCACACGCCACTTGTCTCCCACTAACCTTCTCAGAATGCTCCAACCGTGACACATGGCAGGCGCATGCAGTGGAAGTGTGAGTGCATTTTGACGTGTCACGGTGCATTAAAATAGTGATTAGAGAATGAATTAGTGTGTATTAATTTATCAGGTTCTCACATTCCCCCTAACTACAAAAATTTTCGTCCTCGAAAATTCTAAAGCTTACCAGGGAATAGGTGAGGGTACAATTTCTTCACAGCCTCTTCCACCTCCCATGTTGAGTCACCAGTCTTGGCATTCCACACCACTTTCACGAGACGAACATCTTTGCCTTTGTAGAGTCTGGTGCGGCTGTCTTCCACACAAACAGGTTGCATCTCCAGTGTCCGGTCTGGGCGAATTTGGACGTCTTCTAACTCTAGTACGTGTGATGGATCAGCTATATACTTCCGGAGTTGTGAAACGTGAAAGACTGGATGAAGGTTGGACAGTTGAGGAGGTAAAGCTAGCTCATACGCCACTGATCCAATCTTCTTCAGAATCTGATAGGGTCCTACGTACTTTGGTGAAAGCTTCTTTGGACGAAGAATTCTTCCCACTCCAGTGATTGGATTCAACCTTAGAAAAACGTGATCACCAGCAGAGAACTCTAAGGGTCTTCTTCTCTTATCAGCATAAGATTTCTGCCTGCTTTGAGACGTTTTCAAACGTTCCTGGATCAGTTTCACCTTCTCGGTTGTTTGCTGGATTAATTCAGGTCCGGTTAATGCAGTTTCGCCTTCTTGGAACCAACACAAAGGAGTTCTACACTTTCTTCCATAAAGAGCTTCAAACGGTGCCATTCCTATGCTTGCTTGAAAGCTGTTATTATACGTGAATTCAACAAGCGGCAGAACTTCATCCCATACTCCCATATGATCTATAACGCAAGTCCTCAACAAGTCTTCAAGAGTCTGGATGGTTCGCTCAGATTGGCCATCCGTCTGAGGGTGATAAGCAGAACTCATTTGCAGTTTGCTTCCCAATTCTCCTTGCAATGACTGCCAAAAACGAGATGTGAATCTCGTGTCCCGATCTGATATAATACTTGAAGGAACTCCATGCAGTCTAACAATCTCCTTAATGTACAATTTGGCCAAGTTTGTCATGGACATCTTTAAATTAACAGCCAGGAAATGGGCGCTCTTAGTCAATCTATCCACAATTACCCAAATTGAATCATGGTTTCGGACTGTACGTGGCAGATGAGTCACGAAATCCATGGAGATGCTATCCCACTTCCATTCTGGAATTTCTAATGGCTGCAGCAATCCTCCTGGTCTTCGATGTTCAGCCTTGGCTCTTTGACAGGTTAAGCAAGATGACACAAAACGTGCAATGTCACTCTTCATCCCAGGCCACCAAAACGATTTTCGGAGGTCTTGATACATCTTGGTCATGCCAGGGTGCATGCTAAGACGGCTGTGATGAGCTTCCTCCAAAATGATCCGCTTCAGCTCGCCATTGTTGGGAACACACGTCCTACCCCGGTAACGCAACATGCCATCAGTTCCTGTATTAAAATCCCTATCTTTGTTCGAACCGAGCGCTATTAATATCTTCACCAGCTCTTCGTCCTCTCGTTGCTTCATCCAAATTCTGTCAAACACATCACTGGAAATTCTAAGATTACAGCATCTGATAACGTCCGTTCCCAAGTCGAACTGCAACCTTAGATCTCTAAAGCTTTCCACCAAATTCAGCTCCTTCACCATCATTGCAGAGACCCTTACGGCCTTCCTACTCAAAGCATCAGCCACCACATTAGCTTTTCCAGGATGATACAACAGTTCGAATTCATAATCCTTCAAGAATTCAAGCCACCTCCTTTGTCTCATATTCAATTCCTTTTGATCAAAGAGGTACTTGAGACTCTTGTGATCACTAAACACTTGAAACGTTGCACCATACAGATAATGCCTCCATATTTTCAATGCAAACACGACTGCTGCTAGCTCCAAGTCATGAGTGGGATAATTCTTCTCATGAATTTTCAGCTGTCTAGAAGCATAAGCCACTGCCCTCTTTTCCTGCATTAGCACACAGCCCAAACCTTGATATGATGCATCACAATACACTTCAAAAGGTTTGGCTGTATCTGGAATGACCAACACAGGAGCGCTTGTTAATTTCCTCTTCAAGTCCTGGAAGCTCTCCTCACATCTATCTGTCCAAGCAAACGGCTGGTCCTTCCTGGTGAGGTAAGTCAGAGGGGCTACTATCTTAGAAAATCCTTCAATAAACCGCCTGTAGTAGCCCGCGAGTCCCACAAAGCTCCTAACCTCCGTGACAGAGCGTGGACTCTCCCAATCCAGCACTGCCTTCACCTTGGCTGGATCTACTGCAATACCGCCAGCAGAAACAACGTGCCCCAAAAATTGGATCTCCTTCATCCAGAATTCACACTTTGAACGCTTGGCATACAGCTCTTTCTCCCTCAACAGGCTCAAGACAACTCTCAAATGGTCTTCATGCTCTTCAAAGCTCTTGGAATAGATGAGAATGTCATCAATAAACACCACAACAAATTTATCCAAGTACGGTCTAAAAATTCTGTTCATGTAATCCATGAAGATTGCAGGTGCGTTTGTCACTCCAAAGGGCATCACCACATACTCATAATGACCATATCGAGACCGGAATGCAGTCTTCTGAATATCCTCCTCTTTCACTCTAATTTGATGATAGCCCGAACGTAAGTCAATCTTAGAAAAAACACACGCACCATGCAACTGATCTAGAAGATCGTCTATCCTTGGCAGTGGATACTTGTTCTTGATGGTCAGCTTATTAAGTTGTCTATAATCAATGCATAGTCGTGAGCTGCCATCCTTCTTCTTAACCAACAACACAGGTGCTCCCCATGGTGAAGCACTTGGACGGATGAACCTCTTGTCCATCAATTCTTCAATCTGTTTCTTGAGTTCGGCCAACTCAGCTGGTGCCATCCTATATGGTTGAACCGAGATGGGTGCAGCGGTGGTTACCAAATCAATTGTGAATTCTACCTCACGGATGGGAGGTAGACCAGGTACTTCATCCGGAAAAACATCTGGAAATTCATCCACTACTGTTCGTCCTCCACTGTTATCAACATTGGATGAACGTTCCATCTCATTGCCTTCATACGTCATGATAAGGAAACAGCTTGCTCCCTCCATGATGTCCTCCTTAAACTGCCCAAGAGTGATTGACAGTTCTTCCTCTTCTTCATTTGGAAAGACTAACTCCTTCTTTCCACAATCTATAATAATATGGTTGGTAGCCAACCAATCCATTCCTAGAATTATTTCCAAGTCCTTCAAAGGTAAACAGATTAAGTTCACCTTATAACTATGCCCCTCAACCACAATAGGACATCTAATGCACACGGTAGATGTCCTAAGCTCTCCAGCCGCTGGTGTTGATACCACCAAGTCAAACTGCATATCCCTCTCCACTATTCCCAGTTTTTCAACACACGCCTTCGAGATGAAGGAGTGCGTCGCCCCAGAATCAAACAGTACATGACAAGGCATTCCAAACAGCAAGCATTCACCAGTTATAAGATTACCTGCGCTTGCTGCCTCCGCTCCAGTGATAGCGTACACACGACCTACCGCTTGTGCTCGTCCCCCCTTGGGCTGATTTCTTCCAGCGTTTGGTGGTCTCATCACTGCTCTTCCACTCATGTTACACTCGTTCCCCACGTGTCCATTTCGTCCACATCGGTTGCAGTGTTTTCCTCCCACTAGCTGAGGGCAGGACGAACGATAATGCGGCCCCCCACATTGAAAGCAAGTTACATTTCCTTGTCCAGTTTGTCCGACAGGAATCAATGCTTGAGAACCACTCGTATTGGATGATTGATTCGGACGAGCGTAAGGTAGTCTCCTTTGAACAGAACCTCCCCTGGACACAATTGGTCCCCTACTAACTTGTTGTTGCTTCTTGTGTCGTTCAACTTCTGCCATATTTTTCTCCAAAACTTTGGCCCTCTCAACCATGGCAGGAAACGTTCTTATGCACAAACTTGAAATCATAACCTTCAAATCACTTCTTAGACCGTTCTCAAACTTCCGACACTGCCACTCCTCACTGGTTGCCATAGTATTGAACCGCACAAGGTGCTTGAATTTACTGGTGTATTCTGAAACTGACATACCCCCTTGAACCAGCTGTAAAAACTCAACTTCCTTTGCGAACTTGACACTATCAGGGAAATACTCCTCGTAGAACTTATTACGAAATACTTCCCAAGTAATAGGGCGTTGAGCGTCTACCAGGATGGCTCTTGTACTCGCCCACCAGTGGCTCGCTTCTCCAGTCAATAAATATTCAGTGTATGCCAAGCGGTTCTCATCCGGACACCTCTTGGCATTGAAGATCCTTTCCATATCCCTTAGCCATTGGTCAGCCTCGTCCGGAAGACACTTGCCATTGAATTTGACAGGGTGATGCTGAAGGAAACTCTCCAGACTCCATTCAGCATTCGGTTGAGCAGCATGTGGTGTGGCGTTTGAAGAAGAAGCTCCAGGCGTACCTCTAGTGGCAGCCAAGATCTCCATTAATTGCCTTTGCGTGTTTTCAGAATTGACACGCGAGGCCTCTAAACCTTGCATAGCAGCTTGGTTCTGCTGCATCAGGGTGGCGTTTTGTTCCATGAGAGTGGTATTTTGTTGTTGAAGTCTCTCAATGACGCTCTCCAACAATCTAGAGTTGTTGGAAGCATCAGGTTCATTCGGTTGAGGAGGGGGAGGCAATCTAGGTGCCATTTATTCTCTGGATACAGAGAAAAACAAACGAACATTAGTTATGTTCAAGAGTTAAAACAATAATAACTCATTAAACATACAATAAGCACACAGCAAAAACACAGTGCACTCATAACCCTACAGTGTCCTTTAATTAGAACAAAACTGCTCTGATACCACTAATGTAACATCCCAAAATATAGTAATACCATAATTCAGAATTTATTACAATTAACAGTGAACAGTAAACAGTCTTAATATTAACAGGAAACCAAGGTTCAAAGCCTAGCGGCTGGTGTACAAATAACGAGCACTAATAACGAACGGTTTTACAAGATGATAACCGAACGTCCCAAAATGAGCTAATATATATATACAGTACTAAACTAACGAGCGCTCTAAGGCTCGGCTTTAACTTCAACTTCCACCAGATTTGCATCCTCCAAATTTTCTTCTTCCAGCATGACTTCAAGGGATGCATCACCATCTGCTCACATCCACAACGGATGATCATTGCATTTTTACAAGACGAAAGCACATGGACAGTAGACAACACAAATGGAAAACGCAAGGGTAAGCTTATACTGTTTAATTAATACAACACACATACAGTTCGTAATTCGATTCACACATACATCAAGTAACTTAATCATGTAATTTAACATAGAAATATATATAAGACAGACCGTCCGGACTGTATGAACCATGTAGTTACAGGCGTCCTTGCACCCAAGTGGTGTAGTAGCCGGGATATACCTAATCAGCTTTCACTTGAGGTTAGTCCCTTCGCCCCTGCTAAGTGAGGGATACGAAAGACCTCCTGCCATTCCCACACATGACTACCCCCTTCTACGTGAAGATGAGCATCACGGAATATCAGGATGGACCAAGCCAGCATTAACTAACCACAGTCATACTTTACCAATTCAATATTCAATCATATAAGAGACGTTCCTCCCTGGAACGCTCATCCAATATCCATAATCATAGATTCAATCCATATAGTGTTCACACTGTAATTCAATATGATGTAACATCAATTTCATCTTTAACTGTAAGAGAATAACAGAACGAACGTACAGTCCACTGAACACTCAGGACGAACGTCCAAATAACTTCACTGAATACTCAGGAAAAATACTTAGAACGAACGTAATTTCTGTGGATTCTGTTAAATGAACTGACTCGACTTGAAGTGTACTGGTACTTAGAAAATAATCATGATAGAACTTGAACCAGATTTAATGTACAAAGGAGGGTCAAGAACACTTAGAATTATTTTTCAAGAGATTTACATATGAATCCAATTCCAGGAATGGAACGAACGCAAAGAAAAATGAATATTTAAATACTTTGAACGAACGCTATTTTATCAATTGAATATTCACGTAGTACGAACGCGAGGTAAGAGACCTAGCGAGATTCAGAACGGACGCTCGTGATAAGACCGAGCGCTTATTGAGAACGGACGCTCGACATAAGGCCGAACGCTACGAATGACGAACGCTCGACATAAGGCCGAACGCTTATGAAAAACGAACGCTCGACATAAGGACGAGCGCTATCAAAGACGAACGTTCAACATAAGGCCGAACGCTAATTAGGACGAACGCCTCGGTATAAGACCGAGCATTACTTATTCATAAAGTTTTAAATATTTAAATATTGCTGAACTAGACGAACGCTCAGACATTCAATTTGGGACGCTCGTTCATGAGCAGAATTCCTTCCAAATGAAAGAATCCCAATCTAAGTTACTTTACTGAAATGCCGAACGGTTTAAGACCGTACAGGGACGAACGTCATTTATCAGTGGGAAAGAATGAAATTTCAGATTTCTCAACCTTAGCAAAATTTTCCAGATTTCCAATTTATAACTTTATAACTTTCATTCCAGATTTAATTCACCTTAAACATCATCATCATACAGATTTCAACATTTGAATCATTCCAACTATACAATCACCATACTCCATTTATACATGATCAGATCAACATGCATTTAATCAAAATCAAAAACAACAAATATAATACATACAAGCAGTATTTGTTCATGACAGATTAAACCAACATCAGAAATCATATCAGATATCAGTAACCGTTCATAACAGCTCAACTTCATATTTTTCACACATGCAATCCAGATTACACAACAAACAAGTATAAATTAAACATATAAGCTTCCCTTACCTGATCTAACAGTGCACTTCCAAATGCTTAGAGTTTCTCTCGTGCTCTCACGGCTTTCTATCAGAAATTCACTCAACCACTTCAACTTAATCAGTTCAGTTCTCAATTCTGTTCGGATCAGAATGATGTTCACAGTGCAGGGAAGGTTTCGATGGTGTCTGAAATGAGATCAGAGGTTTGATGGTGAGTTATCTTAGAGAGAAGATGAAAACGGTTTAGAGAGAGGGCAGAGAATTTGAAAGCAGAAATTCTGAGAAGAAGATGAAGCATGCAGGAGGAAGAGGGAGAGTTTTTCAGAATTATTTTTCTCTTCCCATGCAGAATAAACTCCCCAACCTCCACACGCCACTTGTCTCCCACTAACCTTCTCAGAATGCTCCAACCGTGACACATGGCAGGCGCATGCAGTGGAAGTGTGAGTGCATTTTGACGTGTCACGGTGCATTAAAATAGTGATTAGAGAATGAATTAGTGTGTATTAATTTATCAGGTTCTCACACATCACAACCTAAGCCAGAAATTGAAGAGCAATACACATTATATTAAAACTTAAACACAAAAGAAAGTTAAACCAAGGTTCAAAATCATCTAAAGGGTACAAGACAAAAACTATATATAAATTTATTGATTTCTTACAATTATGAGTTTTAATTGTTTTATATAAAAATGTTAGAAATAACTAAACTCCAAGTAATCTAGTTATAGACGGGGTTAAATCATTGCTTATATACTATTCGGCCTTTTACCTGAAGGACCAAAAGCATCTATAATCCTAGTACATAAAAGGTAAGGTATCGAATATGACATGAACCTTGTGATAGCCACAAGATCTACCCATCGAGATAAGAAAACCCAATGACATATAGACCCACTTCAAATTCCATACCATTAATTAAAACTTGCCCTTGTTATTTTATTTATTAATGCAATTTTGAAAATTCAAGGTCATAAACCCAGGAAAATAATCATACATACACATAGTAACTAATCTTGATAGTGTTTTAACAACAGAAGGTGTAATAAGAAACGCAGACAAGTACTAGAAAACCACGTGAGGATATATATGTATAATTGCATTGCTACCAATTTATTAGATCTTACCTGGTTTACCTAGAAAACAACCGGCACCGCTATTAAAATATGAAGGAAGTTCAGCAAATGGTATGCCTTTCAATTTTGAAAGTAAAGGTGTAACATCCCAATAAATAGTAATAACCATTAATTAGAATTAATCACATTTACGGAGTTAAACAGTGCAGTCTTAACTAAAATTAGCTAATTACAAACCGAACGTACTAACATTTACAGGGTTCGGAATCTAACCACAAAGCATCTAGTTATGGACGAACGGTCTTACAAAATAAATAACCGAACGTCCCCAAAAATACATAAGCACTAAAGCTACTACAGGTCGAGCGTGCTACTGTTCAGCTTTAACCTCCACTTCGACCAAGTTGGCGTCCTCCAAATGTTCTACTTCTAGCATTTCTTCAAGAGGCACCTCTCCGTCTGCTCACATCCACGACGGATGATCATTGCATTGACAAGACGGAAGTACATGAACAGTAGACGACACAAGGAAAAATGCAAGGGTAAGCTTATAATATTTAATTCATACGTTCGACATACACGTTCAACATATCAATGGACACGCACGACATACAATTTAACATCATATAACATAATAATTTATATGCATAATAGACGACCGTCCGGACTGTATGAACCGTGTAGCTACAGGCGTCCTTGCACCCAAGTGGTGTAGTAGCCGGGATATACCTAATCAGCTTCCACTTGAGGTCAGTCCCTTCGCCCCTGCTAAGTGAGGGATACGAAAGACCTCCTGCCATTCCCACACATGACTACCCCCTTCTACGTGAAGATGAGCATCACGGAATATCAGGATGGACCAAGCCAGCATTAGCTAACCACAGTCATACTTTACCAATCCAATATTCAATCACATAAGAGACGTTCCTCCCTGGAACGCTCGTCATAATTCACAACCGTTTATCTATCTCATATAATGTTCATCTTTTAGAATCGATCAATTTTATTTCCATTTTTGTCTTACAGTTCAAGTACATAAAGTCACGATCTCTTTATAACGCTAACAATTGTGAGGGACGATACCGAAGAATTTGCCCCCTTCAAAAATAAAGTAATACCGGCTACAAGATAGATGGACGACCTATATTACAAGGTGGCTCGACACTGTCGGTCGACCCAGATGGACGACCTACATTAAGAAGGGTGTTCGACACTGATGGTCGACACTGATGAATGATCTGTATTAACAAGGGTGTTCGACACTGATGGTCGACACAGATGAATGATCTGTATTAACAAGGGTGTTCGACACTGATGAATGATCTGTATTAACAAGGGTGTTCGACACTGATGGTCGACACAGATGAATGATCTGTATTAACAAGGGTGTTCGACACTGATGGTCGACACAGATGAATGATCTGTATTAACAAGGGTGTTCGACATTGATGGTCGACACAGATGAATGATCTGTATTAACAAGGGTGTTCGACATTAATGGTCGACACGGATGAATGATCTGTATTAACAAGGGTGTTCGACACTGATGGTCGACACCGTTCATCATGAGTTCTAAGGAGAAGACCGACACCACTCATCCTCAACCCGAATTCTTCCCAAATGAAAGAGTTCAACTATTTCAAAGAAGTTTCTGAGAATACCGATCGGTCAAAGACCGTTTCGATAACAAACGCTCATTATCATAGAATTTCATAGTTTAAATTCAACTTACAGTAACACATTTTTCAGTATATACTTTCATACTTTTCGTACATTATCTCATCATCAAATTCATATAGTAAAGTCGGATACCATAGATCATATTCAATAAAATTCACAGAACATGCATTCGACATAGTATAACTCACAGAGCAGTCATCCATCACAGTAGAACTCAAAAATTAAATTTTATAAGCTTCCCTTACCTGGATAGCAGTGTACTCCTAACTCAAGGTGTTTGGTTCGCCCGTTAACAGTTCTTTACTCACACAGGATCACTTAATTCTTCCAACCCGATCTAACCATAAAACCAAGAAATACTGAGAACTAAATCCTTCATGCAACCAGGATTTGGCTTTGCATGAGACAGAAAACGTTCGACGAAGAAGAGAGGCTTACCAGTATCAGAAAGTTGAGGTGATCGGTTCAAAATGAAGCTCACGACACCAGTAACGTTCCTACGGTTCTGAAACGTGATCGGAGAAGAAGATGATGAGTTACCGTAGAGAGAAGGTGAAGGTTTCTAGAGAGAAGGTGGAGAAAAATGAAAGGTTGGGTTCTGAGGAAGAAGATGAATGGTGCAGGTGAGAGAGAGTTCTCAAAAATTCTAGTTGTTTAACCCACGTCCGGTCGACGGACGTCTCTCAAGTTGACACCTGCACACCGAACTCTGAAATGGGAAGCTTCTCCCGCGACAGGTTGCGTGTGTGCATGGCAGTGTTTGGTACGTTTTTAATGTTTCAGAGAAATGATGGGCGCAGCTTTTCCGGGTACGACAGAGAGGGAGGGGATCAGATTAGGTAGTGGGTTTTAATGGCTGAGAAATGACGCGGCGTGCATTAATGGTGAGGATGTCAGAAATTATCTTTGTTAAATATCAGGGGTCTTACATTCTCCCTAACTACAAAAATTTTCGTCCTCGAAAATTAAAACTTACCCGTAAACAAGTGTGGGTACAAGTCCTTCATGGCGCTCTCCACTTCCCACGTTGAGTCACCAGTTCTTGCGTCCCATAACACTTTCACCATTCGAACATCTTTCTTCTTGTAATATTTGGTATTGCTTTCTTCAATTCTCACAGGCTGCAACTCCAACGTTCGATCTGGGCGCAATTGAATGTCTTCCAACTCCAAAACATGAGAAGGATTGGCTATGTACTTTCGGAGCTGGGAAACGTGGAAAACAGGATGAAGATTTGAGAGTTGAGGAGGTAATGCTAGCTCGTACGCTACTGGGCCAATCTTCCTTAGTATTTGATAGGGTCCGACGAACTTCGGGGATAATTTCTTTGGTCGCATAGCTCTGCCGACTCCCGTAGTTGGATTCAGTCTAAGGAATACGTGATCGCCAGCTTGGAACTCCAGCGGTCTTCTTCTCTTGTCGGCATAGGACTTCTGCCTGCTCCTCGACGTTTTCAACCTCTCCTGGATTAACTTTACTTTCTCTGTCGTTTGCTGGATAAGTTCAGGTCCAGTTAGCACGTTCTCTCCTTCCTTGAACCAACAAAGTGGCGTTCGACATCTTCTACCATAAAGTGCTTCAAACGGTGCCATCCCAATGCTCGCTTGGAAACTGTTGTTATACGTGAACTCTACTAGCGGCAGAACCTCATCCCAGGCGCCTAAGTGATCTAGGACACACGTCCTTAGTAAGTCTTCAAGCGTCTGGATGGTCCTCTCAGATTGGCCATCCGTCTGAGGATGATAAGCTGAACTCATCTGCAACTTGCTTCCCAACTCCCCTTGCAAGGATTGCCAAAACCGAGATGTGAACCGCGTGTCTCGGTCAGAAATTATGCTCGACGGCACTCCATGCAGACGAACAATTTCCTGAATGTAGAGCTTGGCCAGATTGGTCATCGACATCTTCAAATTTACTGCCAGGAAATGGGCGCTCTTCGTCAGTCGATCCACGATCACCCAGACTGAATCATGATTCCTGACCGTGCGTGGTAGATGAGTCACGAAGTCCATGGATATGCTATCCCACTTCCACTCTGGAATTTCCAATGGCTGAAGCAACCCTCCTGGTCTTTGGTGTTCTGCCTTAGCACGTTGACACGTCAAACAGGATGCCACAAAACGAGCGATATCACTCTTCATTCCAGGCCACCAAAATGATTTCCGGAGGTCTTGATACATCTTAGTCATGCCAGGGTGCATGCTAAGACGGCTGTGATGAGCTTCCTCCAAAATAATCCGCTTCAGCTCGCCATTGTTGGGAACACACGTCCTACCCCGGTAACGCAACATGCCATCCGTTCCTGTATTAAAATCCCTATCTTTGTTCGAACCGAGCGCTATTAATATCTTCACCAGCTCTTCGTCCTCTCGTTGCTTCATCCAAATTCTGTCAAACACATCACTGGAAATTCTAAGATTATAGCATCTGATAACGTCCGTTCCCAAGTCGAACTGCAACCTTAGATCTCTAAAGCTTTCCACCAAATTCAGCTCCTTCACCATCATTGCAGAGACCCTTACGGCCTTCCTACTCAAAGCATCAGCCACCACATTAGCTTTTCCAGGATGATACAACAGTTCGAATTCATAATCCTTCAAGAATTCAAGCCACCTCCTTTGCCTCATATTTAATTCCTTTTGATCAAAGAGGTACTTGAGACTCTTGTGATCACTAAACACTTGAAACGTTGCACCATACAGATAATGCCTCCAGATTTTTAATGCAAACACGACTGCTGCTAGCTCCAAGTCGTGTGTGGGGTAATTCTTCTCATGAATTTTCAACTGGCGAGATGCGTATGCTACTGCCCGTTTCTCCTGCATAAGCACACAGCCCAACCCTTGATGAGATGCATCACAGTAAACTTCAAAGGGTTTGGACGTGTTCGGGATGATCAACACAGGAGCGCTCGTCAACTTCACTTTCAGCTCTTGGAAACGCTCCTCACACAAGTCAGTCCACGCGAATGGTTGGTCTTTCCTGGTAAGGTGAGTCAGCGGTGCTACTATCTTAGAAAACCCTTCAATGAAACGCCTATAGTAACCCGCAAGACCAACGAAGCTTCTCACTTCCGTGACTGAACGCGGACGTTCCCATTCCATAACCGCACGTACCTTTGCTGGATCTACCGAGATCCCTCCAGCGGACACAATATGACCCAGAAATTGCACCTCCTTCATCCAGAATTCACACTTGGACAGTTTTGCATACAACTCCTTTTCTCTTAACACGCTCAGCACTGCCCTCAAGTGTTCCTCATGCTCGGCTGGTGCCTTAGAGTAGATGAGAATATCATCTATGAAGACGACCACAAACTTGTCCAAGTAAGGTCTGAAGATGCGATTCATATAATCCATGAATACTGCAGGAGCGTTCGTCACTCCAAATGGCATCACTACATACTCGTAGTGTCCATAACGAGACCTAAAAGCAGTCTTCTGGATGTCATCCTCCTTCACTCTAATCTGATGATATCCAGACCGCAAGTCAATTTTCGAGAACACGGTGGCCCCGTGCAATTGGTCCAGCAAGTCGTCTATTCTTGGCAAGGGGTACTTGTTTTTGATGGTCAGCTTGTTCAATTGTCTGTAATCTATGCACAAACGAGAGCTGCCATCCTTCTTTTTCACCAAGAGCACAGGCGCTCCCCATGGTGACACGCTCGGCCTGATGAATTGTTTATCCATGAGTTCTTCAATCTGCTTCTTGAGTTCAACCAACTCTGCAGGCGCCATCCGGTACGGTTGAACGGAGATAGGTGCTGCCGTTGTCACCAAATCAATGGTGAATTCAATCTCTCTAACAGGAGGCAACCCTGGTATCTCTTCTGGAAAAACGTCCAGAAATTCATTCACGACCGTTCGTTCAATACTGCTCTCCTTGGACGTCCGTGCTTCTGCCAACCCTCCCAACTCCTTATCTTCATGCGTCATGATGAGAAAACAGCTTGCACCTTCCATTATATCTTCTTTTAACTGACCGAACGTCACACCCAAGCATTCTTCATCATCTTCAGGAAACACTAATTCCTTCTTGCCACAATCTATAATAATGTGGTTGGTAGCCAACCAATCCATTCCTAGAATTATTTCCAAGTCCTTCAAAGGTAAACAGATTAAGTTCACCTTATAACTATGCCCCTCAACCACAATAGGACATCTAATACACACGGTAGATGTCCTAAGCTCTCCAGCCGCCGGTGTTGATACCACCAAGTCAAGCTGCATATCACTCTCCACTATTCCCAGCCTTTCAACACACGCCTTCGAGATGAAGGAGTGCGTCGCCCCAGAGTCAAACAGTACACAACAAGGCATTCCAAACAGCAAGCATTCACCAGTTATAAGGTTACCTGCGCTTGCTGCCTCTGCTCCAGTGATAGCGTACACTCGCCCTACTGCTTGTGCACGTCCACCCCTCGGTTGATTCCTTCCAGCAATTGGTGGCCTCATCACTGCTCGTCCCCCAAATTGGCACTCGTTCTCCAAATGTCCGTTCCTTCCGCAACGGTTACAATGCCTTCCACCCACCAGCTGAGGGCATGACGAACGATAATGCGGCCCTCCACATTGAAAGCAAGTTATACTTCCTCGTCCAGTTTGTCCGACAGGAACCAGTGCTTGAGAACTGCTCACGTTAGATGGCTGACTAGGACGAGAGTAAGGAGTACTCCTCTGAACAGTACCTCCCCTGGATACTATCGGTCCCCTACTCACTTGTTGCTGTTTCTTGTGTCGTTCAGCTTCCGCCATGTTCTTCTCCAACACTTTGGCCCTCTCCACCATGGCAGGAAACGTTCTTATGTACAGACTTGAAATCATAACTTTCAAATCACTCCTTAGGCCGTTCTCAAACTTCCGACATTGCCACTCTTCACTGGTGGCCATAGTATTGAACCTCACCAGGTGCTTGAACTTATTTGTATATTCTGAAACCGACATTCCCCCTTGCACCAGTTGCAAAAATTCCACTTCTTTAGCAAAACGGACGCTATCCGGGAAGTACTCCTCATAGAATTTGCTTCTAAAAACTTCCCAAGTAACAGGTCTGTGAGCGTCCGTCAGTATAGCTTTCGCGCTCGACCACCAATGGCTTGCTTCTCCAGTAAGCAAATACTCCGTGAAAGCCAAACGACTCTCATCTGGACACCTCTTAGCATTGTAAATGCGTTCCATATCCCGCAGCCACTGATCTGCCTCATCCGGAAGACCCTTCCCACTAAACTTGGCCGGATGGTGTTGAAGAAAATTTTCCAAACTCCACTCGGTATGATGAACAGCATTGGAAGAGGACGCTCCCGGCGTGCCTCTGGTGGCGGCAATGAGTTCCATTAATTGCCTCTGAGTAGCTTCGGAGTTCTCGCGCGCGGCTTCAAGACTTCTTAAAGCAGCTGCGTTCTGCTCCATTAGTGTAGCATTTTGTTGTTGCAACCGTTCGATCACGGTTTCCAACAATCTGGCACTGTCGGTCGTATCCGATCCATTGGGTGGTGGAGGAGGAGGAAGTCTAGGCGCCATTTGTTCTCTGGATCAGAGAAGACGAACGTTAGCGATGTGTAAGAGTTAAAACAATAACCCACCAAACATATAATAAGCACACAGCGAAAACACAGTGCACTCATATCCTACAGTGTCCTTTTTATAGAACAAAACTGCTCTGATACCACTAATGTAACATCCCAATAAATAGTAATAACCATTAATTAGAATTAATCACATTTACGGAGTTAAACAGTGCAGTCTTAACTAAAATTAGCTAATTACAAACCGAACGTACTAACATTTACAGGGTTCGGAATCTAACCACAAAGCATCTAGTTATGGACGAACGGTCTTACAAAATAAATAACCGAACGTCCCCAAAAATACATAAGCACTAAAGCTACTACAGGTCGAGCGTGCTACTGTTCAGCTTTAACCTCCACTTCGACCAAGTTGGCGTCCTCCAAATGTTCTACTTCTAGCATTTCTTCAAGAGGCACCTCTCCGTCTGCTCACATCCACGACGGATGATCATTGCATTGACAAGACGGAAGTACATGAACAGTAGACGACACAAGGAAAAATGCAAGGGTAAGCTTATAATATTTAATTCATACGTTCGACATACACGTTCAACATATCAATGGACACGCACGACATACAATTTAACATCATATAACATAATAATTTATATGCATAATAGACGACCGTCCGGACTGTATGAACCGTGTAGCTACAGGCGTCCTTGCACCCAAGTGGTGTAGTAGCCGGGATATACCTAATCAGCTTCCACTTGAGGTCAGTCCCTTCGCCCCTGCTAAGTGAGGGATACGAAAGACCTCCTGCCATTCCCACACATGACTACCCCCTTCTACGTGAAGATGAGCATCACGGAATATCAGGATGGACCAAGCCAGCATTAGCTAACCACAGTCATACTTTACCAATCCAATATTCAATCACATAAGAGACGTTCCTCCCTGGAACGCTCGTCATAATTCACAACCGTTTATCTATCTCATATAATGTTCATCTTTTAGAATCGATCAATTTTATTTCCATTTTTGTCTTACAGTTCAAGTACATAAAGTCACGATCTCTTTATAACGCTAACAATTGTGAGGGACGATACCGAAGAATTTGCCCCCTTCAAAAATAAAGTAATACCGGCTACAAGATAGATGGACGACCTATATTACAAGGTGGCTCGACACTGTCGGTCGACCCAGATGGACGACCTACATTAAGAAGGGTGTTCGACACTGATGGTCGACACTGATGAATGATCTGTATTAACAAGGGTGTTCGACACTGATGGTCGACACAGATGAATGATCTGTATTAACAAGGGTGTTCGACACTGATGAATGATCTGTATTAACAAGGGTGTTCGACACTGATGGTCGACACAGATGAATGATCTGTATTAACAAGGGTGTTCGACACTGATGGTCGACACAGATGAATGATCTGTATTAACAAGGGTGTTCGACATTGATGGTCGACACAGATGAATGATCTGTATTAACAAGGGTGTTCGACATTAATGGTCGACACGGATGAATGATCTGTATTAACAAGGGTGTTCGACACTGATGGTCGACACCGTTCATCATGAGTTCTAAGGAGAAGACCGACACCACTCATCCTCAACCCGAATTCTTCCCAAATGAAAGAGTTCAACTATTTCAAAGAAGTTTCTGAGAATACCGATCGGTCAAAGACCGTTTCGATAACAAACGCTCATTATCATAGAATTTCATAGTTTAAATTCAACTTACAGTAACACATTTTTCAGTATATACTTTCATACTTTTCGTACATTATCTCATCATCAAATTCATATAGTAAAGTCGGATACCATAGATCATATTCAATAAAATTCACAGAACATGCATTCGACATAGTATAACTCACAGAACAGTCATCCATCACAGTAGAACTCAAAAATTAAATTTTATAAGCTTCCCTTACCTGGATAGCAGTGTACTCCTAACTCAAGGTGTTTGGTTCGCCCGTTAACAGTTCTTTACTCACACAGGATCACTTAATTCTTCCAACCCGATCTAACCATAAAACCAAGAAATACTGAGAACTAAATCCTTCATGCAACCAGGATTTGGCTTTGCATGAGACAGAAAACGTTCGACGAAGAAGAGAGGCTTACCAGTATCAGAAAGTTGAGGTGATCGGTTCAAAATGAAGCTCACGACACCAGTAACGTTCCTACGGTTCTGAAACGTGATCGGAGAAGAAGATGATGAGTTACCGTAGAGAGAAGGTGAAGGTTTCTAGAGAGAAGGTGGAGAAAAATGAAAGGTTGGGTTCTGAGGAAGAAGATGAATGGTGCAGGTGAGAGAGAGTTCTCAAAAATTCTAGTTGTTTAACCCACGTCCGGTCGACGGACGTCTCTCAAGTTGACACCTGCACACCGAACTCTGAAATGGGAAGCTTCTCCCGCGACAGGTTGCGTGTGTGCATGGCAGTGTTTGGTACGTTTTTAATGTTTCAGAGAAATGATGGGCGCAGCTTTTCCGGGTACGACAGAGAGGGAGGGGATCAGATTAGGTAGTGGGTTTTAATGGCTGAGAAATGACGCGGCGTGCATTAATGGTGAGGATGTCAGAAATTATCTTTGTTAAATATCAGGGGTCTTACAAAAGGCAGAGACAGAAATACGAAAAGAGCCTACAACAAATATCACGTAAACCATAAATGTACCTTTCAATAATTAATCAATTAATAAACATAAACAAGAGACTATCTGGAACTTGCGCCAATAACCATTAGGAAAATTGCCTTGCCAATAAACAACTCAAGTAAGGACCTAATAAATAAGTATTTATTACGTAAACATTTAGGTGTAAGTTGTACTTACAATTGAAGAAGAAATAGGAATAATCAGTTTTCAGGAGCTATTCTAGAAGTTTGTTGTCATAAATTGAAAAACAGCTTATGAACCTATCATCTCATAAATTCTCCAAAACACGTATATGCTTATATTATAAGTTATACCCAAATAAGTTTCAAATTAGCTCTTCCACCCTAAAATGAAGGAGGGCTGCTTATGAAAACTTCAGAAGAAGAAAAACACACTGCCAAGTATCGAAAGCTGACAGAGTATCACATCTCCATTTTGATAAAAATTAGAGATGTGCACAAACTAATCCAAATGAATTCAGACAAAAAAAATTGAACTAAAATAGAAAACCAACTTTTCCATTGGATTGGATATAAAGTCTGTTTTTATTTATTTATTTTTTTCATTTTTATAGTCCCTGTCTGTTTTTTTTTTCATTTTTATCGAAGTTAGAGGTGTGCATATAAACCAATCCAATACATACAGTAAAAAAGGAACTAAAAGAAAGAAAGCCAACTTTTCCTTCGGTTTAGATAGTCTCTATTTTGATTAAGGTTAGAGATGTTCATATACCAATCCAACTGAATACAGACAGTAAAATGAATTAAATAAAAAGAAAATGAGCTTTTTCATTTGGATTGGATCGGTATTCTGTTCCAATTTTAAAATTTCATCTTATCCAAACCAAAAAACTTAACTTGTGCATCTATATACGTTTATTTATTTAATTCTTAAATTACCGTATTTAGAAATTTTAATATTGATTTGACTAATGTTTTATAATCTGAATCTAAAGTTTATATATTATGACGAATGTGACGAACACTTTGAATTACTTTTACAAAATCTATTGGGTATTCTGCGGATTTATTTACGGCCTCCTAATAATACCAAAAGCTTGATCCGATGCAAACCACTTTAACTAAAACAAATAAACTTTGGATAGAATCAAATGACTTTTCTTCTGATTTAATACAATCCACATAAACCCTCAGTCAAAATGTATATGACTAATGCACAGAAAATAGATGAAAAGAAAAGGCAGGTCAAGCAGAGTCCAGAACTTTAAAATAAATGAATAAGAATACTTAGTCGTTCATGTCTATTTCATCGTGGACAGAAGCAAATGGCAGCAACTCATGCTTTAATGTAATTCATGGTGCATTGTTAGTATTGGGAACTGAAGAATGGAACTTTGGGATTATTGTATATATCTTTTGTAAGAAAGATATTCAATGTTTTTGGGATAGTGAATTCAAATCTCTAGAATTAGCAATATAACTCTTACCTATAAGAAATGTTTTTGGGATAGTGAATTCAAATCTCTAGAATTAGCAATATAACTCTTACCTATAAGACAAATATTAGCTAATGTTTCCTTCATGTTCTTTTACCATTATATGTTTTGTTTTGGATGAAGGAAAAAGAATATTTAACAAGCATTTGAGCCTGTTAGGACTTATAGAGTATAAGAAAGGAGAAAAGGGAAACAGAACACTTAATTGTTAATCAGTTAAGTGAGGGGCCGGGAAAAGGCCTATATATTAGGACCTTTTATTGTTTCAGTTAGCGAGTTGTGTAGTTTGTATGTGTTGACCGGTCTTAGCACCAGGTGGAGGAGGTTAAGCTCCTAAGATACAGTGTATTCTTGATTCATTGTTGTGAATACCATTCATACTATTCCTTCTTTACAAGTTCTTGATTGTTGTGTTTGAGATAGAGAGAGAGCTTGTTAGGAATTCCTTCCCGAATCCCTAACAAAGTGGTATGACCTGCCGGATCGGAGTGGGGGTGAAGGATCAAGAAGTAATCGAGAAACTGCCGGATTCCCATTTGGAGAGGGGTGTCGGATTCTTGGGGAAAGGAGCGTGATGGAAGGAAGAGACAATTCCTGGGAAAGGAGGATCAACGAACAGAAAAGAGAGCTAGCAGAATGGAAAAAACATATGCAAGAAATGCGGCAGGAAACTAGAGAACACTTGCGAGTTCTTGGAGGAAGGGTGTGGACCCAGGAAAAGGGATTAGAAGGCAGTCCAGGGTCTGTAGATGAAGATCAACATTCTGTTAACGAGAATCAGAGGAGAAGGGAATGCTCGGAGGAGGAACTGGATGAAGACCGAAGAGACGTCCAACCTAACCGGGGAAAAAGGGTAGAACTACCCACTTTCGAAGGGTTTGATCCGTTGGGGTGGGTCTCTAAGGCAAAGACGTTCTTCGAGTTGCAAGGGGTGGCAGAGGAGGAAAAGGTGCGCCTAGCTGACATCAGTATGGAGGGGAGCGCTGGCTACTGGTTCAGAGCCTGGAAGGAGAAAGCCAAGAATCGTTCTTGGGAAGGTCTGAAGGGGGCAGTGGTGGTGCGATTTGGAGAACGGAACGGGGGTACCATCTTTGAAAGGATGGCGGCCAGTAAGCAGTCGGGAACCGCGCAAGAATACTTCCCAGCATCGAACGTGAACGATCGTACAGTCAAAACGGTCTACCAGTCATTGGCCGAGCAATCCGCACAGGAGAGGACTGCCGGACCAGAATGGAAGAGGACAGGAGGAACCGAACGGTCTTATAGCTACAGTAAAAGGCCGAACGGTTTTACACTCAAAACTGTCTCCTAGTCATTTGCCGAACGGTCTTACAATTAGATTCAAAGGCCGAACGGTCTTACAGTCCAAACAACCTCTCAGTAATTGGCCGAACGGCCTTACCATTAGAATGAAGGATGAGGAGGGAAAGGTGGATGGAAGAATCAATGCCCGGGAGAGAAGGACAGACTTGGTGAAGAGGTGGACCAGCCAACAAAAGAAGGGTCTTGCCGTTCGTGAGGCACCTGCATAGGGGAGAGAACTTTTTGAAGCTTTGACAGACATCGAAGACCATTTCCTCACGGCTTATAATTCTGGAAATGAGGTGACCAGAATGCTGGAAGCTAATAAAATCCAAGAAGGATGGAAGTTATTGGAGGAAGAATTGCCACCACCCAAACCTCCAGACCTGAATTGGAGGGCAGTTGCCAAAGGATTCCATTCATATGAGTACACGATGATGAAGCGGATGAAGGAGACCAAATCTCACGTTTCCAACCTTGAGGACAAGGTTGATCTTCAAGGGGGGAGTAATGTTAGGACTTAGAGAGTATAGGAAAGGAGAAAAGGGAAACAGAACACTTAACTGTTAATCAGTTAAGTGAGGGGCCGGGAAAAGGCCTATATATTAGGACCTTTTATTGTTTCAGTTAGCGAGTTGTGTAGTTTGTATGTGTTGACCGGTCTTAGCACCAAGTGGAGGAGGTTAAGCTCCTAAGATACATTGTATTCTTGATTCATTGTTGTGAATACCATTCATACTATTCCTTCTTTATGTTACGTACCTGAGTACGTGAACTTGCCACTCACAACCTCTCACACTCCCACAGGCAATAAACAATAGTATTTGACTGAATAAAACTCTTTATTGAATTGAAAATATTGGTATCACAATAAACATCCAATAACTAGGAGTAGGGTCTCCGTCAGTTACCTGAGAGCCTAACCTCTCTGACAAAACTCCTTAATCAAAAAACTACCTCAACCCTAGGTTCGTCCTTTATTAATACTAATTACTCCTTCCCAAAAGGTAAAGAATAATAGTAATTATGCCTATTTATTATCATTATCGGGTAAGAATATTTCCTATCCTTGTTTACTATATTTACTTCTATAATATCCTGAAGTACGTCCTTTGAGTTTCCCGCCTATCCTACTGCTGTCAGATAGAACGCTCGTTGTTGCTTCCACTCGCTTAGGACGCTCGTCATCGCTCTACTCGCTTAGCCCTCTTTTTCTCTTCCCCCTATCGTTCGGTCATCGTGCTCCCCCCTTTCAATCGTTCGGCCACTGTCCTCTACCGTACGAAACCCTTCTCTCTCTCTCCTATATCTTCTTCTCTCGTAAACTCGCCAGCCCCTAACATTACCCACCTCCTGAAGATCAACCTTGCCCTCAAGGTTGAAGTCCGGATATTGATCTCGGATGGTTATGGCATCTTCCCATGTTGCCCCGTCCGGCCCGGCCCTCCCTCTTGCCATTCGATCAACAATTCCTGTCGTTCGTCCTCTCCTTCTTGCACCTGCCTTTGATCCAGAACTCTGATCGGCCAGGGAGACGGTCCCTCCATCTCTAAGTCTATGGGTAATTCTTTCTCCACACTGTTCTCCCCCACGACCTTCTTTAATTGCGACACATGGAACACTGGATGTATCCGCGCGGCTTCGGGTAGTTGCAACTTAAATGCCACTTCTCCTATCTGCTGGATGACCAGGAAAGGTCCAAAATACCGAGCGGCTAGTTTAGAATGCAGTATGGACGACATCGATGTCTGTCGGTGGGGTCTGATCTTTGGATACACCCAATCTCCTACCTTCACATTGGATGGTCTCCTTGCCTTGTCGACCTGCCTCACCATTAATTCTTGAGCCCTGGCTAGATGGAGTTTTAGCTGGCTGAGTGCCTCATCCCTCGTCTGTAACTCCTGGCCGACGGCTTCCACTAAGGTTTCCCCCGGAACGAACCTGTGCAGGGAGGGAGGAGACCTCCCATATACTGTTTCAAATGGGGTGCATCTCGCCGACTCTTGATAGCTGGTATTATACCAATATTCTGCCCAGGGTAGTACTATGCTCCATTCCTTTGGTTGCTCTAAGCAGAAGCATCTCAGATAACCCTCCAATACCCTATTCACGACCTTAGTCTGTCCATCGGATTCAGGATGATAGGCGGTGCTCATCTTCAGTTGAGTTCCTTGTAATTTAAACAACTCCTTCCAAAAATTACTCAGGAACAGTCGATCCCGGTCACTAACGATAGATATTGGCACCCCATGCAACCGGACAATCTCCTTTACAAACACTTCAGCTACGGTCCAAGCGGAATAGGGATGTTTCAGTGGTATGAAGTGTCCATATTTGCTGAGGCGGTCTACCACTACCAGCACAGCATCATACCCGTGGGACTTGGGCAACTTAACGATAAAATCCATGCTTATGTCCTCCCAAATGGTGTTAGGTATGGGTAAAAGTTGCAACAACCCCTGCGGAGAGGATGACAGATATTTATGTTGTTGACATACTAGGCAGCTTGCAACAAAGTCTGTTACGGGTTTCTTCATTCCTACCCAATAAAGAGATTGCACCACCTTGCGATACATCCGATATACCCCTGAGTGTCCTCCTGTTTGCGTGGTATGAAACTCAGCTATCAACTTGGGTACCTAGGCCGATCGGCCAGACAGCACAAGCCTCCCCTTATTTTTTTTCAGTTTTATCGTCCCTGTCTGTTTTTTTTTTCATTTTTATCGAGGTTAGAGGTGTGCATATAAACCAATCCAATACATACAGTAAAAAAGGAACTAAAAGAAAGAAAGCCAACTTTTCCTTCGGTTTAGATAGTCTCTATTTTGATTAAGGTTAGAGATGTTCATATACCAATCCAATTGAATACAAACAGTAAAATGAATTAAATAAAAAGAAAATGAATATACGCCATTTGGTCAATATTGGATAGTGAATATGTGTCATTTAGGATGGTTTGTTGAGATCAGTGTAATCGACACACATACGGCATTTGTCGTTGACCTTCTTTAACGAGCCATGTGGTGTAAGTAACCTCTTTAATGAATCTGTCTTCGAGGAGTGTTGTTACCTCCTTCTTGGTTGCAGTTCAACGTTCTTTATTGAACTTTCCCTTCCTTTGGGCCACAAGTTTGGCCTATGAAAGGATGGACGGGTGGTGGCACATAAATGAAAGGTCAATGCTTGGCATGTTGGTTGGGGACCAAGCGAATAAATTCGTGTTTTGTTTGAGGACTTATACTATCCGATTGCAAACATGTTCGTCCAAGTTGTGGCCGACCTTGGTGACTTGGGACAATAGGATTCCCAAGGTATAGTTTTGCATCGATTCACTAAATAAAGGTTGTCTATCATCCGATATTTTTTTAACATGTTTAATTGTGAACACTCCTATTTTTTTATATAAATAGAGGAAGATCTGGTCGGGAGTAAAAAGGTTTTTCCAACATCTATCGATTAGTAAGAAAATGTCAATGTGAAAACACGTTGTCAAAAGGCTAATTGTCAGAACCAGAAAAATCAAAAGTCAGGAACCAGTAAAATCCAAGCACGTGTCGTTAGTGGAATTCACGTGTCAAGAGGGGAGCTTGACACTCAGATGACGAACGCCAGGTGTCAAGCGAAGGAGACCCGGAAATCAGTTAGTGGAAAACAGGTGTCGACTGAAGAGGGGACGTTCGTTGTCGACTGTGGAGCAAAACTTGGATTTTCAGAAAAACACTCCACTCTCCTTTGCATGCACTCTCTTTCCAAAATCTGATCTTCCATCTTCCTCCTTCTTCTCTCTAGAAACCCTATCTTCTCTCTAAGAAAACTCACCCTTCCTCTTCTCCGATCATCATTCAGGCACCGTAGGAGCATTTCCGGCGTCCCAAGCTTCTACTTAAACCGAACAGTTCTGGATTCTGAAACTGGTAAGTCTCTCGTCTTTAGCTGTTCGTCCGTATGAACATGCAAGCCTAGCTTTGGTTGCATGAAGTCACCTTATCTGAACCAATCTTGGTTTTCTGTAAATTGTTTTAATTTGAAGAGTTTGGTTGAGCGTTGAGGGTAGAAGAAATCTTATTTCTTCGAACTGAGTTTTAATCTGAAGGACGTACATTCACACTAGAGGTAAGGGAAGCTTATTTGATTTAATTCTTATGTTGTGTTTTGTATGAACGTTCGTTACTTGACTGCATGAGTATAATGCATGATGTTTGACGTGATTGAATTGCATGAACGTTCGTGATTTATGAGTGGGAATGAAATACATGACTTTACATGATATGGATTGTATGAAATATGGAAGTTGATGTTGATATGAACGCATGAAACTATGAGATTGCATAATGAGAAAAGAACTGGAATGTAAATGGACTTGAAAATGAATTCCCCATGACAATATACGTTCGTTACTGAACGGTCATTGACCGTTCGATTTTCCCTTGTAACATAGTTGAAATGTCGATTCTTTCATTTGGATAGAACCCTAGTTGAGGACGAGCGTCCTCGTGTTATAATACTATGCTTGAGCGTTCGGCCAAGCACTGTTGTATCTGGTATTCTTCGGTAAACTCCATTCTTTTATATATATATGTAATAGTGTATTCTTCCGTTCGTAAACACTATTTCGAAAGTCCCTTAGTATAATTATCAAGTCTACTGTTATAAGTTAAATGGTGCTCGGTCTTATACCAAGCGTTCGTATTGAGAAGTGCTCGGTCTTACTGATGAATCAATATTTTATTGATTTCACTTAGCTTATTGTACCGAATTTAATCAGGGAATTGTGCTTAAATGTCCAGTATTTTCCCATTTTTCTTAATTGTGCTTAATTTGATCGAAAATTCAAATTTTAATTAATTTGAATTATTTGAGTTAATTATTTGCATTAGTGATTGCAAGGGAAATTTTTGGAAATATAATTTGAGACATTTGGAGGTAAAATGAGTAAAGAGCTGTGAATTTCATATTTAAGAGTGCACTGGAAGAAGAGGTTGTTGATTTCACGTGGAGTCTTGCCCACACAAATTCAATTTGAATTTTAATAGCATAATGACCATAGTTGTCACATCCAAAAGTTGAATGCTTTTACTATTCAAGCTTTTATTATTGAAATGTGCTTTCACGTATTCCTTTTCTTTCTTTCTTTAAGGAAAATTGACTATTAATCGGTGAATGTCAAAGTGCACACGGCCCACAATGGTTAAAGGAGTTCTTGGGAAGCAGTTTGGGGAGCGGCCAAACATCCAATAGCTGCCACGCGTCCAAATTATTTTCTTCATTTTCCAGCAGCCACGTCCACGTCCACGTCCAGCTGAAAGAAAGAAGCACGCGGCCCACACCTTCTTCCATCCAGCTAGGCATGCTCTCGGTCCAACACAACAGCAACGCATGGTGGAAATGGGTTTCTTTTTGGGCGGAAAAGAGGAAGCGGACCAGAGGTGGCATGTCAGCAACAGGGGGTGTCCCAAAAGAAGAAGCAGCGTCCAGCTTGCACACAAGAGGCAACAACACTCACGCTTCCAACAGCCTCCACGGCCCAGCAGCAGAAGAGGGGATTCACTTCTTCATTCATTAGGGCAGCCACCCTAGAGAGGGGGGGCATCATCTTTTAGATTTAGAAAAATACGGACACCAAATGAAGGGCTACGGATGAGGTGCACATGCGGAGAATGATTTTGGAGGGCTGGACGTGGGAGGAGCCAGCCGCCACACTCATTTTTCTTTATCTTGGTTTTTGGATATTGGAAAAAAGAAATGTAACTGAGAGGTGCAAACCAGCCGCCACCCTCACTTAGTTTTCATTTTATTTTTGGGCTCGAATGTTTCATTTTGTTGGGGGGAGAAAAATGATGTCTACGTTCGTTTTCTTTTTCGGATTCGGATGATGAATGAAAGAAAAAGTTTCACTTTTCTACTTTGCTGATTGCACATTATTTTCTTTGGTTCAAACATTTTGATTGGAAGCACTGCTGAAATGAAAAAGCTATACCACACTTTCATTTAGTTGGATATATTTTTCTTTTAAGAAATGAGAAGTAGATTGGCACGGAGAAAGAGTGAAGCGGTAATGCGTTGGATGCAGCTCACGGCTTGTGCAAGAAAAGAGTTTTGTTTTTTTTTATTCATTTATGAAATGAGAAGCTGATGTGAAGTGGAGCTAGGAAGGAAGCACACGGTCGGTAGAAGCGGTGCAGTAGATTGGAAAAGAAAAGAATGGTGTGCGTGGAGTTGGAATGGTGTGCACGGGGGCTCTTTAATAAATTTCAGATTACGTGAAATGAGGATTTAGTTTTCCTTATTGAGAGAATAGGACGGTGATCAGTGAGGAGAATGATACAAGGTTGGAAGCATTGAAGGGAGAGAGTTGGTGGGAAGTCACGTCCAGCTAGGAGTAATGGCTGGTTGATTTTTCCTTGAAGAAGATTAATTCATCCTTCATTGTAGAAGATTGTAGAAGAAGGGCACATCATTACGGTCTTGAGCAAAGTTTTCACTTTTATTTCATTTAGAAAGAAAACACTGTCCCATCATGAAATCTGCTGCCACCTAAGTGAAAGTCATTTCCTTTTGGCTTGAGAAAGAGTGTACACGGTAAAGAAGGGCAGTGCTGCACATGATAGTAGCTGCACGCTGGGAGAATGGAGGCACACGGATATTGAAAGAGTGTGGTGTCACGGCTGCACTCAACTTCTTTGCTGGAACGGAGATTGATTTCTCTTTAATTGGGTGCAACACAGATTTCTTTATTGCTTTCTTAGTTGTTCCGAATATTGCATTTTCATTTATTAGATAAGGCATAGCTTCTTTCAATTTTTTTTATTCCAGTAGTAGTAATGATGCATCTTGTCATTTATTTATTACATTTCCACGTGTCACACACTTTGGCATTTAATTTGTATCCGCTGAATTTCAATTGGTTCCAACTCTTTTAAATTGAAGTTTTATTAGCTTAAGTGTAGCAATTGTTTATTCCAAGATGTAATGTGTGTTTTCTGATGTATCAATTTTTATTCAAGTGAGTCAAGCAAGTTTTCTTTAATTTAATGTTAGCGTTTAATTTAATGTTAGCGTAAGTTAGTTGGGTTGGTCATTAGTGATATTATATTGTTTTTTTTTTCTTTGAGATTTTCGGATTGTACTTGTGTTTGTTATACTTTGCTTATTGGTGTTTTAATTTAGTTCATTTTGAATCACAAAAATCACAAACCCCCCCCCCTTCGTGTTTGACCTGAGACTGAACCCAAATTGGTCCTTGAGAGACGACCTATGAGTCACTTCCTAGTACTATACTGCATTAATTTTGCAAACAATTTTTGTGGGAGGTGCGACCCTCTCATCACTTACACCTAGCGCTCGCTCTAAGTGGTGCTCGGTCTTATACTGAGCGGTCGTACTCATTCTTGTAAAATTAGTCTAAATGAAATAGCGTACGTCCAATTTCAGAAGGACTTTCCTATACCACGTTCGGTCATTGACTGGCAGTGGATTTCAGTATGAGAATTATCCTAAATATGGTTCGTTAACGTCTTGATGCGTCTACCCTTGAAGTATTTGGCCCAGAGCCTCCACACTCGGTTTATTTCTTGAAGTATTGGTTTGAACTCACGAGAGTCAGTTCATTCAACTGATTCACATGATAAATAACGTTCGTCACTTGGAACCTGATATTACTCAAATCTGATCGTAACTCTGTCGTTCGTACTCTGATCTAGAACGGGCGTCTTTCTGGTCCCGTCCACAGTGTTCGTCCTCGTTCTTATTGAGGACAGAACGTTCGGTATTTGACGGTTTTCCTATTGATGATGAAAATGGTTATGGAATGATGAATAATAAATAATGATGAGTATATGAGAAGAAAAAAAAGTTGTGAGTTTTGAACGAGCGTTCCGGGGAGGAATGACTCTTGGATGATTATGAGAATTGTAAAGTATGACTGTGGCCAGACTTAGCTGGCGATTTGATCCTGATGTTCCGTGAGTACTCGTCCTCACGTAGAGGGGGTACGTCATGCGTGGGAACGGCAGGAGGTCCTCGTCCTTAGAGGTACTTTGGACGGAACGAACTAACCTCGGGTGGCAGCTGATGAGAATGCCAGTTACCACACCACCCGGGTGCGCGAACGTCGTAGCTACACGGAATTCATACAGTCCGGACGGTCAGTCTAGTGATAGGCTTGGTGTTATGCGTACGTTGAAATATGCATGTGTGATGAATTGTTTATATGAATTGGTATGTGAATGCATGAATTAAATTACATAAGCTTACCCTGTGTTTTCCTTGTGTTGTCTCATTTTGTACGTTCGTCCTGTCGTTGCAATGATCATCCGTGTGGATGTGAGCAGAAGGAGACGAGCGGCTGGAAGATGCGCTGGAAGAAGAGAATTTGGTAGAAGTTGAGGTGAAGACCGAACAGTAAGACGTTCGGCTAGTAGTATAGGTGTTTAATAGAGTGATCGTTCGATCACCTTATCCTTTTATTTTGGTTATGTACGACCGTTCGGCATTTTCTTGTGTAAACCGTTCGGTCAGATTTCACTTATATTCGGCTTTAAAATTGTAACTCTTCTGTAAGGACGTTCGGCTTTGCGCGTTCGTTCCTTTAATGGAAAAACTGTACTGAATTATTATTAAATGTGATTATTCTATTATATAGTTTATAGCTGTATATTTGGGATGTCACATTTGTCATAAATTTTTTGTTGTGCTTGTTGGGGTAAAATTCTCATGCTAGTTGATAGGAAATTCCTTTTTTCACTTCAAATGGAATGGCTCCCATCTAATAATTTGTTTCCCATCACTGCAGTGGCTCTGTTAGGGATTCGGGAAGGAATTCCTAACAAGCTCTCTCTCTATCTCAAACACAACAATCAAGAACTTGTAAAGAAGGAATAGTATAAATGGTATTCACAACAATGAATCAAGAATACACTGTATCTTAGGAGCTTAACCTCCTCCACCTGGTGCTAAGACCAGTCAACACATACAAACTACACAACTCGCTAACTGAAACAATAAAAGGTCCTAATATATAGGCCTTTTCCCAGCCCCTCACTTAACTGTTATCAGTTAAGTGTTCTGTTTCCCTTTTCTCCTTTCCTATACTCTCTAAGTCCTAACAGGCTCAAATGCTGGTCAAATGCTCTCTGATATTCAGTTCTTTTGGCCAGCATTGATGATAATTTCATGTGCTTTTCAAGCTTTGGCTTCTGTAATCAAGGTTAATCAATAACAACTATTGACTTTTAGTTAATCCTTCTTGGGGAACATTATAATCAATGTTTTCTTGTATGTCAGGAGTATATTTTCATTGACTCAGCTACTCGATTAAAGGTATGCCGAGGTCACTAATCAGGTCAGATTCCCATGTGAATCAAGTATTCCCAAAAGTGTGCAGTGATGAACTTTGATAAAAGATATTGACTTGAAAATATCAGACAAAACTTCTAATCTCCCTTTCCAGTTGAAAAAAAAATGAGGGACCTGTCATTGTATTCCCTTAGATATATGTGTAACATCAATTTGGGCCTCTAAAGGACCAATTGGTGTCCCATTTTTTGTTGAGCTGAAATAGTTTACTTTTTAAATAATAGACTAGTTACTTGTGATCAGTTTATAATTGTTATAAACAGAAAGAATTTCACTATGTACATTATCTCCTTTGCTGTAAAATATTGTAAGTTTATTATCCTTTTTTGGTGTGAAGGGGTACATAATTGTGGGAAAGTTACCAAATTTCTTGGCAAAATATTTCCATTTTAGGAATGGTTAACCACTCATTGAATTGATTAACCACCAAAACAATTTCTTTAAATTTGAAATATTTATATCAAAGCTTCATTTGTTCTAACCTTCTGAGTAATATTGTTCCATGTAAAACTTTAAGCATGCTTTCATTAAAACGTTAAGCAGCCTAGGTCAGTAGCTGCTTGTAATAGTCTGTAGAAGCTCAAAAGCTGTGATGTTTGTCATACATTTTTTGTTGTGCTTGTTGGGGTAAAATTCTCATGCTAGTTGATAGGAAATTCCTTTTTTCACTTCAAATGGAATGGCTCCCATCTAATAATTTGTTTCCCATCACTGCAGTGGCTCTGTTAGGGATTCGGGAAGGAATTCCTAACAAGCTCTCTCTCTATCTCAAACACAACAATCAAGAACTTGTAAAGAAGGAATAGTATGAATGGTATTCACAACAATGAATCAAGAATACACTGTATCTTAGGAGCTTAACCTCCTCCACCTAGTGCTAAGACCGGTCAACACATACAAACTACACAACTCGCTAACTGAAACAATAAAAGGTCCTAATATATAGGCCTTTTCCCGACCCCTCACTTAACTGATTAACAGTTAAGTGTTCTGTTTCCCTTTTCTCCTTTCCTATACTCTCTAAGTCCTAACAGGCTCAAATGCTGGTCAAATGCTCTCTGATATTCAGTTCTTTTGGCCAGCATTGATGATAATTTCATGTGCTTTTCAAGCTTTGGCTTCTGTAATCAAGGTTAATCAATAACAACTGTTGACTTTTAGTTAATCCTTCTTGGGGAACATTATAATCAATGTTTTCTTGTATGTCAGGAGTATATTTTCATTGACTCAGCTACTCGATTAAAGGTATGCTTTCCTTTACCTTTTTTTTGGGTGGGGTTGGGGAAGGTGGTATATAAGGATATAAGGTCACGGGACTACATATTCCATTAACATTTTATTCATGGCATGATTTGGTGTCCCTTACATGTTCACATGCAGCACAAGTCACTGGACATATTTGTGGTCAATTCGTTTGGATCTGGCTTTCAGGTACATCTTGCAACATAAATTGCAATGAACTAAGTGTACCTTTCAAATTCTGCAAATGGCGTTTATTTCCAGTATTTTGTTAGCTTTTTCTTTCTTCATCACTGATTTCTTATTAGTTGCTTTGCTTCCTCTTATAATTGAATAATGACTGTGAAACAACTTACATGAGTTCAAATTATTTGCTTGCTTTCTATCTTTTTATATGATTTCAAAATGTATTGCTCTTTTTTGTCCCCAACAAACGACAAACACTAACTGTTAGAATACTTGGATTGTTGTATTCTTATGAATCTTATTATATTAGAGTATTGTAAGTTATTTGTGTACTAGTTGTAGTACATGTGAACTTGCCCTAAAATGTTAGTATCTGGTTATATTTTATATAATAAATCTCAGGAATTTTCAGGGCCATGTTTGTTAAATATTCTTTTTCCTTCATCCAAAACAAAACATATAATGGTAAAAGAACATGAAGGAAACATTAGCTAATATTTGTCTTATAGGTAAGAGTTATATTGCTAATTCTAGAGATTTGAATTCAATATCCCAAAAACATTTCTTATAGGTAAGATTATATTGCTAATTCTAGAGATTTGTGTTAGCAAAAATCAAAGATGAAGTTTTGATGATGAACATATTTGCACAAGTCAAGATCCATAAAGACAAATTGAAGATCTCTGTATTTTATAAAGCTTTTATAATAATCAAAGTTGATGTAATAGTGCTCAAATATGTATTAGGGTTGATTCTTGTAATTTATATTTGATTTATTTACTGTTGAGAATCATCCACAAGTTGTTTTAATCGATTAAACCCAGTTTTAATCGATTAAAATGAGGCTGGCACTGAAAACCCAATTGCCCCTATAATAATCGATTAAAGCTAATAATAATCGATTAGTTAATCGATTATTCCTGAGAATAATCAATTAACACTAGCCGTTGGGGGTTTCAGATTTGAAAAACTAGTCGTTGGGGGTTTCAGATTTGAAAAACTAGCCGTTGGGGGTTTCAGATTTGAAAAACTAGCCGTTGTACTCATTATTAATCGATTAATATTTATGTTAATCGATTAAATGCGTTAGATGGCCCGTTTTCGAAGAATGGAAGGGTATTAGGCTGAGTCTATAAAATGGCTCACTCTTTATCTCAAAAATAACTTTTCCCTTGTGCAAAAGATCTCTGAACTCTTTGAGAACTCTGTGAGATTGTTGAAGCTAAGGAAACTCTTGTCTGCAAAGTCCTGAAGTGCTACTACGGTGATAGAGGAATAGCTTGTTCATCCTTGGTGTGTCCGAGGAAGTGCCTGGAAGAGAATCATCCTTCGTGAAGCATTCGAAGGAGGTGATCATCCTTTGTGAAGATTCAAAGGAAGTGTAAGTTCATCTCTTGTGGTTTCAAGAGAGGCGGTATTTCTAAACTCTTACAAGTTGTTTTTCTTTGTGACTAATATTTGTAAGTGTTTTGTGTTAGTGAAAAAGGTTTATCTTGTTTGAGATAAGCGACTGGATGTAGGATCCTAGTGATCTGAACCAGGATAAAATCACCTGTGTAATTTTTCTCTTTCCCTTACTCTGTCATTTATATTTAATCATTCGCCCAGTAAGAAAAATTAAGAGAAAAATAATAAAAGGCACAATAAAAGTATATAACCAATTCACCCCCCCCCCCTCTTGGTTTGTTCCACGCTAATAATTCTGTTGCAGCGATTCTAACAATTGGTATCAGAGCTTGCTTTGATAGTCATTCAAATGGCAGGATCACATCAAACCTTTGCAGAGGGTGCATCAATCAATAGACCCCCACTATTCACAGGTGAGAACTATGCATTCTGGAAGGTAAGAATGCAAATATTTATTGAATCTATTGATTGTGAAATTTGGGATGTTATTGCGTCTGGCTCTTCTGTTCCTACTAACAATACACAGGAACCAAAGCCCCGTGGTCAATGGACCATTGAAGAAAAGAAAAGATTTCAGAATGACATAAAAGCCCGGAATATCATTGCATCAGCGTTGACTGTTGATGAGTTCTACAGGGTCTCTGTCTACAAAACTTCTCAAGAAATGTGGGACGTACTCAGAGTGACGCATGAAGGAACAGATGATGTAAAGAGGGAAAGGAAGAACTCCTTAATCCAAGAGTATGAAATGTTCCAGATGAAGCAAGGAGAAACAATTTCAGACGTTCAAAAACGCTTCACCATCATTGTGAATCAACTCATTGGACTGGGTAAGTCATTTGATACCGATGAACTTAACATTAAAATCTTGAAGTCTTTAGACAGGTCGTGGCAACCAAAGGTGACTGCAATCTCGGAGTCACAGAACCTCAACACCATGACTATGGCGGCACTCTTTGGAAAGTTGAAGGAACATGAACTAGATCTTGGAAGACTTGATGAAGAAGAAGCAAAAGCCAAAAACAACAAGAAGAGTTTGACATTAAAGTCAGAGGTTGAAAGAAGCAAAGGTAAATCGGAAGATGAAGACTCAGACGAAGAAGAAAATTTGAGACTCATGATAAAAAGGCTCAACAGGTTCATGAAATCAAAAGACAAAGGAAGATTAAAATTCGAAAAGAAAGAAAATCAAGGATCTTCCTCACACTATAAATGTTATGGTTGCGGAGAAAGGGGGCACCTAAAAGCAGACTGCCCAAATCAAAAGAAGAGTGAAGACAAAAAGGAGAAAAGATTCTGCAAGAAAAAGAAGGCCTACATTGCATGGGAAGATGACAACGAAACAATTTCCGATTTGAGCGAATCTGATGAAGAAGCAAACATTTGTTTAGTGGTGAACGACGACGCTGGAAGCCAAGTAAGTACATCTAGCGATTCTGATAATTATAGTCAAATTAGTGAAGATGAATTGCATGAAACTTATGCTGCTTTAATAGTAGAATCTGAAAAATTAGATAAAGCTCATAAGAAATTGAAAAAGGATTTCAAAAATTTAAAATTAAATTTTGAAAATATTTCTGAAGAAAATAAAAATTTGAAATCAGACTTTGAAAATATTCTTGAAGAAAATAAAAATTTAAAATTAAATTTTGAAAATATTTTTGAAGAAAATAAAGATTTGAAAAATAAAGTTTTATTTTTTGAAAAGGGTAAATTTACTAGTAGTGATGAATGTGCTTCTTGTGAAAATTTTAAGAAACTACTAGAACACACAACCTTAGGAGAATGTAGTAAAAATAACGAAAATAAGGTTGTTAAAAATAAGTATGTTCCTAAAATTAAAAATAAACATAATAATAGAACCCGTAGAACATGGGTAGAAAAAGGAACAACTTATAGGAACACAAACTTTGTATCATGCTTTTATTGTATGAAAAAGGGTCATACTTCAAATAAATGTAAAATTAAGCATTATGGTGTTCCAAGTGGTAGATATGTTTGGGTTGTAAAATGATTTCTTTTTTCTAAATTTAACCCAAAGGACCCATACAAGTAGTTGGGTACCTATTGTTTAATATTTAGAATTTCTTTAAAACAAAATTTAAGAAAATTTTATTCCAAGGCCGATGAAACTATTTTTTTTTTTTGGATATCTTCTAATATACAAAGCATATATAGTTTTCAATCGGAAAACATTTGAAATAGAAGAATGTGTGCATGTTGTCTTTGATGAAATTGTAGACCTTGAGGCAAAACCTCTTGAGTCAGTTGAATTAGATGCAGGCAATGATGAAGATTTGTAGAAGACAACAAATGAAGCGAAGAATGATGACAATCCTCAAGATGAAGATCTAAACAAAATGTGGAAACAACCTAGAGGATTATCATTACGAAGTTGGAGGCATATCTAAAGGGGTAAACATTAGAAGAGATCTAAGAATGTTTAGAAATATCTTAGGATTGAATTTTTAAATGCGTTCCAGTTTTGCAATTTTGAAAAACTAGCCATATTTTTGTATGCTTTAAAATCCTATCTTATATAGTTCAATGTATGTTTAAACAATGTTTTATAAGTTCTTCATCCTAAAATTATTTGCTTTAAATATCCTATTGTGTATGTTTGAATGAATCTTTAAATTTGAAATATTTTTAGCTCATATGCATACATACTTTTATTAAGGGGGAGTATTATCTTAGGGGGAGAACATCAAACACACCTTTTTAATTATGATCAAAAAGGGGGAGAAAATGTTTAAAGCTTATTTAAGCTTATTTGCTTATTTGTGTTTATTCACTAATGCACTTTTTCTTCCATAAGTTGTGTTTTATCCAGATTATTACTAAAAGCTTTAAATCAAAGTAGTTTTTGATCATCATCAAAAAGGGGGAGAATGTTAGCAAAAATCAAAGATGAAGTTTTGATGATGAACAGATTTGCACAAGTCAAGATCCATACAGACAAAGTGAAGATCTCTGTATTTTATAAAGCTTTTATAATAATCAAAGTTGATGTAATAGTGCTCAAATATGTATTAGGGTTGATTCTTGTAATTTATATTTGATTTATTTATTGTTGAGAATCATCCACAAGCTGTTTTAATCGATTAAACCCAGTTTTAATCGATTAAAACGAGGCTGGCACTGAAAACCCAATTGCCCCTGTAATAATCGATTAAAGCTAATAATAATCGATTAGTTAATCGATTATTCCTGAGAATAATCTATTAACACTAGCCGTTGGGGGTTTCAGATTTGAAAAACTAGTCGTTGGGGGTTTCAGATTTGAAAAACTAGCCGTTGGGGGTTTTAGATTTGAAAAACTAGTCGTTGTACTCATTATTAATCGATTAATATTTATGTTAATCGATTAAATGCGTTAGATGGCCCGTTTTCGAAGAATGGAAGGGTATTAGGCTGAGTCTATAAAATGGCTCACTCTTTATCTCAAAAATAACTCTTCCCTTGTGCAAAAGATCTCTAAACTCTTTGAGAACTCTGTGAGATTGTTGAAGCTAAGGAAACTCTTGTCTGCAAAGTTCTGAAGTGCTACTGCGGTGACAGAGGAATAGCTTGTTCATCCTTGGTGTGTCCGAGGAAGTGCCTGGAAGAGAATCATCCTTCGTGAAGCATTCGAAGGAGGTGGTCATCCTTTGTGAAGATTCAAAGGAAGTGTAAGTTCATCTCTTGTGGTTTCAAGAGAGGTGGTATTTCTAAACTCTTACAAGTTGTTTTTCTTTGTGACTAATATTTGTAAGTGTTTTGTGTTAGTGAAAAAGGTTTATCTTGTTTGAGATAAGCGACTGAACGTAGGATCCTAGTGATCTGAACCAGGATAAAATCACCTGTGTAATTTTTCTCTTTCCCTTACTCTGTCATTTATATTTAATCATTCGCCCAGTAAGAAAAACTAAGAGAAAAATAATAAAAGGCACAATAAAAGTATATAACCAATTCACCCCCCTCTTGGTTTGTTCCACGCTAATAATTCCGTTGCAGCGATTCTAACAATTTGAATTCACTATCCCAAAAACATTGAATATTTTTCTTACAAAAGATATATACAATAATCCTAAAGTTCCATTCTTCAGTTCCCAATACTAACAATGCACCATGAATTACATTAAAGCATGAGTTGCTGCCATTTGCTTCTGTCCACGATGAAATAGACATGAACGACTAAGTATTCTTATTCATTTATTTTAAAGTTCTGGACTCTGCTTGACCTGCCTTTTCTTTTCATCTATTTTCTGTGCATTAGTCATATACATTTTGACTGAGGGTTTATGTGGATTGTATTAAATCAGAAGAAAAGTCATTTGATTCTATCCAAAGTTTGTTTGTTTTAGTTAAAGTGGTTTGCATCGGATCAAGCTTTTGGTATTATTAGGAGGCCGTAAATAAATCCGCAGAATACCCAATAGATTTTGTAAAAGTAATTCAAAGTGTAAGACCTTGGAAAATGAACACCATTAATCACCTGTCACATCCCCTTTAATTACTTCCAAAATCCTTCTGCAGTGCATTAAAAACGCACTTCCATACTCTCTGCATTCTCGCCAAGTGTCGCGATGGAATGTTCTGAAGTCAGTTAATGGAGCGCATGTGTCAGCAGAAGAATGCACGACCGTTTGGACGTGGGGCAAACAAAATTAATCTTCTGAAAAAAAATCTGCCACACTCTTCTGCATGCATCTTCACCTTCCAAACTCTGACCTCCATTTTTCTCCTCCTTCTCTCTAGAAAACATTTCCCTTCTCTCTACTGCAACTCACTCTTCTCTGCTCCGATCACTATTCAGGCACCGTGGAAGGATTCCCGACGTCCTGAGCTTTCATCTGAACCGAACACTTTAGAGTTCTGATGCCGGTAAGTTCCTTTCCCTTCAACTGTTTGTTCTGGTGAACATGCACACCCAACTCTGGATGCATGAGTTCTTAAGTTAAATACTGAACCCCTTTTTCATCTGTCTTTGATGTTGATTCATAGAGTAGTAAGTGTTGCGGGTAGAAGGGAATTGTAGTTGGCAAGTCAAGTTGAAAACTTAGGACGAACGTTCACGTTAGAGGTAAGGGAAGCTTATTTGATTTAATTGATACTGTATGTTTTATGAACGTTCGATATTGATTGAATGTATGAGATAAATGCTGATTGATTATGTATGAACGATCGCTGTTATAATGAATGAATATGGTATGTGTTGGTTGACATGTATGCTGATGGTTGATAAGTATGGATGATTAATGTGAATCATATAAAGTTTGTAAATTTATATTTGATATGAAGTTATAAAGTATGAGCTGATATGTTGAAACTTGAGATTAGAAATAGATGAAAAGCTGAAATATGAAATCCTCACTATGATAATATACGTTTGATGAACCAATATTTTCCTCACTTCACTTAATTTAATGTGCTAGAATTAGTCGGGAATTTTGCTTAAACGTCCGGTATTTTCCTGTTTTTCCTAATTGTGCTTAATTTGACTAAAAATTCTTATTTTAATTAATTTGAATTATTTGAGCTAATTATTTGCACTATTAATTGTAGGGAAATTGTTGGATAATATTTGGGACATTTGGAGGTTAAAAGAAAATGTGACATCAATTTTATTTTAAGCTAAAATGATAGGAGGTGTGAATTTCAATTTTTTTGGGGGTGCACATAGAGATGGCACACGTAAAAGAAGTGCTAAATCACTTGGCTTGGTCCAGTAGCTTGGAGGTGCACACGGATGAAAAGAGCTGCTGCCACGTTTTAACAGGTGTCACGGTCTTGGCTGGGTGCACACAACAGCTGTCATGGCCTGCACCATTCAATTCTTCATTCAACACGGCCCATGGCAATTCAATTTTGATGTGGGTTTGGAAAAAGACGGCAAGCACGTCCAACTGGGGTGAACACGGAGATAAGAGGTCCATCACGCTCTCCATGCTGCACTCCACATCACGGTCCAGCTGCCAGCAAATTGAAAAGGTGCACTTGGGGAAATGAAAGGCTACGTCCAGCAGGCGGCCCAGCAGCAATGAAAGAGGGCAGCAAGCAAAGGAGCAGCACCCAGCTTGCACTTGGCCGTCCAGCAACACAGCAGCAGCGTCCAGCTGGCTTGGGAAAAAGCAGGCCTTAACTAGGAGAGAATTTCACGCATCCAGAGAGGGGAGAGAGGGTAGTGTAGATAAGGAGCTTAGAGGAGTGGGCCGTAAAGGGCAGCAGGGGGGCTAGGTTTCTATTGGAGAGTGAAGTCTTTGGGAGTTTCTCGGCCTGGACATGGCAGCCGCCACCCACTTAGAAGCATTTTTTTTATCTTTGCTGATTCTTCATTTTTCGTCTTTCTCAGCTCATCATCACAGAAGTTCACTATTGCATTGAATATTTGCTTAATGTTTGCTTAGAGTAATAGAAGTATATTTCATTTTGGAAGCATGGTAGGAGGGCTGCCACCGAGAAGTGTGAGGAAGATCTTTCATTTTAAAAACACGCGTATGAGGAGAATGAATGCCACCTAAGAAGTAGGATTTTGGTTTGGAAAGAGGGGGAAGAACGGAGAGAGACGTATGGAAGGTTACGGGTGAGGAGAGAAATTGGTGTGCACAGTGCAGGGACAGTCACGGCCAGCAAAGAGGAACCCATTTTATTTTCATTTGGAAAAGGAGTTCTCGGTTTTCATTTCCTTCTTTTATAGAATACGATGCTTAACTTTTTAGCAAGGTGTCACGGCTTGGAGGTGTGCTTGGTGACGTGCTGGAATGGGGAGCTCCTAAACATGGAAGTCCTTACCCCACTTAATTTCATTTTCTCGTTGATTCATCCTTTAATATTTTGGAAGCACGTTAAGTTACTTTGGAGGTGCAGCGGGTTACATCCAGTAGGGATTTCCTTTTTCTTTTCACTTTATTCACGTTGGAACCAAATGGCATTTTCTTATATTTTACATTTGGAACACATTTAGCTTTAAATGCATCTAATGTTTTAAGTGATTTTAACTGATTTGTTAATTACGTTTCTTTTTATTATTTTAATGTTCATTATCACTTGTATGCAAATCTGGTGCTTCCTATGTCATGCTACCACTTATGCTTTATATTCCCCAGGTTGTTTCTATGCCTCAATTGCCTTAGTTGGAATGCGGGTATATTTAAATGCCGTTAGTTTCTTTTCTTTAGTGACTTATTTTTTGTTTGTATTTAATTTTAATATTCACTTTAATGTTGTCTATTTTGGTCGGTTGTGATATTTTAATTGTAATGTTAATTTAAGTTAGTTGGGTGATTCGTCTTGGATTTGGATCAGAGTAGTGTGTAATTGTCATTAATCTGTGATTGGAAGTATGTAATTGAATTAGTGACCAATCGTTTTAATTTTTCGGTTCCTTCCGTGTTTACATTCGCATTTTAATTTAGTTTAATTGCATTCACAAACTTTTCTACCAACCCCCCACTATGTGTTTGATCTGAGACTGAACCGCAAATTGGTCCTTGAGAGACGACCTAGGAGTCACTTCCTAGTTTATACTGCATTCTTTTATGCACAACTTTTGTGGGAGGTGCGACCCTCTCATCAACGTTCGTCATCGAACGGTCTTATACCGTTCGGTTTTCTAGTAAAGTGCCTAAAAAGGAATTCTTTCATTTGGAAGGAATTCTGATCGAGAACGAACGTCCTATAAAATACTATGTTTGAGCGTTCGGCTCAGCCTAGTGGTACCCGTATATCTAAAATAAAGTAATAATACATTTCTACCCTTATACTTTAAAATTAGTAATGCTCGGTCTTATACCTAGCGTTCGTCATAAGCAGCGCTCGGTCTTATACCAAGCGTCCGTCATAAGTAGCGCTCGGTCTTACACCTAGCGTTCATCCTAAATAGTGCTCGGTCTTATACCAAGCGCTCGTATTATTGTATAGTAAACCTTGATAAAATAGCGTCGTTCAACTGTAATAATATATTTTTCCATGTTCGATCATTTACTGGCATCAGACTTCCGTATGCGAATTACTCCAAAGATAGTTCTAAATATTCTTGGCTCTTCTTCTTACATTGGATTCGGTCTAAGGTCTTCATAATAAAATTTTCTCTAAGTACTAGTGTGAACCTAAACGAGTTAGTTCATTTAACTGACCGCGTAGAAAGTAACGTCCGTTACAGATTTCTTAGTTCATTCAGTCCATTTTCTTATCGTTCGTCCTCGTTCTTCAGAGGGCTGAACGTTCGTTATTTTATGTCTGAGAAACTAAAGATGAAAATGATAATAGAGTATAAGATTTTAAAGGGTGAACATGATATGTATTGATTATACGATTATGGATTTTGGACGAGCGTTCCAGGGAGGAACGACTCATATATATGGAATATTGAATTTGGTAAAGTATGACTGTGGTTATGCTAATGCTGGCAGTCCATCCTGATGTTCCGTGAGTACTCATCCTCACGTAGAGGGGGTAGGTCATGTGTGGGAACGGCAGGAGGTCCTAGTCCTTAGGGGTACTTTGGATAGGGCTAACCTCGAGTGGCAGCTGTTGAGTGTATCCCAGTTACTACATCACTCGGGTGCAAGGACTCTTGTAGCTACACTGATTCATACAGTCCGGACGGTCTGTCTAGTAATATATTTTATACGATGTTATATGTTGAACTATATGCTTGTGTGAATTGAAATGTTTATTTTATATGTTGATGTATGAATTAAATTGCATAAGCTTACCCTTTCGTTTTTCCTTGTGTTGTCTGTTGTCCTTGTACGTTCGTCCTGTCGTTGCAATGATCATCCGTGTGGATGTGAGCAGAAGGCGAGGCTACTTTGGAGGACGTTATTGAAGAAGAAAACCTGGTAGACGTGGAGGTCAAAGCCGAGCCTTAGAGCAGTTGTTATTTTAGATGTTAGCTTTTAGTTTTTGAACGTTCGGTTATTAATTTTGTAAAACCGCTCGTTTCCGAACTTCTAGTATTTCTGAAATTCTGTATGGAATTCTGTAATTAAAGCCTTTTTGGGTTTTGAACCTTATTTTAGTGTAAGACTGCATTGTTTAACTGTTTAATGTAATTAAATTCTATTATATGGTGATTACTGTATTTTGGGATGTTACATTAGTGGTATCAGAGCAGTTTTGTTCTCTTAAGGACACTTTAGGTTATGAGTACACCATGTTTTTGCTGTGTGCTTAATGTGTGTTTAATGAGTTATTTTTTTCTTAACTCTTTGAACATGACTAACGCTCGTTTTTCTCTGTTTCCAGAGAACAAATGGCACCTAGACTCCCTCCTCCACCACAGCCCAATGAACCTGATGCGCCCAACAACACTAGGTTGTTGGAATCAGTAATTGATAGACTACAACAACAAAACACTACATTAATGGAGCAGAACGCAGCTGCTCTACATAGTTTGGAGGCCGCTCGCGCCAACTCTGAGGCGACCTAGAGGCAGTTGATGGAAATTATCGCTGCCACCAGAGGCACACCAAGAGCGTCCTCTTCCAACGCTACTCATCAGACTGAGTGGAGCTTGGAGAGTTTCCTTCAACACCATCTGGCCAAGTTCAGTGGGAAGTGCCTCCCTGATGAGGCAGATCAGTGGCTAAGGGACATGGAGAGAATCTACAACGCCAAGAGATGCCCGGATGAAAACAGGTTGGCGTTCACTGAGTACTTGCTGACCGGAGAAGCAAGCCACTGGTGGGCGAGCATGAGAGCCATTTTGACAGACGCCCAAAATCCCATCACGTGGGAAGTGTTTCGGAGCAAATTTTATGAAGAATACTTCCCTGACAGCGTCCGTTTTGCAAAGGAGGTAGAATTTCTTCAGCTGGTACAAGGTGGGATGTCTGTATCGGAGTATACCAACAAGTTCAAGCATCTCGTCCGTTTCAATACGATGGCCACCAGTGAAGAGTGACAGTGTAGGAAGTTTGAGAACGGACTGCGGAGTGATCTAAAGGTCTTGATTTCCAGTTTATGCATTCGGTCTTTTCCTGCTATGGTTGAGAGGGCCAAGGTATTAGAGAAGAATATGGCAGAAGCGGAACGACAGAAGAAGCAACAACAGGTGATTAGGGGACCGATCGTGTCCAGGGGTAGTGTTAATCAGAGGAGAACCCCTTACGTTCGTCCCAATCAACCATCTAATGCAAGCGGGTCTCAAGCATTGGTTCCTGCCGGACAGTTTGGGCAGCACGGAAACGTTACTTGTTTCCAGTGTGGAGGACCACACTACCGTTCGTCATGTCCTCAGTTAGTGGGAGGAAAACACTGCACCCGTTGTGGAAGGAATGGGCACTTGGAGAACGAGTGCAACATGGGTGGACGTGCAGTGATGAGGCCACCAAATGCAGGGAGGAATCAACCGAGAGGTGGTGGCAGAGCTCAAGTAGTGGGACGAGTGTATGCTATCACAGGCGCAGAGGCAGCAAGCTCAGGTAATCTTATAACTGGTGAATGCTTGTTGTATGGAATACCATGTCGTGTACTGTATGATTCGGGGGTGACTCACTCCTTCATCTCGAAGGCGTGTGTTGAAAAATTGGGAATAACTGAGAGGGAGATGCAGTTCGACTTGGTGGTGTCAACCCCAGCGGCTGGAGAGATTAGGACGTCTACCGTATGCATTAGATGTCCTATTGTGGTTGAGGGGCGTAGTTATAAGGTGAACTTGATCTGTTTACCTTTAAAGGAGTTAGAAGTGATTTTAGGAATGGATTGGTTGGCTACCAATCGCATTCTCATAGACTGTGGTAAGAAGGAGTTAATTTTTCCGGATGAAGAAGAAGAAGAATTATCAGTGACGCTCGGCCAACTGAAAGAAGACATTATGGAGGGCGCCAGCTGTTTCCTGATTATGACGCACGAAGATCAGGAATTCGGAAGGTTGGAGCAAGAACAATCGTCCAGTAGTGACAATAAGGGACGATCGGTTGTGGATGAATTCCCGGACGTTTTTCCGAAAGAAATACCTGGACTTCCCCCTCCTCGTGAAGTTGAATTCACCATTGATTTGGTGACGACGGCAACACCCATCTCTGTTCAGCCTTATCGAATGTCGCCTGCTGAGTTGGTTGAACTTAAAATGCAGATTGAAGAATTGATGGATAAGCAGTTCATCAGGCCGAGCGTATCACCCTAGGGAGCGCCTGTACTCTTGGTGAAGAAGAAAGATGGCAGCTCTCGGCTGTGTATAGATTACAGGCAATTAAACAAGCTGACCATCAAGAACAAGTACCCATTGCCAAGGATAGATGATTTGTTGGATCAACTACATGGGGCCACAGTGTTCTCGAAAATTGATTTGAGATCTGGATATCATCAAATCAGAGTTAAGGAGGAAGACATCCAGAAGACAGCGTTCAGGTCTCGTTATGGACATTATGAGTACATGGTGATGCCATTCGGAGTAACGAACGCCCCAGCAGTGTTCATGGAATATATGAATCGCATCTTCAGGCCGTACTTGGACAAGTTTGTGGTCGTCTTCATAGATGATATTCTCATCTACTCCAAAACCCAGGACGAACATGAGGAACACTTGAGAATTGTACTTGGCGTACTGAGGGAGAAGGAGTTGTACGCCAAGTTGTCAAAATGTGAGTTCTGGACGAAGGAAGTTCAGTTTTTAGGGCACGTGGTATCAGCTGGAGGTATCTCGGTAGATCCAGCTAAGGTACGAGCAGTATTGGAATGGGAGAGTCCCCGTTCGGTCACTGAGGTTCGTAGCTTTGTGGGGCTTGCGGGCTACTACAGACGTTTTATTGAAGGATTTGCTAAGATAGTGGCTCCGCTAACTCAGTTGACCCGGAAAGATCAGCCGTTCGCATGGACTGATCGGTGTGAAGCGAGCTTCCAGGAGTTGAAAGTGAAATTGACGAGCGCTCCAGTTTTGATTATTCCAAACACAGCCAACCGTTCGAGGTATACTGCGATGCTTCTCACCAAGGTTTGGGTTGTGTGCTGATGCAAGAGAAGCGAGCGGTAGCGTACGCGTCTCGTCAGTTGAAGATTCACGAGAGAAATTATCCAACGCACGACCTGGAGTTGGCAGCGGTCGTTTTCGCACTGAATATTTGGAGGCATTACTTGTGCGGATCCATATTCCAAGTCTTCAGTGACCACAAGAGCCTCAAGTACTTATTTGATCAGAAGGAGTTGAACATGAGGCATCGGCGTTGGTTAGAGTTCTTAAAAGATTATGAGTTTGAACTGCTGTATCATCCTGGGAAGGCTAATGTAGTAGCGGACGCCCTAAGCAGGAAGGCAGTTCATGTCTCGGTTATGATGGTGAAGGAACTCAGTTTGGTTGAGAGCTTTAGAGATCTAAGGTTGTAGTTCGAATTGGAACCGAACAGCATCAAATGCTGTAACCTTAGAATATCTAGCAATGTCTTTGACCGGATCAAAATGAAGCAGCGAGAAGACGAAGAACTGGTGAAGATTTTGAGTACGCTCGGTTCGGATCAAGCTAAAGGATTCAATACTGGAACGGATGGTCTATTACGTTACATGGGTAGGACGTGCGTTCCAAACGATGGAGATCTGAAGCGGATTGTTTTGGAGGAAGGGCATCACAGTCGTCTTAGCATACACCCTGGTATGACTAAGATGTATCAAGACCTCCGACAATCGTTCTGGTGGCCTGGAATGAAGAATGATGTCGCTCGTTTTGTGACATCATGTCTGACTTGTCAACGAGCGAAGGCTGAACACTAGAGACCAGGCGGTTTGCTTCAGCAGTTGGAGATTCCTGAATGGAAGTGGGACAGCATTTCCATGGATTTCGTAACCCATCTACCACGCACGGTCAGAAATCGTGATTCAATTTGGGTGATCGTAGATCGGCTAACGAAGAGCGCCCACTTCCTGGCAGTCAACTTGAAGATGTCGATGACCAACTTAGCTAAGTTGTACATCAAGGAGATTGTTTGTTTGCATGGAGTCCCTTCAAGCATCATTTCTGACCGAGACATGAGATTCACATCTCGGTTTTGGCAATCTTTGCAAGGAGAATGGGGAAGCAAGCTGCAGATGAGTTCAGTTTATCACCCTCAGATGGACGACCAGTCTGAACGGACCATCCAAACGCTCGAAGATTTACTGAGGACGTGCGTCCTAGATCACTTAGGCGCCTGGGATGAAGTCTTGCCGCTAGTAGAATTCACGTACAACAATAGTTTTCAGTCTAGCATCGGAATGGCGCCGTTTGAAGCTCTCTATGGTAGGAAGTGCCGAACGCCACTTTGTTGGTTCCAAGAAGGAGAGAACGTGCTAACTGGACCTGAACTTATCCAGCAAACGACCGAGAAGGTGAAGCTAATCCAGGAAAGGTTGAAGACGTCACTAAGCAGGCAGAAGTCCTATGCTAATTCTAGAGATTTGAATTCACTATCCCAAAAACATTTCTTATAGGTAAGAGTTATATTGCTAATTCTAGAGATTTGAATTCACTGTCCCAAAAACATTGAATATCTTTCTTACAAAAGATATATACAATAATCCCAAAGTTCCATTCTTCAGTTCCCAATACTAACAATGCACCATGAATTACATTAAAGCATGAGTTGCTGCCATTTGCTTCTGTCCACGATGAAATAGACATGAACGACTAAGTATTCTTATTCATTTATTTTAAAGTTCTGGACTCTGCTTGACCTGCCTTTTCTTTTCATCTATTTTCTGTGCATTAGTCATATACATTTTGACTGAGGGTTTATGTGGATTGTATTAAATCAGAAGAAAAGTCATTTGATTCTATCCAAAGTTTGTTTGTTTTAGTTAAAGTGGTTTGCATCGGATCAAGCTTTTGGTATTATTAGGAGGCCGTAAATAAATCCGCAGAATACCCAATAGATTTTGTAAAAGTAATTCAAAGTGTTCGTCACATTCGTCATAATATATAAACTTTAGATTCAGATTATAAAACATTAGTCAAATCAATATTAAAATTTCTAAATACGGTAATTTAAGAATTAAATAAATAAACGTATATAGATGCACAAGTTAAGTTTTTTGGTTTGGATAAGATGAAATTTTAAAATTGGAACAGAATACCGATCCAATCCAAATGAAAAAGCTCATTTTCTTTTTATTTAATTCATTTTACTGTCTGTATTCAGTTGGATTGGTATATGAACATCTCTAACCTTAATCAAAATAGAGACTATCTAAACCGAAGGAAAAGTTGGCTTTCTTTCTTTTAGTTCCTTTTTTACTGTATGTATTGGATTGGTTTATATGCACACCTCTAACTTTGATAAAAATGAAAAAAAAAACAGACAGGGACGATAAAAATGAAAAAAATAAATAAATAAAAACAGACTTTATATCCAATCCAATGGAAAAGTTGGTTTTCTATTTTAGTTCAATTTTTTCTGTCTGAATTCATTTGGATTAGTTTGTGCACATCTCTAATTTTTATCAAAATGGAGATGTGATACTCTGTCAGCTTTCGATACTTGGCAGTGTGTTTTTCTTCTTCTGAAGTTTTCATAAGCAGCCCTCCTTCATTTTAGGGTGGAAGAGCTAATTTGAAACTTATTTGGGTATAACTTATAATATAAGCATATAGGTGTTTTGGAGAATTTATGAGATGATAGGTTCATAAGCTGTTTTTCAATTTATGACAACAAACTTCTAGAATAGCTCCTGAAAACTGATTATTCCTATTTCTTCTTCAATTGTAAGTACAACTTACACCTAAATGTTTACGTAATAAATACTTATTTATTAGGTCCTTACTTGAGTTGTTTATTGGCAAGGCAATTTTCCTAATGGTTATTGACGCAAGTTCCAGATAGTCTCTTGTTTATGTTTATTAATTGATTAATTATTGAAAGGTACATTTATGGTTTACGTGATATTTGTTGTAGGCTCTTTTCGTATTTCTGTCTCTGCCTTTACTTTCAAAATTGAAAGGCATACCATTTGCTGAACTTCCTTCATATTTTAAAAGCGGTGCCGGTTGTTTTCTAGGTAAACCAGTTAAGATCTAATAAATTGGTAGCAATGCAATTATACATATATATCCTCACGTGGTTTTCTAGTACTTGTCTGCGTTTCTTATTACACCTTCTGTTGTTAAAACACTATCAAGATTAGTTACTATGTGTATGTATGATTATTTTCCTGGGTTTATGACCTTGAATTTTCAATATTAGCGTTCGACCTATTGAATCTTATAGCGTTCGTCCAATTATCATAGTAGCGCTCGACCTATTGAATCTTATAGCGTTCGCATAGTAGCGTTCGGCCTTTTGGTAATAGCGTTCGTTCTAGGTATTAATATAAGCGTTCGGCCTAATGGTGTCATCAGTGAAATAGCGTTCGGCCTGTTAAGAAATAGCGTTCGTCCTAAGTATCAATCAGCGTTCGGCCAATAGTGTTGAATCCAATATGACGTTCGGTTTTAGCGTTCGGCCTAGTGATTCAGCGTTCGGTTTTAGCGTTCGTCCAAATTGTGTTAATACTCTGAGCGTTCGTTCAATTGGCACAGTGCGTTCGGTTTATAACGCTCGGTGAATAGTGTTCGCCCATCCAATGGTCAGCAAATGGTGATGGGTTTTAAGTTCATTTCTCTTGAATTGAATTATGTGCAAAATGTTTGGAAAATATATATTGTGATGGGATTTATGTGAATGTATGAAATACGTTGGATTTAATGTGATATTATGGAGGTATATGGTTATTCATGACTTGGGTTAAGGTTTAAAGTAACAGTATGATTCATGAACGTAATTCCATGATCCTCAAGGAGAGGATACATGGTGGTGTTTTGGGGTTGTATAGAATGATTACATGGTAGCTCAGTTTTGGGGGTCATCGTGAATCTCCAATGGTCTTTCTTCTCATGTAGAGAGGATTGAACATGTGGTGAGGAGTAGCAGGAGGTCCTAGTCTTGGATGCTTCCATATGATCCAAGGTGAGTGATAACGGATTAACCTCGTGATTGTGGCCGGGCGGGAGTGCCCAAAAGTTCCACCAGGAGGTAGTGCCTAAGTTTCATAAGGCGGGAGTGCCAGGGCGGGAGTGCCCAAATTTCATAAAGCCACCACGAGTGCAAGACCCGCCATAGCTCGGTAATCATTCTAGTCCGGACGAGTCGGTCTATAAAGCAACAAGTCGGGGTATAAAGTAACAAGTTTTGTGATGTCAGTTTACCATGTGTGGATGAATGTTTACATGTCATGGGAGTGTGTGAAATATGGATCAATGAGTATGCTTTAATTGTTCTTTTATATGAATCTATGAATGATTACATGAATTAATTGTGCTGTATGTATAACATGGTTTTTATATCTAGCTCACCCTTGCATTGTTTGTGTTGTGTGCTGTTTGGGTATGTTTCTTTGGCGATGATCATCCACTTGGATGGGAGCAGATGACGGAGAGGATACTTTGGAAGCAGCCCTTGATGGAGACGGAAGTGCTGCAGCTTAGATTAGCTAGACTTATTTCGTAATTCTTAATGTTTGGAGGAACTCATGTGTGTTTTAAGTTTTAAATTCTCCGTGATTTTCATGGAGAAATTCTAATACTCTTGTTGTCAATTCCGCACTATTCTGAGGATGACTGTAATCCTTAAATTACTCTTGACTGCTTTCCTATATTATGCATGATGACGTCTTTATTATATATGAATGATGTATATAATTGGGACGTTACATTAATGGTATCAGAGCAGTTTCTGTCCTTAGAGGATCCTGTAGGGTATATGTGTGCCCTGCTTGTGCTGTGTACTCTTAGCCTTGTGTTAGATGATTGTCCTTGTTTCCTTGGGTTGGACTAATGGTGTTTTCTCTGTATAAGCAGAAAGATGGCACCTAGACCACCACCACCTCCTCCTTCTCAGCCTGAGCCTTCTGAGAACACCGTAAGACTGGAGGCTGTACTTGAGACTATGCAACTTCAGAATGCTGCTTTGGTGCAACAAAACACCATCGCTCTTCAAAACCTAGAAGCTGCAAGAGTGTCAGCTGAAGACACTCAGAAGTTCCTCAGGGAAATGATGGTTAATGGAAGACCTACTCCCGGTGTTTCTACCATTCCAGTTCAGGAGTGGAGCTTGGAGAGTTTTCTCCAACATCATCCCGACAGGTTTACTGGCAAGTGCAGTCCGGATGAGGCCGATCATTGGTTCCAAGATATGGAGCGAATTTATGAAGCCAAAGGGTGTCCGGATGAGAAGAAGCTGGCCTACACCCAGTACTTGCTGACAGGAGAAGCTGGACATTGGTGGAACAGTGTGAAGACGATCTTGGAGAGGAACGGGACTCCTATCACTTGGGAGTTGTTCAAAACTAAATTCTACACTGAATACTTCCCAAATAGTGTCAGGTTTGCTAAGGAGGTAGAGTTTCTTGAGTTGACTCAGGGCAACAGATCGGTATCGGAGTATGCAGATCGTTTTAAACACCTGCTTCGCTTTTACACCATGTCAATAGATGAAGAATGGCAGTGTCGCAAGTTTGAGAATGGCTTGAGGAAGGATATAAAGTTACTAGTAAAAGGATTACGCATTAGAGAATTCTCCGCTTTGGTAGAGATGGCCCGTGATATGGAAAAGACTAAGGGAGAACCAGAGGGACCTCAGAGACAACAGAACCAACCACTTAGGGTTGGTGGACCTGTGATATCCCGGGGAGGCTCCAGTTCTAGAAAGACCCCTTTCTCTAGACCCTCTTACTCCGGGTTCAGGGGTTCTTCCTCTCAGTCATCGGGACAATCCAGTTTTGCCAGTTCCGTTAGATGCTTCAAGTGTGGTGGACCACACCTCCAGATGTCTTGCCCTCAGTTAGAAGGGTATAGGAGGTGTAATATCTGCAGGCAAGAGGGACACTATGCCAGAGACTGTCCTACTACTAGGAGGGCAGGACCACAGCCACGCCAGGCTGGCAGATCTATTCAGAGGGGTGGGCACAGACCTCAGGCAACCGGGAGAGTCTATGCGTTGACTAGGACTGAGGCAACCAGTGCAGGTAATTTAATTGTCAGCAGTTGTTTGTTATTTGGAGCTTCGTGTGTGACGTTGTTTGATTCGGGGGCGACACATTCTTTTGTGTCTAAGGCTTGTGTGGAGAGGCTTGGTTTAGTTGTCAGAGAGCTTCCGTGTGATCTGGTGGTGTCTACACCAGCAGCTGGGTTAGTCAAGACATCTAATGTGTGCTCTAGATGTCCTATTGAGGTAGAAGGGCGTAGGTTCAGAGTGAACCTTATTTGCTTACCTCTGCAGGAGCTAGAGGTAATTCTGGGAATGGATTGGTTAGCAGCCAATCGTATTCTTTTAGATTGCGGTGGTAAGAAGTTAATATTTCCCAAAGAAGATGAAGACTTGTCATTATCGCTCGGTGTATTGAGGCAGGATATCTTCGAGGGTGCCAGCTGCTTCCTAATCATGTTTCATATGGACGGGACTACTAATTTAAACTCTTTATCGCTTGGGAAACAGAGTGTAGACCTTCTGGTTGTGAATGAATTCATGGATGTTTTCCCTGAAGAAGTTCCTGGTTTACCTCCTCCGCGAGAAGTGGAGTTCTCTATTGATCTGGTCTCAGGAGCAGGACCAGTATCCATAGCCCCTTATCGGATGGCTCCAGCTGAGCTAGCTGAGTTGAAGAAGCAGATTGAAGAACTGTTAGAGAAACAGTTTATCCGACCGAGTGCTTCACCGTGGGGTGCGCCAGTGTTGCTAGTAAAGAAGAAGGATGGTAGCTCAAGGTTGTGCGTTGACTATCGACAGCTGAATAAGTTGACGATCAAGAACAAGTATCCATTGCCGAGGATCGATGATCTGATGGATCAATTGCACGGAGCTACGGTATTCTCCAAGATTGATTTGAGGTCGGGTTACCATCAAATTTTAGTGAAAGCCGATGATGTGCAGAAGACGGCATTCAGGTCCAGGTATGGCCACTATGAGTATGTGGTTATGCCTTTTGGTGTGACTAATGCTCCAGCCATATTCATGGACTATATGAATCGAATTTTCAGACCATTCTTGGACAAGTTTGTGGTGGTGTTTATAGATGACATACTTGTCTATTCTAAAACTCGGGAAGAACATGAAGATCACCTTAGGGCAGTGCTTGAAGTGCTGAGAGAAAGAAGATTGTATGCCAAGCTGTCCAAGTGTGAGTTTTGGATGGAAGAGGTTCCTTTTCTTGGACATGTGATTTCAGCTGGAGGAATTGCTGTTGATCCCGCTAAGGTGCAAGCAGTGCTTCAGTGGGAGAGACCTAAGACTGTTACAGAAGTCAAGAGCTTTGTGGGTTTAGCGGGCTACTATCGCCGTTTTATTGAGAATTTCTCCCGGATTGTGGCGCCGTTGACACAACTGACTAGGAAGGACCAACCTTTTGTATGGACAGATCGTTGCGAGACTAGCTTCCAAGAGCTAAAGAAAAGGTTGACTAGTGCACCAGTTTTGGTTATCCCTGACACGGGTAAACCTTTTGAGGTTTTTTGTGATGCCTCTCATCAGGGATTAGGGTGTGTTCTAATGCAGGAGAAGAAGGTAGTGGCATATGCATCAAGACAACTCAAGGTTCATGAGAAGAATTATCCCACTCATGACTTGGAGTTGGCAGCTGTGGTATTTGCTTTGAAGATTTGGAGACACTACCTGTATGGCGCGCAATTTCAGGTGTTCAGTGATCATAAGAGCCTGAAATACCTCTTTGATCAGAAGGAACTTAATATGAGGCAGAGGCGATGGATGGAGTTTCTTAAAGATTTTGACTTTGATCTCCTTTATCACCCTGGGAAGGCTAATGTGGTGGCAGATGCATTGAGCAGGAAGTCAGTGCATATTTCAGCCTTAATGGTCAGAGAGTTAGAGTTGGTAGAAAGCTTCAGAGATTTGAGGTTGCAGGTAGATTTTGAAGCTGACAGCATCAGATGCAATAATTTGGTGGTGTCCAATGACTTGTTGAAGCATATTAAGGAAGAGCAGTCGAAGGATGTTGAGCTCCAAACGTCCTCTAGTTTGATTGGAACTGATCAAGGAAAAGATTTTGCCTTGGGGGTTGATGGTATCTTAAGGTTCAAAGGTAGGGTCTGTATCCCTAGTAATTCAGAAATGAAGAGGTTAATCCTTGAGGAGGGTCATAAAAGCCGTTTTAGCATGCATCCTGGCATGACTAAAATGTATCAAGACCTCAAGGAGTCTTTTTGGTGGTCCGGTATGAAGAGAGATGTGGCTCAGTTTGTTGCCTCTTGTTTAACATGTCAAAAGGCTAAGATAGAGCATCAGAGACCGGGAGGTTTGTTGCAACCATTAGAAATTCCAGAGTGGAAATGGGATAGCATCGCTATGGACTTTGTTACCCATTTGCCACGCACTGTCCGAAGACATGATGCAATATGGGTAATAGTGGACCGATTGACCAAGAGTGCTCACTTCTTAGCAATTGATTTGAGAATGTCTATGGCAAAGTTGGCACAATTATATGTTAAGGAGATAGTAAGGTTACATGGGGTGCCTTCAAGTATTGTATCAGACAGAGACCCGAGGTTCACATCCAGATTTTGGCAAACCCTTCAGAGTGAGATGGGAAGCAGACTTCAGATGAGCTCGGCTTATCATCCCCAAACGGATGGGCAGTCTGAACGGACGATCCAATCGCTTGAAGATTTGTTGAGGACTTGCATTTTGGATCACCTAGGGATATGGGATGAGATATTGCCACTGGTTGAGTTCACTTACAACAACAGCTACCAGGCTAGTATCGGCATGGCACCGTTTGAAGCGTTATATGGGAGGCGCTGCAGAACACCTCTTTGTTGGTTTCAGGATGGAGAAGCAGTTTTGACAGGACCAGAGATAGTACAGCAGACTACAGAGAAGGTGAAGCTTATACAAGAGAGGATGCGGGCATCTCAGAATAGGCAGAAGTCCTATGCTGATCGGAGGCGCAAGCCGTTAGAATTTGCAGTTGGGGATCATGTGTTCCTCCGTGTGACTCCTACTACCGGTGTAGGGAGAGCAATCCGGGCTAGGAAGTTGTCTCCTAAATATCTTGGTCCTTACCAGATTCTACGACGTATAGGACCAGTAGCTTATGAGATAACCATGCCACCTCAGTTAGCAAACTTGCATCCAGTGTTCCATGTATCTCAACTGAGAAAATACGTGTCTGATTCGTCTCATGTGTTGGAAGTTGACGATGTGCAAGTCAGAGAAGATTTGTCAATTGAGGTGCAACCAATAAGGATTGAGGAGAGTCAAAACAAACAACTTAGAGGAAGAACTGTCAGACTTGTCAAAGTTATCTGGAACAGTGGAATGGGCGACTCTACCTGGGAGTTAGAGGACGAGATGAGAGAAACTTACCCCCACTTGTTTCGATAAGCCAAATTTTCGAGGACGAAAATTTTTGTTGTTGGGGAGAATGTAAGGGCCTCGTTTTTCTTAAAGGGAATGGGGAAGCATTTAATGCTGAGGGGCACTAGCTGACATAGAGGGAGGTAGGTTTTGTTTTATTGGGAAAAATGGGGAGCTTGGATGTTGAAAAACAGCAACAAAAGAGGAGCAAACGTCCGGGTTTTACTCTCTTTGCTGGCACCTTTCAAAAAAGCTGGAGACGTGGGAGATAAAAGGGGGTGTTGGGTTCTGAAATGGGAGAGAAGTTCTTGCTGCAAAGTTTGTGAAAGAGGTGAAGCTTAGAGTGCTGGAATTGCTTGGTGCTGCAAGTCTTGGAGAAGTTATATTCAAAGATTCACAAAGGAAGTCTTCAAGAGGTAAGGGGAGCTAGATCTTTTGTTTAATTGATGATATATGTTGTGTTTGATGCAAATCTGGGAAGAATGGGATGAATATTTGGGTTCTGGTTTCGTTTCTGGGTTTCTGCAAATTCTGAAATTCTGCAGGCGCGTTCGTCCAATTTGGCTTCAAATTGGACGTTCGTCCAAATTATCGAGCGTTCGTTCAATTTGGTTTCAAATTGGACGTTCGTCAAAAATGGCTCGACCAAGGTCGGCAAAAATATTGAACGTTCGTCCTTAATGGCTCGACCGTGGTAGGCCAAAATATGTTGAGCGTTCGCTCTTGTGACGAGCGTTCACGTTCGTAATTGTGAGTGTAGCGCTCGGCCTTAGTGAACTAGGAATTCATGTGACACCCGGGCACTGACGAGGGCGGGGAGTGACGCCGGTGCGGGGAGCATGGTACAGGGGGCACAGACAATGAGCGGCTCCTGGCAGGCTTCCAGTGGAAGGGGCACATGGATGAATCGAACATACACCGGAATGAGAGGGATCTAGAGACTGTGTAGCTATGGGACTATACGGTTGAAGGATAGCTTAAAGGGATTGATTTGGCTACTCATATCACCAAAATGCATTTACTTTTCGGTAGCCTGACTCATAAGAACTCCATGGTTAAGCGTGCTTAGCCTGGAGTAATTCTGGGATGGGTGACCTTCTGCGAAGTTTTCCCAGAAAGTGTGCGAGTGAGGACAAAGCACAATAGAAAGCCTGGTGGTGGTGTGTGGGGGCAGTCGACGATCCCTGTGAGTTGCCGGGACGTTACAGATGGTATCAGAGCCTAGCCTCTCCCAGTACGGTGTGGTTCGAGGACGAACCAAGCGGAAGTTGGTGGGCATGTGACACCCGGGCACTGACGAGGGCGGGGAGTGGGCGGGGAGCATGGTGCAGGGGGCACAGACAATGAGCGGCTCCTGGCAGGCTTCCAGTGGAAGGGGCACATGGATGAATCGAACATACACCGGAATGAGAGGGATCTGGAGACTGTGTAGGTATGGGACTATACGGTTGAAGGATAGCTTAAAGGGATTGATTTGGCTACTCATATCACCAAAATGCATTTACTTTTCGGTAGCCTGACTCATAAGAACTCCATGGTTAAAACTTTTTAAAAATAGCAAGAATCTTTTTATTCTTCCTTCAAATAGAAAGACTATTGCTTTTGAAAAAAAAAAGTAAAAAGCCCCTTATCGGATTTGAACCGATGACTTACGCCTTACCATGGCGTTACTCTACCACTGAGTTAAAAGGGCCCTTTTTATTTCAATTCCTAAATAAGGAATTAGCATGACTAGTACATCTATTTGTTACTGTGTATACTTATTCTATAAATTTATATAAATTATATAAATATAATGATATAAATGGGATTAGAATACATGTACATCAATATCTATTATTTGCATAATGACTCATCAAAGAACAAAAAATTGGATTTACCTAGTGAATAGAATATAGTTAAAAAAAAGAATTGATTAAGATTGGATTTGATCAATATCAAAAGAATATATTATTTCAAAATGGATTCTTGAAGTCATTCTAATCATAACACTAAATTCTTTTTATTGATACATAAATGTACTCACAAATTCAAATATTTCATCGAAACATTGATAAAATCGAATCGGAAAGCTTGGTGGTGGTCTGTGGGGGCAGTCGACGATCCCTGTGAGTTGCCGGGACGTTACATTTGGTCCTTCAGGTAAAAGGCCGAATAGTATATAAGCAATGATTTAACCCCGTCTATAACTAGATTACTTGGAGTTTAGTTATTTCTAACATTTTTATATAAAACAATTAAAACTCATAATTGTAAGAAATCAATAAATTTATATATAGTTTTTGTCTTGTACCCTTTAGATGATTTTGAACCTTGGTTTAACTTTCTTTTGTGTTTAAGTTTTAAAATAATGTGTATTCCTCTTCAATTTCTGGCTTAGGTTGTGATGACGCTCCCCTACTTCCACTGCTTTACATAATTACCAATTTGGCATTCAACATATCCCTCCTTAATGCAGTAAAAACTTCTTCTGCAGTTGTATCTTCTCTTCTAGTAATGTTGTCAGGTACTCGTTATCATTGCATCTCACTCTTCTTTGTTGCATTCTAAACTATGAATCGTAAGGTCTTTTGTACCTCAGGTTTTCTTAATAGTTTTTTAGCTTACGTGTGCTTATGATTTTTTCAGTGCCCATATCTGTTTATATTCTTTCTCTACCATTACCATATCTTCCCGAGGGAACAAGCTTGAGCCCATTTTTTTTGCTTGGCTGTGGAATTCTTCTGTGTGGTCTCTTACTGTACAACACATCTCGACCTGTGAGGAACAGCTCTGAAGTCGACTGCCCCCACAGACCACCACGAGGCTTTCCAGTGTGCTTTGTCCTCACTCGCACACTTTCTGGGAAAACTTGCCAGAAGGTCACCCATCCCAGAATTTCTCCAGGCTAAGCACGCTTAACCATGGAGTTCTTATGAGTCAGGCTACCGAAAAAGCAAATGCATTTGGTGATATGAGTAGCCAAATCAATCCCTTTAAGCTATCCTTCAACTGTATAGTCCCATACCTATACAGTCTCTAGATCCCTCTCATTTCGGTGTATGTTCGATTCATCCATGTGCCCCTTCCACCAGAAGCCTTGCCAGGAGCCACTCATTGTCTGTGCCCCCTGCATCATGGTCCCCGCACCGACGTCACTCCCCGCCCTCGTCAGTGCCCGGGTGTCACATGCCCACCAACTTCCGCTTGGTTCGTCCTCGACATCATTCATATATAATAAAGACGTCATCATGCATAATATAGGAAAGCAGTCAAGAGTAATTTAAGGATTACAGTCATCCTCAGAATAGTGCGGAATTGACAACAAGAGTATTAGAATTTCTCCATGAAAATCACGGAGAATTTAAAACTTAAAACACACATGAGTTCCTCCAAACATTAAGAATTACGAAATAAGTCTAGCTAATCTAAGCTGCAGCACTTCCGTCTCCATCAAGGGCTGCTTCCAAAGTATCCTCTCCGTCATCTGCTCCCATCCAAGTGGATGATCATCGCCAAAGAAACATACCCAAACAGCACACAACACAAACAATGCAAGGGTGAGCTAGATATAAAAACCATGTTATACATACAGCACAGTTAATTCATGTAATCATTCATAGATTCATATAAAAGAACAATTAAAGCATACTCATTGATCCATATTTCACACACTCCCATGACATGTAAACATTCATCCACACATGGTAAACTGACATCACAAAACTTGTTACTTTATACCCCGACTTGTTGCTTTATAGACCGACTCGTCCGGACTAGAATGATTACCGAGCTATGGCGGGTCTTGCACTCGTGGTGGCTTTATGAAACTTGGGCACTCCCGCCCTGGCACTCCCGCCTTGTGAAACTTTAGGCACTACCGCCTGATGGAACTTTAGGCACTACCGCCTGGTGGAACTTTAGGCACTACCGCCTGGTGTAACATTTGGGCACTCCCGCCCGGCCACAATCACGAGGTTAATCCGTTATTACTCACCTTGGATCATATGGAAGCATCCAAGACTAGGACCTCCTGCTACTCCTTACCACATGTTCAATCCTCTCTACATGAGAAGAAGGACCATTGGAGATTCAGGATGACCCCCAAAACTGAGCTACCATGTAATCATTCTATACAACCCCAAAACACCACCATATATCCTCTCCTTGAGGATCATGGAATTACATTCATGAATCATACTGTTACTTTTAAACTTTATCCCAATTAATGAATAACCAAATACCTCCATAATATCACATTAAATCCAACGTATTTCATACATTCACATAAATCCCATCACAATATATCTTTTCCAAACATTTTGCACATAATTCAATTCAAGAGAAATGAACGCTAAAACCGAACGCTGAATCACTAGGCCGAACGCTAAAACCGAACGTCATATTGGATTCAACACTATTGGCCGAACGCTGATTGATACTTAGGACAAACGCTATTTCTTAACAGGCCGAACGCTATTTCAAAGATGACACCATTAAGCCGAACGCTTATATTAATACCTAGAACGAACGCTATTACCAACAGGCCGAACGCTACTATGCGAACACTATAAGATTCAATAGGCCGAACGCTACTATGATAATTGGACGAACGCTATAAGATTCAATAGGTCGAACGCTAATATTGAATATCTAGAACGAACGCTATTAAATCCATTCTGACCGTGCGGTGCTTAATCCACTCCAAGGAATATTGATCCGAACGCTATAATTTCTAATACTCCAATACCGAACGCTCACATCACAACCATAGGCCGAACGTTCAAGAATTAACCTAAGAATACTACTCAATGCCGAACGTTAATAATCACAACAATAAAAAGCCGAACGCTCACAACATAATCATACCCAGGCCGAACGACTAAAATTCCAAGTTATAATACTAAATAAGACGAACGCTCACAATCAGATTTAAACCAAAACCGAACGCTCATTATGAGAATTAAACTATGACCGCACGCTCAAAATCCAAACCTAAGAATACCAACTAACGGCCGAACGCTCACAAGCCGAGAATACCTCATTGAAACCGAACGCTCAGAATTCCTAATACAGAAACAAGACCGAACGCTCATTAATCCACTAAAACCGAACCTTTAAATTTGAAACCTAAGAATCCCTATCAAAGACGAACGACTGCAATCACTAATACCAAATACCGAACGCTCAAGATCACGTAAATATCAATTTGGGGACGAACGCCTAAAATTACTAATTCCTGTATACATTTGGGACGAACGTCTAATATATCACTGTAAACGAACGAACGCTCGTTAACACAGAACCGAACGCTCAGGTTATTTTGGCGGACCACTAATTGGTCGAGCCATTTGGACGAACGTTCAATGTTTTGGCCGACCGTTAGAGCCATTTTGGACGAACGTCCAAATTCGCAAATTGGACGAACGCGCGTTTCTGCAGAATTATGCAGAATCGCAGGTTTTCCAGAAAATCCAGAAAACCCAGAAACCCCAAATTTTTCATCCCCTTCTTCCCAGATTTGAATCAATCACAACATATATCATCAATCAAACAAAAGATCTAGCTCCCCTTACCTCTTGAAGACTTCCTTTGTGAATCTTTGAATCTAACTTCTCCAAGACTTGCAGCACCAAGCAATTCCAGCACTCTAAGCTTCACCTCTTTCACAAACTTTGCAGCAAGAACTTCTCTCCAATTTCAGAACCCAACACCCCCTTTTATCTCCCACGTCTCCAGCTTTTTTGAAAGGTGCCAGCAAAGAGAGTAAAACCCGGACGTTTGCTCCCCTTTTGCTGCTGTTTTTCAACATCCAAGCTCCCCATTTTTCCCAATAAAACAAAACCTACCTCCCTCTATGTCAGCTAGTGCCCCTCAGCATTAAATGCTTCCCCATTCCCTTTAAGAAAAACGAGGCCCTTACAGTCACCATAATTATTCTTATCCTCATCATTATCCTTAGGATTATCATCACTATTCTCATTATTATTAGTATTATCTCATTATTATATTAGTTTCTCATGAGGAGAATTTTCAATTGAGTCCGATTTATTATGTGATCAAATTTTCTATATATTTTTAAATTGAATGTTATTTAAGTTTTGGTTAATTAGATAATGTAGTTGTTATATTGTTTCACTATTTTGTTTATTTATGTCTACCTGTTAAGAAATGTTAGTTATTATAATTAATTAACAATATCAAATTTAAGGCCGAACGAAGATTGATCACCTGAGAACGAACGCGAACGTTCGCTACGTAAGAATATACGACCGAACGCTGTTTTGGCCTACTCAAGCACTATTTGGACGAACGCTCGTTCTACAACACCTTTATTTTGGCCGAGCACTATTTGGTCGAGCAATGTAATGACGAACGCTAAGAGACCGAACACTATCAGGGCGAATGCTGTTTGGACGAAGAATACTGTTTGGACGAACGCTTACAGATCAAATACTATGAAACCGAATACTATAAGGTGGAACACTGTTTGTACGAACGCTATAGTTCAAATTTTATTTGGACGAACGCTATCAGATGGAATACTGTTTGGACGAACATTATTTGCTGAACAGTAGGCCGAACACTGTTTGGTTGACCACTATTTGGCCGAATACTATTTGCCGAACGCTATTTGGACGAACACTAAAGACCGAACGTTATTAGATAGGATACTATGAATTCAAAAACTGTTTGGACGAACGCGATTAATCAATACTACGAGACCGAATACTGTTAGGTCAACACTGTTTAGACGAACGCATATATAACATACTATGAGACCGAATATTATGAGCTCAAACACTATTTGAACGAACGCTAGAGATCAAATACTACAAAACTGAATACTACGCTATATATATATATATATATATATATATACACACACGTGAGTTTTAAAACTCATAAATATTTTTAAATAAATTTCCGATTAACATCAAATGAAAGTTTTTATTATAAATCGAACAGTGTATAGTTATGGTTCCTATGCAATCCAACCCCATTCATTGTCATCTTAGATAAATAAATTTAATTTCACTTTGTACACAATACAAGTTGAGATATAAGCATTGGTATGTGTTTCGGCGGGATCCGGGCGGACCCTGCAAAAACACACGAACACACTGGCGGTGGACGGGCGGACGACGAAGCTGAACGAACGGATGACTGATGCCGAACGCTGAAGCCGGGCGGATGAGCGATCACGAACGTCGAAAACGGGCGGACACCTTCAGCTGTTTCCCACGAACCGAAGCAAGCTTCACTGGCGGACGAAACCAATCCGGACGATCGCTCTCTGCACCAAGCTAGACGGGCGTCCTCCCCTCCTAGCGGGTGACCCTCTGCAACAAACCGGACGGGCGTCCTCCCTTTCTGGCGGATGATCCTCTGCTCCAAACCGGACGGGCCTCCTCCCTTCCTGGCGGATGATCCTCTGCTTTCAACTCCAAGCTGGGCGGGCGTCCTCCCTCTCCTTGGCGCTGCTCCACTCTCCCTGTTGGGGAGGGGCCGGGTACCTGCTAAAGGGACTCCGACGCTCAAGTCAGTAATATGACAGGGCGTTGAATAATGCATGCATGTGTTGCGTTCTAAGCAATCTGTCCAGAAATCATACCTGAGACCTTTATTTATACTGATCGTAATGGGCTTTTACCTTTTGGGGGCCCAGAAACGGCCCAATAATACCTTAATCTTCATTAAAGACTTAATGTGTCATTTAGCATTTAACAGTGTAATCAGCGAAGTGCGTCGGTTGGGAATGATGATCGGTCAGGGATGTTACCCTAGGTGGGCGGACGTCCAATACTTGGGCGAACGTCCAGCTCTTGGGCGTCCTATTCTGGGCGGACGTCCTCTCCTTGGGCGGCGGACGTCCAGCTCTTGGGCGGACGTCCAGTCCTTGGGCGGACTTACCACATTGGGCGGACGTCCAATCCTTGGGCGGACTTACCACATTGGGCGGACGTCCAATCCTTGGGCGGACTTACCACATTGGGCGGACGTCCAATCCTTGGGCGGACTTACCACATTGGGCGGACGCTCTACTCCTTGGGCGGACTTACCACATTGGGCGGACGTCCAATCCTTGGGCGGACTTACCACATTGGGCGGACGTCCAACCCTTGGGCGGACTTACCACATTGGGCGGACGTCCAATCCTTGGGCGGACTTACCACATTGGGCGGACGCCCCACGTTGGGCGGACTTGCCAACCTTGGGCGGACGTCCACCTCTCAGATGGTTGGCCGCTCGTTCGGTCCTGACTCCTGGGCGGACGTCCTTGGACGGTCGTCCGGTTTCTAAGGACAGACGGTCCAGACTATTTGGCGGACGTCCGGATTACTGGCGGGCGTGTCTTATGCCGGGAGGACCTATCAGTACATAAGCCCCCGAAGCCCGAGCATAATGTTATTGTGCGAAGGGGTTGTCCGTGCGTGGATGGGCGTCTTTTTGGAAAACCGCTGGATCCATGCAAACTCGGACTAATGTTTATTTGCGCGTTCGGTCTTTGTTGCTTGACATGGGTGGCCGGTCGTTATTTTGTACGGACATGCCATCTTGGGTGGACGTCCAAATGGGTGGACGTTCGTCTTGATTGCCATTTTGGGGGGCGTCCTAGTTAACCGTTCGCTTGGTCTATGCTGGGAGGACTTATCAGTACATAAGCCCCCCAAGCCCGAGCGTAATTTGATTGTGCGAAGGGATTTGTTAGATGGTCCCCGAATTGTTGGGTCCATGTGGAGGTCGGCTCGGCGTACCTTGGAGGACCAATGGCCGGATGGTTGATTGACGTCCTCCTACTCCAGATCGGTGATAAATGCCAGATTCGGCTAAGTTACAGATGGCCGGGTGATTCCTGAATGCCAGATGTGGCTACGTTATGGATGGCCGGCTCCTGTTGAATGCCAGATTCGGCTAAGTTATGGATGGCCGGCTCCTGTTGAATGCCAGATTTGGCTAAGTTATGGATGGCCGGCTCCTGTTGAATGCCAGATTTGGCTAAGTTATGGATGGTCGGCTCCTGTTGAATGCCAGATTTGGCTAAGTTACAGATGGCCGGCTGATTCCTGAATGCCAGATTTGGCTACGTTATGGATGGCCGGCTCCTGTTGAATGCCAGATTCGGCTAAGTTATGGATGGTCGGCTCCTGTTGAATGCCAGATTTGGCTAAGTTATGGATGGCCAGCTCCTGTTGAATGCCAGATTTGGCTAAGTTATGGACGACCGATTAATTCTGAATGCCAGATGTGGCTAAGTTATGGATGGCCGGCTCCTGTGGGCGCCAAATGTTTCGGCGGGATCCGGGCGGACCCTGCAAAAACACACGAACACACTGGCGGTGGACGGGCGGACGACGAAGCTGAACGAACGGATGACTGATGCCGAACGCTGAAGCCGGGCGGATGAGCGATCACGAACGTCGGAAACGGGCGGACACCTTCAGCTGTTTCCCACGAACCGAAGCAAGCTTTACTGGCGGACGAAACCAATTCGGACGATCGCTCTCTGCACCAAGCTGGACGGGCGTCCTCCCCTCCTGGCGGGTGACCCTCTGCACCAAACCGGACGGGCGTCCTCCTTTCCTGGCGGATGATCCTCTGCTCCAAACCGGACGGGCCTCCTCCCTTCCTGGCAGATGATCCTCTGCTTTCAACTCCAAGCTGGGCGGGCGTCCTCCCTCTCCTTGGCGCTGCTCCACCCTCCCTGTTGGGGAGGGGCCGGGTACCTGCTAAAGGCACTCCGACGCTCAAGTCAGTAATATGACAGGGCGTTGAATAATGCATGCATGTGTTGCGTTCTAAGCAATCTGTCCAGAAATCATACCTGAGACCTTTATTTATACTGATCGTAATGGGCTTTTACCTTTTGGGGGCCCAGAAACGGCCCAATAATACCTTAATCTTCATTAAAGACTTAATGTGTCATTTAGCATTTAACAGTGTAATCAGCGAAGTGCGTCGGTTGGGAATGATGATCGGTCAGGGATGTTACCCTAGGTGGGCGGACGTCCAATACATGGGCGAACGTCCAGCTCTTGGGCGTCCTATTCTGGGCGGACGTCCTCTCCTTGGGCGGCGGACGTCCAGCTCTTGGGCGGACGTCCAGTCCTTGGGCGGACTTACCACATTGGGCGGACGTCCAATCCTTGGGCGGACTTACCACATTGGGCGGACGCTCTACCTCTTGGCGGACTTACCACATTGGGCGGACGTCCAATCCTTGGGCGGACTTACCACATTGGGCGGACGTCCAATCCTTGGGCGGACTTACCACATTGGGCGGACGTCCAATCCTTGGGCGGACTTACCACATTGGGAGGACGCTCTACTCCTTGGGCGGACTTACCACATTGGGCGGACGTCCAATCCTTGGGCGGACTTACCACATTGGGCGGACGTCCAATCCTTGGGCGGACTTACCACATTGGGCGGACGTCCAATCCTTGGGCGGACTTACCACATTGGGCGGACGCCCCACGTTGGGCGGACTTGCCAACCTTGGGCGGACGTCCACCTCTCAGATGGTTGGCCGCTCGTTCGGTCCTGACTCCTGGGCGGACGTCCTTGGACGGTCGTCCGGTTTCTAAGGACAGACGGTCCAGACTATTTGGCGGACGTCCGGATTACTGGCGGGCGTGTCTTATGCCGGGAGGACCTATCAGTACAGTATGTATATTCTGTTGATAAAATAATATTAATTTTGCAATTTAAAAAATTATAATTATCACTTTTAAAGAGATTTGATAGGAATTGATTCACTTCAACTTAAGTTACTGTTTTTTTAAACTTGATTTATTCTATTCATGGACTATTTGAACTGATTTATTAAACCAAATATATTTTCGTAAGCTATATATTTTATAATTTATTTGAAAAAATAAAGTAAAGCGAAAGTATTATTAAATATAGTAAGGGTGCAAATAGTAAAATATTGTTCTTTTAAGAAAAAAAAGGTTTCTTTGGACACCCATCTTGCCCCGTTCTCATTTTCGCAAATCCCTTCCTCCGCCGCTGCAGTATCTCACTCTCAATACCATCCACCGCCAAGAAGTTGTCACCTTCTCTCTGTCTTTGGTCGTTGAATCTTTCTCGCTCCCTCTCAGTTCATTTTTCCCCTTAGCCTTTCTTCATCAATAATTTAATTTCTGTTTCTATCAAATTTTAATCACTCACATTCCTACAAAAAGAAGGTTCAGTATTGGAGATTATAGAAAATCATCGTCAGCTCTCCTCGCAGACACATCTCTTCTCGTCGCGTCATCAACCTTATCAGCCACGCTTCATTCTCGCCTTTCCTCACATGCGAACCATAAACCTCATATCTCGCTCTCACAATTTCCTCATGAACGAAGCCTCCGAGTCATTTTTCTCATGAGATTCTTCACCTCAGAATCTCAAACTCCTCACGTCTGCCAGATCCACCGAACCACATATTCGTCTCTGCTTCACGACCATTCTCCACCGATTAGATCCTTTATCACCGACTAAAATCACTTCAAGTCATGGAAAACAGTGCGAAGCATTTAGATGATGACGTTATCAAGGAAGAGTAGGTTTTTTTGAATTGTTCCTCTTCCTTGAACGTGCATCAATTTGTGTTTGCTTCAAATTTTCTGATAGCAAGTAATAAATTGGAGCCTTTATCTTTTAAAAATCTTGTCATTTTTTTGCAGAGAATCGCCTAAACTTGCGGCGTTGTTGAAAGAGATGAAGGAAGAGCTCGATACTGTGAGGCTTAAAGTTCAATCTTTAACTGCCAAAGTGAGTGGCTCTTTTTTCCATTCAAGTAATTTTTTTTAAGGACTCCGTTAACGTCATTTCAAATTCATATAATATAAGATTTAAAAGAAGTTTTTGTGTTGTTTGGACATGAAGTTTCGCAATTTGGGCCTTTTTGGGGATTCTATAAGTTTTCTTGTTATAGCTAAATATACCCTGATATCAATTAATGATATGATTATTATTATTATTGTGTCTCTCAATGTTTCTTATACCAGGTGAAAGAAGGTCCTACAACAGATGGATTTAGCTACCTTGAGGCTAAGAATTTGCTGCTTTTGAATTATTGTCAATCCCTTGTTTATTATTTATTGCAGAAGGCTAAAGGGTTATCAATAGAAGATCACCATGTTGTTCGAAGTGTTGTAGAGATAAGATTGTTTTTGGAAAAGGTATAGTTTTATCCTTCTGTGTGTTGATCTTCAAGGACTTCCATGTGTATATTTACATTGTATTATGTGTTAAACATTTGACTTCCTGGTTTCCATTGCAGATTCGGCCAATTGACAGAAAACAACAATACCAAATCCAGAAACTAGTGCAGGCTGGTGAAAATGCAGCCAAAAGTGATATTCAAAGTACGGAGCCAGATGCGTCCAATAAGAGTGAGGATGCATCAAAGTATCGTCCCAATCCTGACATGCTAGTTAGCAAAGTACACTTAACCTTGCAGGTCAGTCAGTGTATATGTGATATTATAAATGGTGTAAAATTTGGTGTACGTAGGGTGGTAATATCTTGAAAAGGGTATTTTCCTAGTCTATCTAACTTTTATTATATGATGTAGGATGGACATGATACATATCAACCTGTAAAGTTTGCCCCTACTTCTATGGATCTAGAAAAACCTTCTAAGCATGAAAGAAATGCCTTGCGAAGAGAAAAAGAAATTCTGAAACAAGCTAAGCAGAGTGATTATATCAGGACATTGATGAATGATATGGATGAAAGACCTGAAGAGGTAAAGTTATTTTTAGTGCTGAATCATTATGACTTATAGTATGCTTGGGTTTCAGTTAAACTCCTTTCAAAAGTATTTTCAGACTCAAATGTACAAAGAGAGCATCCTTCTCGAAAGTACTTTTAATCCTAAGAATATTTTTTGAACTATTATCCGAACTTGCATTTAATGATTTTACGTAATGGTTTGTTTTGGCTGCTCACTACTCTACTCAGGTGAGGGATTTTGAGGGAGCTAGCAAAGAAATTGATAGATTTGTCTCCAAGATGGAGAAACGCGCTCAGCAAGAGGAGGAGATGTTCACTCGTGTTCCTCTTACGAAACAGGAGAGGAAGCGAGAAAAATACTTGAAGAAATCAAGAAATGGGTATGGGATGTGTTTGGAATGTTTTCCTTTTGTTTCTCCATTCCTAACAAGTAAAAAGAATTAAATGTGTGATAGTATTTTTGTTTAAATACATTTTTTTCTCTCTTAGCTTTTGTGCTTTTTCTATTTCAGGTTGCAAGGTCTAACAGAAAGTTTCTATGATGAAATCAAAACATTACCCTTTGAAGATAGAACTGAAGAGCAAGTAATGGGATCTGGTAAAGGTAGCAGCAGAAAGAGCCGAGTACGTAAGCGAAAGGTATGACATTTTATTCTTTGAAATTATGTGAAAATTGTAGACTACTTTTTTGAACTTCATATACGAAATTTTGTTTAAGTCGAATTATGTGGATGTGGTTTATGTATTGTTGCATCTGCATTGCATATGACCAACCAAATTATTTGATGATTGCTCTAATATCCACTGTGTGTAATAAAAAATTATTTAAATAAACTAATGTCTTATTCCTCTGGAGTAAGCGTGTAGAGTTGGTTATTTGTCGACTAGTTTTGTAATTTTCGAACCAATTTTTGGTCATGGAGAGTTTTACTATATGTACAGTTGTTTACTGATAGTTCTGAGCTGTGTGCTGAACACAGTAATAAAAGTGATACTATGATACCCGCACAATACGAAATAAAGTTAAAAATGCCCCTTGAGGGAATTTGCTCACCACCAACACAGATTTTGTATGTATTTGAAAATTTGAGTTTTATCCATCAACAGATACACACTTTCCCTTCCCTTATGCTTGGCTTTTAATTTGAAAAAGGACTTTTTAGTGTATGCATTATCAACCGACGTGATTGCATTGTACTGTTACAGAGAACTAACAATTTTGGCTTCTTTGCAGAGGAAACACTGAAGGAGGAGATTTAGGATTTTGACAACTTCCTTGATTTTGGTGACAACTTCCTTGATTTAATAGCCCTACCTATGCCGGTAACCGGTGTCACACGTAGAAACACATGATCTCCTTCGTTGAACTCAAGAGGTCTCATTCTCTTGTCTGCATAAGATTTTTGCCGACTTTGTGTTGCACGCATCCGGTCTTTTATCAACTTGACTTTTTCTATTGTTTGCTGCAATAACTCGGGACCTACTGAAATTGTTTCTCCATCATGAAACCAGCACAAAGGTGTCCTGCACCTTCTCCCATACAATGCTTCATACGGTGCCATTCCAATGCTCGCATGAAAGCTGTTGTTGTATGTGAATTCCACCAAAGGCAAAACCTTACTCCAACCTCCCAAATGATCCAATACACATGTTCTCAACAGATCTTCCAATGACTGAATAATCCTTTCTGTTTGTCCATCTGTTTGAGGATGATATGCTGAACTCATTCTTAACTTCGAACCCAAAGCCTCTTGCAATTGCTGCCAGAACCTTGACGTAAACCTTGGATCCCGATCTGAGACAATGCTATTTGGTACACCATGCAATCTCACTATTTCCTGAATATACAACTCCGCCAATTTCTGCATTGACATTCTCAGGTTGATTGGCAAAAAGTGAGCACTTTTCGTTAATCGATCAACCATCACCCAAATGGAATCATGACCCTTCCATGATCTAGGTAAGTGAGTTACAAAGTCCATCGAGATGCTGTCCCATTTCCATTGGGGAATATCCAACTGTTGTAACATTCCACCTGGCCTTTGATGTTCTATCTTAGCCTTCTGACATACCAAACAAGAAGATACAAACTTTGCAACATCCTTTTTCATCCCACTCCACCAGAAAGATTCTTTCAAGTCTTTGTACATCTTAGTCATACCAGGATGTATGCTAAGACGACTCTTGTGTCCTTCTTCTAGAAAGTGTGCGAGTGAGGACAAAGCACACTGGAAAGCCTGGTGGTGATCTGTGGGGGCAGTCGATGGTCCCTGTGAGTTGCCGGGACGTTACACATGGTATCAGAGCAATGGTTTTCGAAAATCTTTTGGGGCTTTTGGGAAGTGAGCTCGTTAACTTGTGTTGTGTGACTTTGTGATTTGTTGTGATGATTATGTAGCTCTTTTGGAGAGCACTGGTTTGAAAGGTAGAGATATGCATTGTTTTGACTTGTGTTTGAATTACTTTCTTTTGACATATATGGTAGAACATGGCACGTCGATCTAACAATGTTGATCAAACACCTCCAATTGATGATTTTAATCGGGCTGTTGATCGGATGATCAACGCAATGGAGAGGCAGCATACCACTCAGGAACCGAGGACTTATTCGAGGCTGAATGACTTTTTGAGGCACGACCAACAAGGTTCAATGGAAGGGCTACGCCAGATAAAGCAGATGCTTGGATCAAGGACATTGAGAAGATCTTTCATGTGATCAAGTGCACAGATGAGGAAAAACTAGATTACGCAACCTTCATACTGAAAGAGGAAGCAGAGTACTGGTGGGATGGTATGAAGCGACTCATGGAATCTGATGAAGAGGCTATTAATTGGAATAGTTTCAAGGACACGTTTTTGGAAAAGTACTTTTCGACTAGTGCCAAGATCGAAAGGGAGCAAGAATTTTTAGCCTTGCGTCAAAATGGGATGTCGATGCAAGAGTACATCGATAGGTTTGAGTATCTTATCCGTTTTTATAGTCAGCACATGACGGAAGGGTGGAAGTGTCAAAGATTTGAGCAGGGTCTGAGATATGACCTGAAGAGAATGATTGTACCTCTTGAAATCAAGAAGTTTCCAGCCTTAGTTGAGAAGACAAAAAAGGTGGAGTTACTGGAAATAAACCGAAACCGAGTTGACAAGACTCAGAAGAACAAGTTTATTAGAGGAAAGCAATGGAAGAAGCCATATCAGCGACCCCAACCGCTTATGCCAACAGCCGTGAAATGTTTTGAATGTGGTGGTGCGCACTACAAGAGGGATTGTCCTAAGCTCTCTAGAGTGAAGGTTGAAGAGAAAAGGTGCTTTGTGTGTAACAAGCCAGGACATTTCGTTCATGTTTGTCCTGAGAAGAAGATAGCACATGCACCACAACAACCAAGTTCTTCAGGAATGAAGCCCAAGATAACTGGAAAGGTTTTCGCTTTGACCAGTGAAGAGGCTGCAAAGCCAGGTAATCTCATCTTTGACACATGCCTTTTGTTTGGTAAACGTGTACATGTATTGTTTGATTCCGGAGCTACGCACTCCTTTGTTTCTGCTACTTGTTTGAAAGACTTAAGTATACCGGTGAGTAATCTAAGGTATGAATTGATGGTTTCTACACCAACATCGGGTCAGATCTCAACCAGTTCAATATGTGTTGGATGCCCGATTGTAGTCTTCGGACGCAAGTTCAAAGTGAACTTAATCTCCTTACCTCTCCAAGGCTTAGATGTCATTTTGGGAATGGATTGGTTGACCACCAATCACGTTCTTCTTGATTGTGGACGACAACGATTAGTTTTTCCAGACTCAAATGGTTTAGAGTTGATCTCAACCAAAGAAGTTCTAAAGGATGTTAGTGATGGGGCCATGTGTTTTGTACTGGTAGCTCAAGAGAAGAAAAGTTTTGAGGTTCAGACGACGGGTATTCCAATAGTGAAAGAGTTCGAGGATGTCTTTCCAGATGAAGTACCAGGGTTGCCACCGAGTAGGGAAGTGGAGTTCTCTATAGACTTGGTACCAGGAGCTGGACCAGTGTCTATGGCTCCGTATAGGATGGCTCCGATAGAGCTAGCAGAGCTGAAGAGACAAATTGAGGAACTACTGGAGAAGAGGTTTATCAGGCCGAGTGTGTCACCATGGGGAGCTCCAGTCTTGTTAGTAAAGAAGAAAGATGGTAGTTCAAGGTTGTGCATCGACTATCGACAACTGAATAAGTTGACGATTAAGAACAAGTACCCACTGCCAAGAATTGATGGCTTGTTGGATCAATTGCGAGGAACTGGTGTGTTTTCAAAAATTGACCTGAGGTCGGGTTACCATCAGATCTTGGTCAAACCAGAGGATAGTCAGAAGACGGCTTTCAGGTCACGTTATGGTCACTACGAGTATGTGGTGATGCCGTTTGGAGTGACCAATGCTCCTGCTATATTGATGGATTACATGAATCGAATATTTCGACCGTGGCTAGATAAATTTGTTGTTGTGTTCATAGACGACATTCTTATATATTCAAGGGATCATGAAGAACATGCAGAACATTTGAGGATTGTGTTGGAAATTCTTAGGAAGCATAAATTGTTTGGGAAATTATCTAAATGTGAATTTTGGTTGGAGGAAATACAGTTTCTTGGCCACGTGATTTCTGCCAAAGGAATTTTTGTAGATCCAATGAAGGTGGGGGCAGTGCTAAAGTGGGAACGTTCAAAGACGGTGTCAGAAGTAAGAAGTTTTGTGGGCCTAGCTGGTTACTATAGGAAGTTCGTCGAAGGTTTCTCCAAGATAGTGGGTCCTTTGACGCAGTTGACTCGTAAAGAACAACCTTTCTTATGGCCCTACAAGTGTGAAACAAGTTTTGAAGAGATGAAGAAACGGTTGACAAGTGCTCCAGTATTAGCAGTTCCTGATACTTCTAAAGCTTTTGAAGTGTTTTGTGATGCTTCATACCATGGGCTCAGTTGTGTATTGATGCAGGAGAAGCGACCAGTAGCTTATGCATCGAGACAGTTGAAGGTGCATGAAAGGAACTATCCAACGCACGACATCGAATTAGCGGCTGTGGTTTTTGCTCTGAGAACTTGGAGGCACTATCTTTACGGATCACGTTTTCAAATCTTTAGTGATCACAAGAGTTTGAAGTATCTCTTCGATCAGAAGGAGTTGAACATGAGGCAGAGAAGGTAGATGGAGTACTTGAAGGACTTTGATTTTGAGTTATAGTACCATCCAGGGAAGGCAAATGTTGTAGCCGATGCTTTGAGTAGGAAGCGAATGCATATGTCAACTTTGATGGTGAAGGAGTTTGAATTGAAGTTCAGAGATATGAACTTGAGATTGCAGCTGAGCCAAGATCACCTTTGGTGTTGTCATTTAAAGATCACAAATGATTTCTTGGAAGAGATCAAAGTGGGACAAAAGGAAGACACAAGTCTACAAGATACGGTGGAGTTGTTGGGAACGAATCAAGCTAAACACTTCAGTTTGGGATTAGATGGTATCAGAGCCTAGCCTCTCCCAGTACAGTGTGGTTCGAGGACGAACCATTCGAAAGTTGGTGGGCATGTGACACCCGGGCACTGACGAGGGCAAGGAGTGACGCCGGTGCAAGAGGCATGGTGCAGGGGGCACAGACAAGGAGCTGCTCTTGGTAGGCTTCCAGTGGAAGGGACACATGGATGAATCGAACATACGCCGGAATGAGAGGGATCTGGAGATTGTGTAGGTATGAGACTATACAGTTGAAGGATAGCTTAAAGGAATTTATTTGACTACTCATATCACAAAAATGCATTTGCTTTTCGGTAGCCTAACTCATAAAAACTCCATGGTTAAGCGTGCTTAGCCGGGAGTTCTGGGAAGTTTTCCCAGAAAGTGTGCGAGTGAGGACAAAGCACACTGGAAAGCCTGGTGGTGATCTGTGGGGGCAGTCGATGGTCCCTGTCAGTTGCTGGATCTCCTGTAGGATACTGACCTTTTTTCACCTGGTATAAGAAACATCGAAAGACACAATAATAATAATAATCATATCATTCATTGATATCAGGGTATATTTAGCTATAACAGAAAACTTATAGAATCCCCAAAAAGGCCCAAATTGCGAAACTTCATGTCCAAACAACAACGCCGCAAGTTTAGGCGATTTTCTGCGAAAAACGACACTGTTTTCCATGACTTGAGATGATTTTCTATAATCTCCAATCCTGAACCTTCTTTTTGTAGGAATGTGAGTGATTAAAATTTGAAAGAAACAGAAATTAAATTATTGATGAAGAAAGGTTAAGGGGAAAAATGAACAGAGAGGGAGCGAGAAAGATTCAACGACCAAAGATAGAGAGAAGGTGACGACTTCTTGGCGGTGGATGGAGAGTGAGATACTGCGGCGGAGGAAGGGATTTGCGAAACTGAGAACGGGACAAGATGGGTGTCAAAAGAAACCTTTTTTTCTTAAAAGAACCATATTTTACTATTTGCACCCTTGCTGTATTTCGTAATACTTTCGCTTTACTTTATTTTTTCAAATAAATTATAAAATATATAGCTAACGAAAATATATTTGGTCCAAATATATTTTCGTTAACTATATATTTTATATTTTATTTGAAAAAATAAAGTAAAGCGAAAGTATTACTAAATACAGCAAGGGTACAAATAGTAAAATATTGTTCTTTTAAGAAAAAAAGGTTTCTTTGGGCACCCATCTTGCCCCATTCTCAGTTTCGCAAATCCCTTCCTCCGCCACAGTATCTCACTCTCAATACCATCCACCGCCAAGAAGCCGTCACCTTCTCTCTGTCTTTGGTCGTTGAATCTTTCTCCCTCCCTCTCTGTTCATTTTTCCCCTTAACCTTTCTTCATCAATAATTTAATTTCTGTTTCTATCAAATTTCAATCACTCACATTCCTACAAAAAGAAGGTTCAGGATTGAAGATTATAGAAAATCATCTCAAGTCATGGAAAACAGTGCGAAGCATTTAGATGAGGATGTTATCAAGGAAGAGTAGGTTTTTTTGAATTGTTCCTCTTCCTTGAACGTACATCAATTTGTGTTTGCTTCAAATTTTCTGATACGCAAGTAATAAATTGGAGCATTTATCTTTTAAAAATCGTGTCGTTTTTCGCAGAGATTCGCCTAAACTTGCGGCGTTGTTGAAAGAGATGAAGGAAGGGCTTGATACTGTGAGGCTTAAAGTTCAATCTTTAACTGCCAAAGTGAGTGGCCCTTTTTTCAATTCAAGTAATTTTTTTTAAGGACTCCGTTAACGTCATTTCAAATTCATATAATATTAAGATTTAAAAGAAGTTTTTGTGTTGTTTGGACATGAAGTTTCGCAATTTGGGCCTTTTTGGGAATTCTATAAGTTTTCTGTTATAGCTAAATATACCCTGATATCAATGAGTGATATGATTATTGTTATTATTGTGTCTCTCGATGTTTCTTATACCAGATGAAAGAAGGTCAGTATCCTACAGCAGATGGATTTAGCTACCTTGAGGCTAAGAATTTGCTGCTTTTGAATTATTGTCAATCCCTTGTTTATTATTTATTGCGGAAGGCTAAAGGGTTATCAATAGAAGATCACCCTGTTGTTCGAAGTGTTGTAGAGATAAGATTGTTTTTGGAAAAGGTATAGTTTTATCCTTCTGTGTGTTGATCTTCAAGGGCTTCCATGTGTATATTTACATTGTATTATGTGTTAAACATTTGACTTCCTGGTTTCCATTGCAGATTCGGCCAATTGACAGAAAACAACAATACCAAATCCAGAAACTAGTGCAGGCTGGTGAAAATGCAGCCAAAAGTGATATTCAAAGTACGGAGCCAGATGCGTCCAATAAGAGTGAGGATGCATCAAAGTATCGTCCCAATCCTGACATGCTAGTTAGCAAAGTAGACTTAACCTTGCAGGTCAGTCAGTGTATATGTGATATTATAAATGGTGTAAAATTTGGTGTACGCAGGGTGGTAATATCTTGAAAAGGGTATTTTCCTAGTCTATCTAACTTTTATTATATGATGTAGGATGGACATGATACATATCAACCTGTAAAGTTTGCCCCTACTTCTATGGATCTAGAAAAACCTTCTAAGCATGAAAGAAATGCCTTGCGAAGAGAAAAAGAAATTCTGAAACAAGCTAAGCAAAGTGATTATATCAGGACATTGATGAATGATATGGAGGAAAGACCTGAAGAGGTAAAGTTATTTTTAGTGCTGAATCATTATGACTTATAGTATGCTTGGGTTTCAGTTAAACTCCTTTCAAAAGTATTTTCAGACTCAAATGTACAAAGAGAGCATCCTTCTCGAAAGTACTTTTAACTCCTAAGAATATTTTTTGAACTATTATCCGAACTTGCATTTAATGATTTTACGTAATGGTTTGTTTTGGCTGCTCACTACTCTACTCAGGTGAAGGATTTTGAGGGAGCTAGCAAAGAAGTTGATAGATTTGTCTCCAAGATGGAGAAACACGCTCAGCAAGAGGAGGAGATGTTCACTCGTGTTCCTCTTACGAAACAGGAGAGGAAGCGAGAAAAATACTTGAAGAAATCAAGAAATGGGTATGGGAAGTGTTTGGAATGTTTTCCTTTTGTTTCTCCATTCCTAACAGGTAAAAAGAATTAAATGTGTGATAGTATTTTTGTTTAAATACATTTTTTTCTCTCTTAGCTTTTGTGCTTTTTCTATTTCAGGTTGCAAGGTCTAACAGAAAGTTTCTATGATGAAATCAAAACATTACCCTTTGAAGATAGAACTGAAGAGCAAGTAATGGGATCTGGTAAAGGTAGCAACAGAAAGAGCCGAGTACACAAGCGAAAGGTATGACATTTTATTCTTTGAAATTATGTGAAAATTGTAGACTACTTTTTTGAACTTCATATACGAAATTTTGTTTAAGTCGAATTATGTGGATGTGGTTTATGTATTGTTGCATCTGCATTGCATATGACCAACCAAATTATTTGATGATTGCTCTAATATCCACTGTGTGTAATAAAAAATTATTTAAATAAACTAATGTCTTATTCCTCTGGAGTAAGCGTGTAGAGTTGGTTATTTGTCGACTAGTTTTGTAATTTTCGAACCAATTTTTGGTCATGGAGAGTTTTACTATATGTACAGTTGTTTACTGATAGTTCTGAGCTGTGTGCTGAACACAGTTGTTTACCCGCACAATACGAAATAAAGTTAAAAATGCCCCTTGAGGGAATTTGCTCACCACCAACACAAATTTTGTACGTATTTGAAAATTTGAGTTTTATCCATCAACAGATACACACTTTCCCTTCCCTTATGCTTGGCTTTTAATTTGAAAAAGGATTTTTTAGTGTATGCATTATCAACCGACGTGATTGCATTGTACTGTTACAGAGAACTAACAATTTTGGCTTCTTTGCAGAGGAAACACTGAAGGAGGAGATTTAGGATTTTGACCTAATGGGTTATGGGAGACTGACCACCGCATGCTGTTGGAGGAAGTAATATTAGGTTGAATGCAAAGGAAATGTAAAAGCTAGTGTTGGGTATTGGGGAATTCCTTCATGTTTGTAGATTTATGTTTGTAGGTTTATTTTTGTACTTTATTGCCATCCTAATTAGCTGGTGCCCAATGGGGAACGTGGATTGGAGATTTTGGAAGCGATGAAATAGTGTTTTTTGGTTTATTATTACCATTGCACATCCAATTATGTGATGCACGTCTTTTTTGGTTTTACCTTTATGTCCGAGTGGAAAAATGCATAGATATTAAACTGAATATATTTTTTAATTTGTTATTTCACGGGTCTAGGCCATTGGTTGGTTCTTTTGTACATGACCCAATAGTTTCTCGTATTGTGCTAGATGATAATCAAATATAAGAGTTAGTTTGATAGTCATGAGAAGATAACACCATATGTAAGACCCTTGATATTTAGCAAAGATAATTTCTGACATCCTCACCATTAATGCACGCCACATCATTTCTCAGCCATTAAAACCCACTACCTAATCTGATCCCCTCTCTCTCTGTCGTACCCGGAAAAGCCGCGCCCATCATTTCTCTGAAACATTAAAAACGTACCAAACACTGCAATGCACACACGCAACCTGTCACGGGAGAAGCTTCCCATTTCAGAGTTCGGTGTGCAGGTGTCAACTTGGGAGACGTTCGTCGACCGAACGTGAGTTAACACAACTAGAATTTTTGAAAACTCTCTCTCACCTGCACCAATCATCTTTTTCCTCAGAACCCAACCTTTCGTTTTCTCCAACTTCTCTCTAGAAGCCTTCACCTTCTCTTTACTGTAACTCATCACCTTCTTCTCCAATCACGTTTCAGAACCGTAGAAATGTCCCTGGCACCGTGAGCTTCAATCCGAACCGAACAGATCTTAGTTCTGTAACCGGTAAGTCACTCGACTCTGGACGTTGATCTGAACGTTTGTTCTGTAGTACATGCAAACTAAGATTCAGTTGCAGGCATGGGGTATAGGTCTGAGTTGTTTCTGATTTCTGGTGTTTTAGATTAAGGGAAAGTTGTTGAGCGAAACCTGAGGGTAGAACGCTGTTAGAGGTCGAACAAAACCTTGCTTTTCGGGAGTACACTGCTATCCAGGTAAGGGAAGCTTAGTAATTTAATTTATACTTGTATGTTGTATGTAAACATGATATGAACTGAATGTATGAGATGTATGTCGGTTGAGTACGCATGGTCGAACGTTGCTGTACTGAATGAATATGATATATGTTGGTTGAAATGTATGATATGAGTGATACGTATGAATACGAAATATACATGCTTAGGAACGAGAGAATGTAAGTGAAACTTGAATATCAACATCCCTATGATAACGTATGTCCGACATTAAACGGTTCTCGACCGTTTGGTGTTCTAGTAAACTTCTTTGAATTGGAATACTTTCATTTGGGAAGGATTCTGGTCGAGCAACCTTCTTAATACAGGTCATCCATTTGGGTCGACCGACAGTGTCGAGCATCTTTGAAATACAGATCATTCATCTGTGTCGACCGACAGTGTCGAGCAACCTTCTTAATACAGGTCGTCCATTTGGGTCGACCGACAGTGTCGAGCATCTTTGAAATACAGATCATTCATCTGTGTCGACCGACAGTGTCGAGCAACCTTCTTAATACAGGTCGTCCATTTGGGTCGACCGACAGTGTCGATCATCCTTGAAATACAGATCATTCATCTGTGTCGACCGACAGTGTCGAGCAACCTTCTTAATACAGGTCGTCCATTTGGGTCGACCGACAGTGTCGAGCACCCGTGTTAACGCAGGTCGTTCATCTATCTGGTAGTCGGTATTACTTTATTTTGGAACGGGGTAAATTCTTCAGTCTCGTTCCTCACGGTTGTCCTCGTTATAAAGAGGGCTGAAAGTTCAATATTTACGTACTCGGACTGAAAGACAAAAATGAAAATAAAAGTGAAAGATTTTGAATGATGAACATTATATGAGATGATTAAACGTTGATGAATGTTGTACGAGCGTTCCAGGGAGGAACGACTCACATATGTTGAATGTGGAATTTGGTAACGTATGACTGTGGGCATGCTAATGCTGGCTTGGTCCATCCTGATATTCCGTGACACTCGTCTTCACGTAGAGGAGAGTGGTTCATGTGTGGGAATGGCAGGAGGTCCTTAGTCCATAAGTTAACATGGGCGACGTAAGAAACGGACTAACCTCGAGTGGCAGCTGTCGAGTGAAATACAGTTACTACACCACTCGGGTGCAAGGACGCCTGTAGCTACACAGATTCATACAGTCCGGACGGTCCGTCTAGAAATAGTTGTTGGATATTTGTTTATTTATTTATGTTGAATCATTGTGGTATGTTTGACTGGATTGAATTGATACTTTAACGTATGAATTAAATTACATAAGCTTACCCTGTGTTCTCTTCTTTGTGTTGTCGATTGTCTTTGTACGTCCGTCTTGTCCTTGCGATGATCATCCATGTGGATGGGAGCAGATGGAAGTGGGCTGCTGGAAGAGGCGCTGGCGGGAGAAATTCCGGAAGATGTTGATCCGGTTGAAGTAGGGATTAAGGTCGAGCCCTAGAGTGCTCGACATGTGGTAGCTGTTAGTATTTTTGTTTAGTCTTAGATTTTGGATACCGTCGGCTACATTACATTTTGTATTTTAAGTCGTTCGACGTTTGGTCCTTGTATCTTTTTGTAAAGACTGCACTGTTTTAATGATTAATGTAATTAATTCTGATTATGGTTATCACTATATTTTGGGATGTTACACCATATAATAAGATTTTGATAAACATTTAATATTTGATGTATATCATACTTAAAACACAAATATGTTGCAAGATTGGAGGCAATAATAATGGTGGTTATAATGATAAATATAAAGAACCAAAATAGTGAAACAATATAACAACTACATTATCTAATTAACCAAAACTTAAATAACATTCAATTTAAAAACATATAGAAAATTTGATCTCATAATAAATCGGACTCAATTGAAAATTCTCCTCATGAGAAACTAATATAATAATGAGATAATACTAATAATAATGAGAATAGTGATGATAATCCTAAGGATAATGATGAGGATAAGAATAATTATGGTGACAATGAGAAAAAAAGGGTGAGAGTGAGTGTAGTAATGTTGATAGATTTGATGGTTATTGCTTGTGGTCATGATATAGTGACAGAGGAATCATGGTAATACTGATAGTTAAGATTATACATGAAATGACAACCTACCATGCAAGATAAATAACAAGACAATAAATTGGATAAGGTGATTATTATCCTATCATATTCTATCTGGACCTAAAGTATTGCATTGTATAACATGGCAGCTAACAAAACTTTAGCTTGGAAGTCATATATAATTATTAACTGGGTGGCTTTTTGTAACATCCCAAAATATAGTAATTACCATAATTTAGAATTAATTACAATTAACAGTAATTAAGCAGTCTTTACATTAATAAAGCAGAGTTCAAAAAAACCGAACGACTTGGATAATAAAAATAGCGTACGCTTAAACAGAAATGGAGATCATTAGGATGAACGGCTTTACAAAATATATAGCCGAACGTTCAAATTACTCTAACATCTAAACGAGCGCTCTAAGGCTCGGCCTTCACTTCTACTCCAACTAGATTCGCCTCTTCCAAATTTTCTTCTTCTAGTATTTCTTCCAGGGACGTACCACCATCTGCTCACATCCACAACGGATGATCATTGCAAAACAGGACGAACGTACATGGACAATTGACAACACAAGGAAAACGAAAGGGTAAGCTTATAATATTTAATTCATACATCCAACATACACGTTCAACATTTCAATGCACACGCCTAACATACAATTTAACATAATCCATCATAGTAATTTATAAACATATGTATATTTTAGACGACCGTCCGGACTGTATGAACCATGTAGCTACAGGCGTCCTTGCACCCGAGTGATGTAGTAACTGGGATACCCTCAACAGCTGCCACTCGAGGTTAATCCTTCGCCCCTGCTAAGTGAGGGATACGAAAGACCTCCTGCCATTCCCACACATGATTACTCCCTTCTACGTGAAGATGAGCATCACGGAATATCAGGATGGACCAAGCCAGCATTAGCTAACCATAGTCATACTTTACCAATTCAATCTTTCAATATATATATATATATATGAGGCGTTCCTCCCTGGAACGCTCGTCCAAAATCCAACATCATAAATTCAGTTCTCATAGTGTTCACACTTTAATCTACCATATTCCATCATCTTTTGCATCATTATATTCAGGAGTCAAAAATGACGAACGTTCAGTCCAATGAAGGGTGAGGACGAACGTCCAAATGAAGTTACTGGATAATCAGTAAAGATATATAACGAACGTACTTTCTGTTTGACCAATTAAATGAACGGACTCAACTTTGAAGTATACTGGTACTTAGAAAAATATTTGGGATAAAAACTTGCACCAGATTTAATGCACAATGGAGGATCAAGAACACTTAGAATTATTTTTGAAGAGACTTGTATATGAAAACCACTGCCAGGAATGGAACGAACGTAAAGAAAATTGAGTATTTAATACTTTGGACGAACGCTGTTTTATCAAATAAGTATTCAATTAGAACGAACGCTTAGTCTGAGACATTGCGCAATTTAGAACGAACGCTCGTTATAAGACCGAGCGCTATTTTAGGACGAACGCTCGACATAAGGCCGAACGCATTTAAGGACGAACGCTCGACATAAGGCCGAACGCTATCAAAGACGAACGCTCGACTTAAGGTCGAACGCTATTAAAGACGAACGCTCGACTTAAGGTCGAACGCTATCAAAGACGAACGCTCGACTTAAGGTCGAACGCTATTAAAGACGAACGCTCGACTTAAGGTCGAACGCTATCAAAGACGAACGCTCGACATAAGGCCGAACGCATTTAAGGACGAACGCTCGACATAGTAACTCAATAAGGACGCTCGTTCTCACACCGAATTCTTCCCAAATGAAAGAATTCAATTCTAAGCCTCTGCAGGGAAACCGAACGGTATAAGACCGTACGGTGACGAGCGTTAATTATCATAGGGACTTTCTCAGATACAGATTTTTCAACCTTAACAGGATTCCAGATTTTTCCAACTTATCTTAACTCAATATTTCTCATATAATTCATACTTTGTAATTTTAAATCAACACAATTTCCATGCATCCAGTTCAATCAACGTTCATTCATACATGCTAAAATCAACATATTTATCATACATACAGTTCTTATCATACGTTCATGATTCATACAAGTATAAATTAAATTTATAAGCTTCCCTTACCTGGATAGCAGTGTTCGTTCTAAAAGTATCACTTGGACTTGCCCAACTTATGGTTTTCTACCCTCCAAGATCTTTCTTATTCTCTTCAACTAAGTCTAACCAAAGAAACGTAAACGATATCAACTTAAGCCCTTGCATGTAACTGAATCTGGGTTCGAAGGAATTCCAGAAACGAGCTTATGAGTTGAAATCTTACCGTCAACAGAATCTGAAGTTGTTCGGACCAAAATGAAGTTCACGGCGTAAGGAACGTTCCTACGGTTCTGAATATTAAACGGAGAAGAGATGAATGAGTAACAGTAGAGAGAAGTTTTAAGGTTTCTAGAGAGAGGTTGGAGAAGATGAAGGTTTTGAGTTCAGAGGAAGAGGATAAGTGGTGCAGGTAAGAGAGAGAATTCTAGGAAATCCAGTTTTGTGAAATTCACGTTCGTTTGAGCGGACGTACCCCAAGCTGACACGTGCCCACTAAATTCTGAACTGGAAGCTTCTTCTGCAACACGTGGCGGGTGTGCAGGTGCAGCCATGTACGTTTTCAGAGAATGATGGGTGTGGTTTCAGTGTATGTCAGAGAGTTTATCAGATTTGGAAATGGGTTTTAAAATGAGATAAGAATGGATTGAGGGGTGTAATAATGGTGATGTGACAGGTAATTACAGAGAAATTTTCAGGGTCTCACATTCTCCCTAACTACAAAAATTTTCGTCCTCGAAAATTTAAAACTTACCCGTGAATAGGTGGGGATACAAGTCTCTCATCGCACTCTCTACTTCCCAAGTTGAGTCACCAGTCTTAGCGTCCCACACTATTTTTACTAAACGAACGTCCTTCCCTTTATGTAACTTTGTGCGAACGCTCTCAACACGAACTGGTTGCAACTCCAGCGTTCGATCCGGTTGTAGGTGAATGCCTTCCAGTTCTAATACATGAGAGGGGTTGGCTATATACTTTCTGAGTTGAGACACATGGAATACCGGATGTAGATTTGATAGTTGAGGTGGCAATGCTAATTCATAAGCTACTGGTCCAATTTTCCTCAAAATCTGGTACGGTCCTATGAACTTTGGCGACAGCTTCTTTGGACGAACGACTCTGCCTACTCCAGTAATTGGGTTGAGTCTCAAGAATACATGATCCCCTGCAGCAAACTCCAATGGCCTCCTTCTTCTATCCGCATAAGATTTTTGCCTACTCAGGGACGTCTTCAATCTCTCCTGAATCAACTTCACTTTGTCAGTCGTTTGCTGGATGAGCTCAGGTCCAGTTAACACGTTCTCTCCTTCCTGGAACCAGCAAAGTGGCGTTCGGCATTTCCTTCCATAGAGAGCTTCAAACGGCGCCATACCAATGCTAGCTTGAAAACTGTTGTTGTACGTGAACTCCACTAGCGGCAGTATTTCATCCCAGGCGCCCAAGTGATCTAGGACGCACGTCCTCAGTAAATCTTCCAGCGTCTGGATGGTACGTTCGGACTGACCGTCCGTTTGAGGATGATACGCTGAACTCATCTGCAGTTTGCTTCCCAACTCGCCTTGTAACGATTGCCAAAACCGAGATGTGAATCTCGGGTCTCGGTCAGAAATTATGCTTGAAGGCACTCCATGAAGACGAACGATCTCCTTGATGTACAACTTAGCCAAATTTGTCATTGACACCTTCAAGTTTACTGCTAGGAAGTGGGCGCTCTTTGTTAATCTGTCCACGATTACCCAGATTGAATCATGATTTCGAATCGTACGTGGTAGATGGGTCACGAAATCCATAGAAATGCTGTCCCACTTCCACTCTGGAATTTCCAATGGTTGAAGCAAGCCGCCTGGTCGTTGGTGTTCAGCCTTTGCACGTTGACAGGTCAAGCAAGATGCCACAAAACGAGCGACATCACTCTTCATTCCAGGCCACCAGAACGAGCGTCTAAGATCTTGGTACATCTTAGTCATACCGGGGTGTATGCTAAGACGACTGTGATGTGCTTCCTCCAATATGATCCGCTTCAGTTCGCCATCATTGGGAACGCACGTCCTACCCATGTAACGCAGTAGGCCGTCCGTCCCAGCATTGAACTCTTTGGCTCGTTCTGAACCGAGCGCGCTAAAGATCTTCACCAGCTCTTCATCCTCTCGTTGCTTCATTCTAATCCGATCAAAGATGTTGCTAGATATTCTAAGGTTACAGCACTTAATGCTGTTCGGCTCCAACTCAAACTGCAACCTTAGATCTCTAAAACTCTCAACCAAACTAAGCTCTTTCACCATCATCAACGAGACATACACTGCCTTCCTGCTTAGAGCATCCGCCACTACATTGGCCTTTCCAGGGTGATAAAGCAACTCAAATTCATAGTCTTTTAAGAACTCCAACCAACGTCTTTGCCTCATATTCAACTCCTTTTGATCAAATAAATATTTGAGGCTCTTGTGATCACTAAAGACTTGGAAGACGGATCCATACAAGTAATGTCTCCAAATCTTTAATGCAAAGACGACCGCTGCCAGCTCTAGGTCGTGCGTTGGATAATTGCGTTCATGAATCTTCAGCTGACGAGACGCGTATGCTACCGCTCGTCTCTCTTGCATAAGCACACAGCCCAACCCTTGATGGGACGCGTCACAGTACACTTCAAAAGGTTTGGTCGTGTCTGGAATTATCAAAACTGGAGCGCTCGTCAACTTATTCTTCAACTCTTGGAAGCGTTCCTCACACAAGTCAGTCCAAGCGAACGGCTGATCCTTTCTAGTCAATTGGGTAAGCGGAGCCACTATCTTGGCGAATCCCTCTATGAAGCGTCTGTAGTAGCCAGCAAGCCCAACGAAACTTCTCACTTCTGTGACCGAACGCGGGCTCTTCCAATCCAACACTGCTCTCACCTTAGAAGGATCCACTGAAATACCTTCAGCCGAGACCACATGGCCCAAAAATTGTACCTCATTCATCCAAAATTCACACTTGGACAGTTTTGCATACAACTCCTTTTCTCTCAACACTCTCAGCACTGCCCTCAAGTGTTCTTCATGCTCGGCTTGTGTCTTAGAGTAGATGAGAATATCATCTATGAAAACGACCACAAACTTGTCCAAGTAAGGTCTGAAGATGCGGTTCATATAATCCATGAACACTGCAGGAGCGTTCGTCACTCCAAATGGCATCACTACATACTCGTAGTGTCCATAACGAGACCTAAACGCTGTCTTCTGAATGTCGTCCTCTTTCACCCTAATCTGATGATATCCCGAACGCAAGTCTATCTTTGAAAATACCGTTGCCCCATGCAGTTGATCCAACAAATCATCAATCCTTGGCAACGGGTACTTGTTTTTGATGGTCAGCTTGTTCAATTGTCTGTAATCTATGCACAATCGAGAGCTGCCATCCTTCTTTTTCACCAAGAGCACAGGCGCTCCCCATGGTGATACGCTCGGTCTAATAAACTGCTTCTCCATCAACGCTTCAATCTGCTTTTTAAGTTCAACCAACTCTGCAGGCGCCATCCGGTATGGTTGAACTGAGATAGGTGCGGCTGTCGTCACCAAATCAATGGTGAATTCAACTTCCCGAACAGGAGGTAACCCAGGTATTTCCTCTGGAAAAACGTCCTGAAACTCCTCCAAAATAGACGTTCGTTCCTTACTGCCAATAACGAACGTTCGTTCTTTACTGCCAATAACGGACGTTCGTTCTTGCCTCAACTTTCCCAGCTCTTGGTCTTCATGCGTCATTATGAGAAAACAAGCGGCGCCCTCCATAATATCTTCTTTCAACTGGCCGAGCGTCACACCCAAATCCTCTTCGTCTTCTTCAGGAAAAATTAACTCCTTAGCTCCACAATCTATGAGAATGCGATTGGTATTCAGCCAATCCATTCCCAAAATTACCTCTAAATCTTTGAGAGGCAAACAGATGAGATTTACCTTGAATCTACGCCCTTCTACCTCAATAGGACATCTAACGCACATGGTAGACGTCCTAACCTCACCAGCGGCTGGTGTTGACACCACCAGGTCAAACTGCATCTCACTCGCTGCTAACCCCAGTTTCTCAACGCACGCCTTCGAGATGAAGGAGTGTGTTGCCCCCGAGTCATACAACACACAGCAAGATATTCCATGAAGTAAGCAGGTACCAGTGACGAGCGTACCTGAGCTCGCTGCCTCCGCTCCAGTGATCGCATACACTCGTCCCACTGCTTGAGCTCGTCCCCCTCTCGGCTGATTCCTTCCAGCATTTGGTGGTCTCATTACTGCTCGACCTCCAGAGTTGCACTCGTTCGCCACATGCCCATTCCTTCCGCAACGAGTGCAATGTCTTCCACCCACCAATTGAGGGCATGACGAACGGTAATGTGGTCCTCCACACTGAAAACAAGTAATACCACCTTGCTGCCCATACTGTCCGGCAGGAACCAATGCTTGCGATCCGCTTGCGTTCGTGAGTTGATTTGGACGAGCGTAAGGGAATCTCCTCTGACTGGTATTATTCCTTGCTACGATTGGTCCCCTTACACCCTGATGTTGCTTCTTGTGCTTTTCCGCCTCGGCCATGTTCTTCTCCAACACCTTGGCCCTCTCCACCATGGCAGAAAACGTTCGTATGCACAAGCTTGAAATCATAACCTTCAAATCACTTCTCAAGCCGTTCTCAAACTTCCGGCACTGCCACTCTTCATTTGTGGCCATTGTGTTGAAACGAACCAAGTGTTTGAACTTGTTCGTATATTCAGAAACAGACATCCCTCCTTGAACCAATTGAAGAAACTCTACTTCTTTTGCAAACCGAACGCTATCTGGAAAGTATTCTTCATAAAATTTATTCCTAAACACTTCCCAAGTGATGGGAGTTTGGGCGTCCGTCAAGAGAGCTTTTGCGCTCGTCCACCAGTGGCTAGCTTCACCAGTTAATAAATATTCCGTAAATGCCAAACGGTTGTCGTCTGGGCACCTTTTGGCATCATAAATCCTCTCCATGTCCCTTAGCCATTGATCCGCTGCATCCGGAAGTCCCTTTCCATTGAACTTGGCAGGATGATGTTGTAGAAAACTTTCCAAACTCCATTCCGTAGTGGGCTGGGTGGCATTGGAAGAGGACGCTCCTGGCGTGCCTCTGGTAGCAGCAAGAATGTCCATCAATTGCCTCTGCGTGGCTTCCGAACTGGCACGAGCGGCCTCCATAATCTGCATGGCGTTCTGATTTTGCTGCATCAGAGTGGCGTTCTGTTCCATCAGAGTATTATTCTGCTGTTGCAACCTATCTATCACGGATTCCAACAGCCTAGCGTTGTTGGACGCGTCAGTATCATTCGGCGGTGGGGGAGGAGGAAGTCTAGGCGCCATAGGTTCTCTGGTTCATCAGAAAACGAGCGTTAGAATTGTTCAAGAGTTAAAAACAATAACTCATTAAACATATAAGCACACAGCAAAAACACAGTGCACTCATATCCTACAGTGTCCTTTTTATAGAACAAAACTGCTCTGATACCACTAATGTAACATCCCAAAATATAGTAATTACCATAATTTAGAATTAATTACAATTAACAGTAATTAAGCAGTCTTTACATTAATAAAGCAGAGTTCAAAAAAACCGAACGACTTGGATAATAAAAATAGCGTACGCTTAAACAGAAATGGAGATCATTAGGATGAACGGCTTTACAAAATATATAGCCGAACGTTCAAATTACTCTAACATCTAAACGAGCGCTCTAAGGCTCGGCCTTCACTTCTACTCCAACTAGATTCGCCTCTTCCAAATTTTCTTCTTCTAGTATTTCTTCCAGGGACGTACCACCATCTGCTCACATCCACAACGGATGATCATTGCAAAACAGGACGAACGTACATGGACAATTGACAACACAAGGAAAACGAAAGGGTAAGCTTATAATATTTAATTCATACATCCAACATACACGTTCAACATTTCAATGCACACGCCTAACATACAATTTAACATAATCCATCATAGTAATTTATAAACATATGTATATTTTAGACGACCGTCCGGACTGTATGAACCATGTAGCTACAGGCGTCCTTGCACCCGAGTGATGTAGTAACTGGGATACCCTCAACAGCTGCCACTCGAGGTTAATCCTTCGCCCCTGCTAAGTGAGGGATACGAAAGACCTCCTGCCATTCCCACACATGATTACTCCCTTCTACGTGAAGATGAGCATCACGGAATATCAGGATGGACCAAGCCAGCATTAGCTAACCATAGTCATACTTTACCAATTCAATCTTTCAATATATATATATATATATATGAGGCGTTCCTCCCTGGAACGCTCGTCCAAAATCCAACATCATAAATTCAGTTCTCATAGTGTTCACACTTTAATCTACCATATTCCATCATCTTTTGCATCATTATATTCAGGAGTCAAAAATGACGAACGTTCAGTCCAATGAAGGGTGAGGACGAACGTCCAAATGAAGTTACTGGATAATCAGTAAAGATATATAACGAACGTACTTTCTGTTTGACCAATTAAATGAACGGACTCAACTTTGAAGTATACTGGTACTTAGAAAAATATTTGGGATAAAAACTTGCACCAGATTTAATGCACAATGGAGGATCAAGAACACTTAGAATTATTTTTGAAGAGACTTGTATATGAAAACCACTGCCAGGAATGGAACGAACGTAAAGAAAATTGAGTATTTAATACTTTGGACGAACGCTGTTTTATCAAATAAGTATTCAATTAGAACGAACGCTTAGTCTGAGACATTGCGCAATTTAGAACGAACGCTCGTTATAAGACCGAGCGCTATTTTAGGACGAATGCTCGACATAAGGCCGAACGCATTTAAGGACGAACGCTCGACATAAGGCCGAACGCTATCAAAGACGAACGCTCGACTTAAGGTCGAACGCTATTAAAGACGAACGCTCGACTTAAGGTCGAACGCTATCAAAGACGAACGCTCGACTTAAGGTCGAACGCTATTAAAGACGAACGCTCGACTTAAGGTCGAACGCTATCAAAGACGAACGCTCGACATAAGGCCGAACGCATTTAAGGACGAACGCTCGACATAGTAACTCAATAAGGACGCTCGTTCTCACACCGAATTCTTCCCAAATGAAAGAATTCAATTCTAAGCCTCTGCAGGGAAACCGAACGGTATAAGACCGTACGGTGACGAGCGTTAATTATCATAGGGACTTTCTCAGATACAGATTTTTCAACCTTAACAGGATTCCAGATTTTTCCAACTTATCTTAACTCAATATTTCTCATATAATTCATACTTTGTAATTTTAAATCAACACAATTTCCATGCATCCAGTTCAATCAACGTTCATTCATACATGCTAAAATCAACATATTTATCATACATACAGTTCTTATCATACGTTCATGATTCATACAAGTATAAATTAAATTTATAAGCTTCCCTTACCTGGATAGCAGTGTTCGTTCTAAAAGTATCACTTGGACTTGCCCAACTTATGGTTTTCTACCCTCCAAGATCTTTCTTATTCTCTTCAACTAAGTCTAACCAAAGAAACGTAAACGATATCAACTTAAGCCCTTGCATGTAACTGAATCTGGGTTCGAAGGAATTCCAGAAACGAGCTTATGAGTTGAAATCTTACCGTCAACAGAATCTGAAGTTGTTCGGACCAAAATGAAGTTCACGGCGTAAGGAACGTTCCTACGGTTCTGAATATTAAACGGAGAAGAGATGAATGAGTAACAGTAGAGAGAAGTTTTAAGGTTTCTAGAGAGAGGTTGGAGAAGATGAAGGTTTTGAGTTCAGAGGAAGAGGATAAGTGGTGCAGGTAAGAGAGAGAATTCTAGGAAATCCAGTTTTGTGAAATTCACGTTCGTTTGAGCGGACGTACCCCAAGCTGACACGTGCCCACTAAATTCTGAACTGGAAGCTTCTTCTGCAACACGTGGCGGGTGTGCAGGTGCAGCCATGTACGTTTTCAGAGAATGATGGGTGTGGTTTCAGTGTATGTCAGAGAGTTTATCAGATTTGGAAATGGGTTTTAAAATGAGATAAGAATGGATTGAGGGGTGTAATAATGGTGATGTGACAGGTAATTACAGAGAAATTTTCAGGGTCTCACACTTTTCATTGAAATACCTGTTCGGACAAGTTTTTCTACACATTTCTTAATGGAAAAATAGGAAATAAATAAATAAATTTAATTTCTCTTCAACTAAGATTAACTTATACACAAGTTACAAGTAAAAGAATTAGATACAATATATGGAAAAAGTTATAAAATTTATAACTTAGCTTACCACATAAGCTAATTTAATTTGTAAAAAAATCTAATTCCAATTTTCCTTTTTATATTTGTCTCCAAGAAGGAGCTTGTATTGAAATTTATATAAACATGCCTCAACTCTAAATATTGTGTTAAAAAGCGAATTTAAAAAAGATCACTTAAAAATGTTCGCACCTTGCATTTCCGTCAAATGCATTTTTCTGTTATGTATTAATGTACATGAAAATATACCAGAACAAGTGATGAGAGATATATGCATAATCTTAAGTTACAATAATCCAGTGGAAGAACGAGGAAGTCAGCCATCATAAAGCAACTAAGTGACACTCAAAAGTGGAAACCGAACAAATTTTCGGCTCAAAAGAATAATCGCAAGGATAGTGAGTATGTATAATTCGAGCACGTTGGAGAAAATATATTTCACCGTGAACAGTAGTACCTGGAGGCTGCTGATATTCTTTTGGGCAGGGTGCCCAGCCGATAGTTCATCCTCAGAACTGGGACGGTTTCAGTCCACTTCAGAGCTGTTCCTCACAGGTCGAGATGTGTTGTACAGTAAGAGACCACACAGAAGAATTCCACAGCCAAGCAAAAAAAATGGGCTCAAGCTTGTTCCCTCGGGAAGATATGGTAATGGTAGAGAAAGAATATAAACAGATATAGGCACTGCAAAAATCATAAGCACACGTAAGCTAAAAAACTATTAAGAAAACCTGAGGTACAAAAGACCTTACGATTCATAGTTTAGAATGCAACAAAGAAGAGTGAGATGCAATGATAACGAGTACCTGACAACATTACTAGAAGAGAAGATACAACTGCAGAAGAAGTTTTTACTGCATAGGATACCTAATCCTCCAATGGTCGACCGGTAACTCGGGCGACCTGGTGACAGTTAAACCAATACGAGGCCTTCTTAAAGATCGTAATACTGTGCGATCGCGTATTGTCGTCAACCACTTGGTCCTCGACAACCAAATAGTGATGTCGCGACATAACGTTCGCACAACGCACGACAAGTCGCCTATTCATGTCGACGCACAGGATAGTCGACATACAGAGCGCGATATCATAGCATGCGGTTACAGATAAGCAGTTACGCATAATCAGCTAACCAACGCCGCGAATAAATTCGTGTTTTGTTTGAGGACTTATACTATCCGATTGCAAACATGTTCGTCCAAGTTGTGGCCGACCTTGGTGACTTGGGACAATAGGATTCCCAAGGTATAGTTTTGCATCGATTCACTAAATAAAAGTCGTTTATCATCCGATATTTTTTTAACATGTTTAATTGTGAACACTCCTATTTTTTTTATATATAAATAGAGGAAGATCTGGTCGGGAGTAAAAAAGTTTTTCCAACATCTATCGATTAGTAAGAAAATGTCAATGTGAAAACACGTTGTCAAAAGGCTAATCGTTTACCCGGTAAACAACAGATCAATAAGGTTTCCAATTGGCTTATTACACAAAAAGAATGTTATTTTTTTAAAAGATATATAAGGAGTATTTTTTTTTTAAATCAAAGACTTTTTTTTTTCTATTCTACTCCTCTTATTCTATTAGAAATTTTGTTGAGTCTTTTGTCTAAATAAAATAAAAATAATAAAAACTCTAAATATATAGATTAACACCAAGTCATTTCCAATTTTAACATAAAAGATATTAACATTATTTATTTTTAAATTATAAAAATAAAAGAAATATAAAATTTAACTTAAAAAAATATTTAACATTGTATATTATGTGATAAAATATTACTATTGTACTTATTAAATAAATATATTTAAGAAAACGAAATACATCCGTCCAAATGATTTAAAGCATAACCCAACAACTTATAGAATTTATTTTCAAATTCCAAACATGGAATAAATTAAGAGTAAATTGAACGAGGATGCATCTAGGGCAGTTAAAAAATGAATTTTATTTTAATAATAATTTTTTTTGTTATAGTCGGGTCATAACAAATATATATATATATATATATATATATATATATATATATATATATATATAACGTTGTAGTTTTTTTTTCAGTTGATACATTTTAGCAGAGTGTACGGAATTTTAGTAGACAAAAATAACCTCATATATTATGGATTTTTTAAGTTTTAAGGTTAAGGGTATTTGAATAATTTTCATTTTTAAAACTAAAAAGACAAGAAACTTCCAAACCTTTATTCACCTTTATTTTATCTCTTATTCTTCTCAATCTTCATTTCTCTCAACCCTTTCTCTTTCACCTCTCTCACTCTAACATTTTCTCCATCATTTCTAGTAGTTCCAATCGAAAAAATTAGAAACACTCACATTTCTCACTAATCCAATTTGTTTATTTCTCATCTCCGTCATTTCTCACATCCACACACAACTCGTGACACCGCTATTTGTTTTTCGTTAATCTGTTTTCCACTTTAATAACAAAATAATTGATGAAAATTATTCAAATATCATTGACCTTGAAACTTAGATACCATAATATATTGTCTACTAAAATTCAGTACACTCTGCTAAAATATATCAACTAACTGAAAAAAGAGAGCTTATGTATGTTAGCAAACCAATTGTTTTGATAAGTTTTCTTAAAAATAGTTTTGACACAACTACTTTTATTTGACAGAACAAAGGATTTAGATTTTACATAAACATAAAACATATAATAAGGATAAAAAGAAAAGAAATATATTAAGACACATCGCATCATGCTGAGTAAGTGCCCAATGAAATGAAAATCCAACTATTATTTTTATTTGGTGCATTATTGTTTTTGTAAGATGTGTGGCATCCCAATTATATACGTCATGCATATATAATAAAGACGTCATCATGCATAATATAGGAAAACAGTCAAGAGTATTTAAGGATTACAGTCATCCTTAGAATAGTGCGAAATTGACAACTAGAGTATTAGAATTTCTCCCTAGAAAATACGGAAAATTTAAAACTTTAAATACTTAAAAGTTCTTCCAAATAACATGAAATCATGGAATAAAACTAGCAAATCTAAGCTGCAACACTGCCATCTCCATCAAGAGCTGCTCCCAAAGTATTCTCTTCGCCATCTGCTCCCATCCAAGTGGATGATCATCACCAAAGAAACATACACAAGCAATACAAACAAGCAAGGGTGAGCTAGATATAAAAAGCATGTTATACAATCTCACACGACGTGCAAAAGTCATCAAAACATGGTAAACTGACATCACAAGACTTGTTACTTTATACCCCGACCCGTTGCTTTATAGACCGACTCGTCCGGACTAGAATGATTACCGAGCTATGGCGGGTTATGCACTCGTGGTGGCCTCTACTGCTTTGCAAAGCCATTGCCATTAGGTTCCACCCTACCACATGTAAGGACCGCATATTTTAAGTGGTGGGGACAGGGCAGTCACCCACTTCTTGTATTATTGGAAGTGCAATTATTACTGGAAGGAGAGCAAAGGAGAGGGTCTCATTTTTTGGCACCAGGGAGAGCAGCCACAGGAAAGGAACCCTTTCTTCCGTTTTCAACCGTCCAAAGAGCACTCAAGGGAAGCAATACTGACGTTAAAAAATGCGGAGAGGAGGATTTGGGTTGGGCATCTCTTGAGAGTGGAGTCCTTGATGCAAGATCTGGGAGAGGTGAAGTGCAGATCTGCTAAAGTTGCAAGGAGATCTTGAACTGCACGTCTTGGGGGAGATAGATTCCAAACCTTACAAAGGGAGTCTTCAAGAGGCAAGGGGAGTTGGATTTATTTCTTTGATTTTTGAGATAATCTGTTTTTGATGCAAATCTGGAATGAAGGGGATGAAAAACGGGGTTTTCTGGAATCTGGTGCAATTCTGCAGAATTCTGCAGAACGCGCGTACGTCCAATTTTGGTGAGTCAAAATTGGACGTTCGTCCAATTTGCTCGACCAATTAGTGGTCGGCCAAAATAGTACGAGCGTTCGGTTTTGGTGTTCTAAGGTAACGAGCGTTCGCGTTCGTCCTTAAGTAAAGTTAGTAATATATTAGACGTTCGTCCAAACTGTATACAGTGAATTAGTAATTTTAGGTGTTCGTCCTTAATTAAGTATTCTCATGAAGCAATGTGTAGCGTTCGGTTTGGTGAATTAGTGATTGTAGCGTTCGGCCTTCATATGATATTCTTAGGTTTGAATCTTAATCGTTCTGTCTTCATATTATTTGTTCTCAGGTAGCGAGCGCCCATAAGTAACTTTCGATTTGGATGATAAATGTTCTCAGGTGTCCTCAGGTAGAGAGCGTCCATAGGTAGTAGCGAGCGTTCATCTTAGTGGCGTTCGGTCTTGATGTTAATTGTTATCAGGTAGCGAGCGTCATTAGGTAGCCTTTCCTCTCGATGATAGTTGTTCTCAAGTAGCTAGTGTTCGGTCTTAATTTGGTACCCTGAGGTTTAGTTTGAATACGTTCGGCCAGTAATTTAGGTGTTCGGCAAAGTGCTCTAGGCGTTCAACCAAGACTCAAAACGTTCGTCCTTATAGTGTTCTGTCTCATAGCGATCGTTTATAAGGAATGATCTTTACTGGTGATGTTGCTCTGAGGTAGCAATCGTTTATGGGGAGTGATCGGCCTTGATATTTGTTCTGAGGTAGCGATCGATTAATAAGTAGTGATCGGTCGTGATGATGCATGTTTCAGGTAGTGATCATTCATAGGTAGTGCTCGGTTTGGATGATGCTTGTCTCAGGTAAGGATCGTTAATAGTTAGTGGTCGTTCGTAGGGAACGTCCGGTCTCGATGATGTTGCCCTCAGATGTCACTGTCTTCGAAGCTACCGTTGCACTTTTCCAGCAACGCTCGATTCACTCGCAACCATGTCCACCACCACCCAACCGCACTCAGAATTCGTGCTTCAAACGCAAGTTCATCGGGAAGTGGCACCAACCTCGTCTTATTGAGCTCCACTGTCACCGTTACATCAGCGGTAGCCAATCGCGTGCTTTACAAATTGGCCCTTGTTCCCATGAAAGAATACCCTTTTTTTCTCGTCCAGTTCATAACTTTTGGGTAAACCTCTTTGTCGCTGCTTGTAAATGCATTTGTTTGCTGTTTTAACTCTAGGAGAATCTGTCTTTTTGGGGATTTCTTAGTGCGTTGAACAGTTGTAGTTTTTGTGTAACGTAGGTATGTTGTTATATATTTCTCCATCTTGTATATTCGGTACCGGGCTAGAATAGTAACCGATGAGATGATGGCAATTCCGAAATTGCGTTTTGTCGCCATTGGACTTCTGGAAGCTTTGGGATTGGTTGCTGGAATGTCTGCTGGAGGTACTGACTTTGCTTGTGTTTTAGTCTTTAACCGTGTTTTATTTCCATGCCACTAAGATTTTTATACTTTCAATCAAGCAGAGATGATCTTATAATAGTTACTATAAAGCTCAACAAATTTTCTATACTTGACTGTAGATGCAATGTAAATATTTTTATAATGTCACAGTTTAAACTCCTTCTAGTGGTTTTTTAATTGATTAAAAGCTTTTTGTGAGACCCTAAATATTTACACTCTGAAATACATGTCAAATCAGAATTTAATTCCCTCTTATCCACTCTGCCGTGCCTTGAAAGACACGCCCATCAATTCTCTGAAAACACTCCCTCTCACTCTCAGCAATCATCTTCTTCCTCACGAAAACTCCACCCTTCATCTTCTCCAACTTCTCTCTAAAAACCCTAAACTTCTCTCTACTGTAATCCTTACGTTTCTCCTCTGATCCCATTTCCAGCACCGTAGGAACGTCCACTACACTGCGAGCTATCCACTGGACCGAACAGCTTCAAGAACTGAAACTGGTAAGTTATTTTCCGTAGCTCGTCATTAGGTTTCTGGAAAACTAGGGTTTGTAGTTGCATGCAAGCGTGTAGTCTCAGTATTCTGTATTCTGTGGTTAGACTTGTTTGGAAGAACCAAGAACGTAAGAAAAGCGTAGTTGAACAAGCCACTGTTGCATCTAGGACAAGTTTGGTTGCCACTCCGGGTAAGGGAAGCTTATGTGTTTAATTTATACTTGCGTGTTGTGTAATCTGGACTGTATGTATTAAGAGCATGATGTTGAGCTGTATGAACGACCACTGTTATGGAATATGATTTCTGGTTTTGATTTATCTGTCATGAACGAGCACTGTTGTATGCATTAAATATGTGTTGGTGGTGTGAAATGCATGTTGTTTTGGATATGTATGAACTGAGTATGAATATTGTATAGTTGGAATGATTAAAATGATGAGATCTATATGATGATGATGTTCAAGGTGAATTAAATCTGTAAATGAAAGTTATAAAGTTTATGAATTTGGAATGCGGAAAATTCTGTTAAGATTGAAAAACCTGAAAGTCATATCATCCCCTTTGATAAATAACGCTCGTCACCGTACGGTCTTAGACCGTTCGGTTTTCCTTAAAATAACTTAGAATGGAATTCTTCATTTGGAAAGAATTCTGCTCGTGAACGAGCGTCCCCAATTGAATGTCGGAGCGTTCGTCCAGCTCAGCTGGTTATAAATATTTGAAACTTTACGAATTCTTAACGCTTGGTCTTATACCGAGCGTTCGTCCTAAAGAACGCTCGGTTTCATTGTGAGCGTTCGTCCTAAAAGAGCGCTCGGTTTCATATTGAGCGTTCGTCCTAAAGAGCGCTCGGCCTTTTGCCAAGCGTTCGTCATGATTTGTGCTCGGTCATATATTGAGCGTTCGCGTTAATAAAGTGTTCGGTCTTATACCGAACGTTTGTCCTTAATAGCGTTCGGCCTTATGTCGAACGTTCGTTCTAAATAACGTTCGTCCAAACATTTGAAAAATTTGTATTTGTGCATTCGGTCTTTGACTGGTAGCCTGTTCCTTTCGAGTACAAAATTCATTATATATATATTCAAGTATTCTCTTTAATGTCTATTCATCTAAATTGAGATAATCTGACTTCTTAGTATTTAAAAATATTCTGGAGTTGATCTTTTATTCTGAAGTCTTTATGATTTTAAGAAGTTCTTTTAAATCCGGTTTTAACGTACGTCCTCTTCCTTCAGAAAGTTGAACGTCCGTCTTTTTCAGAGAGTGGAACAAAGAATGAAAATATTATAACCATGAGATGTTAAGATGTTCGAACACAGTATTAACTGATTATACGATTATGGAATTTGAACGAGCGTTCCATGGAGGAACGTCTCAGTTGTATTAAATGTTAAATTTGGTAAAGTATGAACATGGATAAGTTAGGACTCGCGGTCCGTCCTGATATTCCGTGATACTCATCTTCACGTAGAAGGGGGTAGTCATGCGTGGGAATGGCAGGAGGTTCTTCGTTCATCGCTTAGATATGGGCGAGGGACTAACCTCGAGTGGTAGCTGATTAGGTATATCCCGGCTAGTACACCACTCGGGTGCATGGACGCTTGTAACTACATGGTTCATACAGTCCGGACGGTCTGTCTTATATACATAAATTTCTATGTTAAATTATATGATAAAGTTACTTGATGTATGTGTGAATTGAAGTATTAAATGTATGTGTTAAATTGTATAAATTAAATATTATAAGCTTACCCTTGCATTTTCCATTGTGTTGTCCCATGTCTATGTACGTCCGTCTTGTCTATGCGATGATCATCCGTGTGGATGTGAGCAGATGGTGGTGCATCTCTTGAGGATATGCTAGAAGAAGAAAATTTGGAAGATGCAAATCTGGTGGAAGTGGAAGTAAAGGCCGAGCCTTAGAGCGCTCGTTAGATTAGAATTGTGAATTGTTAGCTTAGTTGGACGTTCGGCTAAATATTTTGTAAGGCCGTTCGTCCTAATTATCCCTGAACTATTTTGAGCGTACGTTATTTGTATCTGAACCGTTCGTTCTAGGCTTCTTTTGTATGCGTTTTATGCGCGTTTCTTTTGTACTGAAGCCGTTCGGCTCTGCAACTTCTTTTCTGTAATTAAAGACTGCATTGTTTACTGTTAATTGTAATTAATTCTAATTTATGGTAATTACTATATTTTGGGATGCTACACTTTTAATGGTGTCTATTGTGTGTTCAGTGTCCTCACCGCACTCCTATTTATAAGACCCATTTTTTTTATAATGTTGAGGGTGTGCGTGTAGAATGACTGCAATTTTAGCCACATTAAAAAAAAGTTATAAATTAACTTATGTTCTCACATTTCAATGAAGTATTAATTGTTTTCTTCAAATTAATTGGTTTCTATTTCTTATTAAAAATAATATATTTATTGGATAGAGCGAAGCTATTTCAGTAAAATTGTTTAAAAAGGTGATGTAGCTATTGTTGCTCTTAATAGATGTGCAATGCCTTAAAGTGCAGCCATTGTGGAACAGAGGGAGTACCATGGTCGCACATCCCATTGGAGTTGTCTGAGCTTTTGACTAAATAAATAATATGTTAGGTTTTATAGTGTTAATAGTCAGTAATAGAGGAGTGTGAAATGAAAAAAGTGACTGGGACGTTTGAAATCTTTCTAGAGGAAAGAACAAAAGCGGAGGTTACAATTTTTTTGTGATGAGTACTTTGAAAATGAGTTTCCACCTTCTGCCAAGCTACAATGAATTAAAATCAACATCTTTCCATTTTAACTCTGCTCTTAATTTTCTGCCAAACATACCCTTCGTGTTTGTTTTCAATGTTTCTGAAATGAATGTTGATTACCCTCTGCAGCCTTACTTCCTGGACCAGTCATACCCATATTGAATCAGGTATGTGAAATATTTTGAGCAGCCCTTTTCATTGAAGGATGAGAGGGGGTGACAAACAAAAATACATGTTTGTCTTTCTTTAAAATAGTATACATCTGCCGTTTATTTTATGTAGCTGTGGAGTGTACTTTTTTTTTCTGATTTGCATTTGGCATACTTTTGGTAAGGTCTTGTTTGAGAAGATCTTCTTTTGTTTTAGCAGTTAAGATTTGAGAATTTGATTGAAATGATGTACCATTGATTCAGTGTAGTCAATGGTTTCTGAGAAGCATGATGGTTTTTTGTAATATATTCAGAATAGGGGACCTTATAGCACTGATCAATGATTTAAACCGGCAAATTTATTGGTAATAACAATAAATCATAGAGTTGACTTTTATTAACTTGTAGCATCATAGAAACTAAGACTTTTGTTTCTCACTACTGACCAAAGGTTTTCTAAAACCTATTACTCTCATTTTTTGTCTTTCAAAAATATTTTGATACAACCAGCATCTTCCAGTTTACTTTTTCAAGGACAGTCCATTCTTGTTCATGGATTGAGCTGCCCTGTCTCTCACTCTGATGGCATCGCACATAAAGCATTTCATTGCCATATTTATAGTATCACGTAGCAGTCACTTCTAAAGTGTATGTTAGGGGCTGGCGAGTTTACGAGAGAAGAAGATATAGGAGAGAGAAAGAAGGGTTCCGTACGGTAGAGGACAGTGGCCGAACGGTTGAAAGGGGGGAGCACGATGACCGAACGATAGAGGAAGAGAAAAAGAGGGCTAAGCGAGTAGAGCGATGACGAGCGAGTGGAAGCAACAACGAGCATTCTATCTGACAGCAGTAGGATAGGCGGGAAACTCAAAGGACGTACTTCAGGATATTATAGAAGTAAATATAGTAAATAAGGATAGAAATATTCTTACCAGATAATTATAATAAATAGGAATAATTACTATTATTCTTTACCTTTTTGGGAAGGAGTAATTAGTATTAATAAAGGAGGAACCTAGGGTTGAGGTAGCTTTTGACAAAGGAGTGTTGTTAGAGAGGTTAGGCTCTCAGGTAACTGACGGAGACCCTGCTCCCAGTTATTGGATGTTTATTGTGATACCAATATTTTCAATTTAATAAAGAGTTTTATTCAGTCAAATACCATTGTTTATTGCCTGTGGGAGTGTGAAAGGTTGTGAGTGGCAAGTTCACGTACTCAGGTACGTAACAATTGGTCTGACCTGCCGGATCGTCAAGGGAGGAAACTGCCGGATCCTAATAGAGACGAGGGAAAATCATCATGGAGGGAAGAGTGAATGTCATTTAAGGAAGATTGGTGGTCATAGAAATCTCCATGGGAGGACTGGAGGCAGCAGTCCAGGAACTGGTGAAGGTGATAGGAGAGCGAGGTCGACGACATGAGGGAAATCCTGATGGAAGTCAGGGTTCTGTCAACGGGAGAAGGAATGAGGAGGACGAGAGAGAAGGTAGCGGGCTAGATGGGGGTACCCGAGAGGAGCAACCGTATTGGAGGAGAAGGGTAGACTTACCCTTCTTCGAAGGCAGCGATCCTTTGAATTGGATCTATAGAGCGGACAAATTCTTTGAACTGCAAGGAGTGCCGGAGGAAGAAAAGCTGCGCCTAGCCTACATCAGCATGGAGGGAATCGCGGGACACTGGTTCAGGTTTTGGAGGGAGAAGGCCAGGAACCGCTCGTGGGCCGGATTAAAGGAGTCGTTGGTGAACCGTTTCGGAGGCAGAAGCCGGGGAACGATCTTCGAGAGATTGACGGCCTGTAAACAATCAGGGACCGTGGAAGAATACATCCAAGAATTCGAAGTGTTGGTCGGCCAAGCAGAAAAAATACCTGACGCACAGCTGATGGGATACTTCATGGCAGGATTGCAGGAGGGGATCCGTAATCAACTCCGATTGCTTGACCCGAGGGAATTGATGGACGTAACGAGACTAGCAAAGGACGTGGAAGAGTTCCAAGGGGGCGTAAAGGCTGGAGGAGGAATCATAAGCAAGAGCCAGACGTGGGGAAAACCGAGCGGTTCAGTAATGAGGACGAACGCCAGTCGGCATAATCAGAATCGAACGGGAATCGCAGAGAGGGGGCAGACAGGAGGAAAGGAAGGGATCCCGAGGCGAGAAGGAGAACGAACGTTCTCAAACAACCAAGAAAGGAACGTGCGGGATTTACCGTACACTGAATATGTCAAACGAAGGGAAGAAGGGAGGTGTTTCAGGTGTGGGGGACCGTTCGGTCCAGGCCATCGTTGTCCGGAAAGGAGTCTTCGGATGCTGATATTGGCCGAAGACGAGGAATCAAGCGGGGAAGAAGAAGCTGAGACCGAACTCGACCAAATGGAGCTATCGGCATTCTCGACAGGAGGGCTCACCCAGCCCAGAACGATGAAATTGCATGGACAGATAGGAACGAAACAGGTACTGATTTTGATTGACAGTGGCGCCAGCCACAACTTCATAAGGAAAGAATTGGTAGAGGAACTGGCACTACCCGTAGTAGATACACCACCCTATAGGGTGAGTTTGGGAGATGGGCAGAGAAAGGAGACGAGGGGTTGTTGTGAAGAAGTAATGATTCGCATGGGAGAAGCGGTGATCACCGAACGGTTCCACCTATTTGAACTGGGCGGAGTTGACGTGATACTGGGGGTAGAATGGCTGGCTAAGCTGGGAGAAGTAACATTAAACTGGGGCACGCTAACCATGGTGTTCGGTCAAGCAGGGAGGAACATGACCATTAAAGGAGATCCTACTTTAACTCGGAGAGTGGTGGAACCCGAAGCATTGTTCAAAATGAAAGAAGTAGAGGTCTGGTTGCTAGTGTGGGAGCTTGGGGAGACAGAAAAGGACGAGGAAAGAAAACCGTACGGTCAGAGAGAAGGACCGTTCGGTCCGGAGATGACAAAGAAGCAGACGCATGACATGACTCGAATTTTGGATCAGCACGCGAGCGTATTTCACGAACCGAGCGGACTCCCGCCAGATAGGGGCATGGTTCATCAAATTCCATTAAAAGAGGGTACGAATCCCGTGAATGTAAGGCCGTACCGTTACCCCCATGTGATGAAGGGGGAGATTGAGAAACAGGTGGCCGAAATGCTAAAAACGGGCGTCATAAGGTCGAGCAACAGTCCATATTCGAGTCCGGTAATATTAGTGAAGAAGAAGGATGGCAGCTGGAGATTTTGTGTGGATTATAGGGCCCTTAACCGAGCCACGGTACCCGATAAATTCCCTATCCCACTGATAGAGGAATTGTTAGACGAACTGAGAGGGGCCAAATATTTCTCGAAGGTGGATTTGAAGTCAGGCTACCACCAGATCCGAATGGGAGATGGAGACATAGAGAAAACGGCCTTCCGGACGCACCAGGGTCACTACGAATTCATGGTTATGCCATTCGGCCTCACCAACGCGCCAGCCACATTCCAGAGTGCAATGAACAGCCTGCTGCAGCCTTATTTGCGGAAATTCGTACTGGTGTTCTTTGATGATATATTGGTGTATACCGATCCTGGGAGGAGCACTTAGAGCATGTGGGGACGGTGCTAAGGGAACTCGTGACCAATAGGTGGGTGGCCAACCGAAAGAAATGTGAGTTCGGCAAAACTCAAATAGGATATTTGGGTCATCGGATATCCGCGAGGGGTGTAGAAATGGACGAAAAAAAAGTAAGGGCCGTGATAGACTGGGAAAAACCTAAGACGGTGAAGGCCTTGAGGGGATTTCTGGGTTTGACAGGATACTATAGGAGGTTTGTGAAGGATTATGGGAAGATTGCCAAACCCTTGACCGACCTTCTTAAAAAGGGGGAGTTTGCATGGACGGAGCAAGCCGAGGAAGCTATGTCAAGGTTAAAGAAGGCCATCACTACTGCACCGGTGCTGGTTCTACCTAATTTTGACCAGCCTTTCCACATTGAGTGTGATGCATCAGGAAGAGGGATAGGAGCGATACTCATGCAAATCAAGAAACCCATAGCTTTCTTTAGTAAAGCGTTATCCGAGGGGTCACTGAGTAAATCGATATATGAGAAGGAATTAATGGCATTGGTTTTAGCCATACAACACTGGAGGCCCTACCTCTTGGGACAACGGTTTGTGGTTCACACCGATCAAAGGAGCCTGAAGTACCTTTCGGAGAAACGTATCACCACTTAGAATCAGCAGAATTGGATTGCGAAGCTCCTGGGTTATGACTTTGAAATTGTGTACAAATCAGGTGTCACCAACAAGGTAGCAGACGCCCTATCACGGAAGGAAGAGGATGATCCGCAGGAAGAAAAGGAATTGAGGGTTGTGGCCCGACCTTACTGGCAAGACTTCAGGGAGATTCTGGAAGAAGTTGAGGCAGATGAAGAGTTAAAGAAGGTGATAGAAGATTTGAGAAAAGATCCCAACTCACATCCCTCGTTCACTCTGGAACACGAGAGGTTACACTATAAGGGGAGGCTTGTGTTGTCTGGCCGATCGGCCTGGGTACCCAAATTGATAGCCGAGTTTCATACCACGCAAACAGGAGGACACTCAGGGGTATATCGGACTTATCGCAAGGCGGCGCAATCTCTTTATTGGGTAGGAATGAAGAAAGCCGTAACTGACTTTGTCGCAAGCTGCCTGGTATGTCAACAACATAAATATCTATCATCCTCTCCGCAAGGGTTGTTGCAACCTTTACCCATACCCAACGCCATTTGGGAGGAGATAAGCATGGATTTTATCGTTAAGTTGCCCAAGTCCCACGGGTATGATGCTGTGCTGGTAGTGGTAGACCGCCTCAGCAAATACGGACACTTCATACCACTGAAACATCCCTATTCCGCTCGGACCGTAGCTGAAGTGTTTGTAAAAGAGATTGTCCGGTTGCATGGAGTGCCAATATCTATCGTGAGTGACCGGGATCCACTGTTCCTGAGTAATTTTTGGAAGGAGTTGTTTAAATTACAAGGAACTCAACTGAAGATAAGCACCGCCTATCATCCTGAATCCGATGGACAGACTGAGGTCGTGAATAGGGTATTAGAGGGTTATCTGAGATGCTTCTGCTCAGAACAACCAAAGGAATGGAGCATAGTACTACCCTGGGCGGAATATTGGTATAATACTAGCTATCAAGAGTCGGCGAGATGCACCCCATTTGAAACAGTATATGGGAGGTCTCCTCCCTCCCTGCACAGGTTCGTTCCGGGGGAAACCTTAATGGAAGCCGTCGGCCAGGAGTTATAGACGAGGGATGAGGCACTCAGCCAGCTAAAACTCCATCTAGCCAGGGCTCAAGAATTAATGGTGAGGCAGGTCGACAAGGCAAGGAGACCATCCAATGTGGAGGTAGGAGATTGGGTGTATCTAAAGATCAGACCCCACCGACAGACATCGATGCCGTCCATACTGCATTCTAAACTAGCCGCTCGGTATTTTGGACCTTTCCTGGTCATACAGCAGATAGGAGAAGTGGCATTTAAGTTGCAACTACCCGAAGCCGCGCGGATACATCCAATGTTCCATGTGTCGCAATTAAAGAAGGTCGTGGGGGAGAACAGGGTGGAAAAAGAGTTACCCATAGACTTAGAGATGGAGGGACCGTCTCCCTAGCTGATCAGAGTTCTGGATCAAAGGCAGGTGCAACAAGGAGAGGACGAATGACAGGAATTGTTGATCGAATGGCAAGAGGGAGGGCCGGACGGGGCAACATGGGAAGATGCCATAACCATCCGAGATCAATATCCGGACTTCAACCTTGAGGGCAAGGTTGATCTTCAGGAGGTGGGCAATGTTAGGGGCTGGCGAGTTTACGAGAGAAGAAGATATAGGAGAGAGAAAGAAGGGTTCCGTACGGTAGAGGACAGTGGCCGAACGGTTGAAAGGGGGGAGCACGATGACCGAACGATAGGGGGAAGAGAAAAAGAGGGCTAAGCGAGTAGAGCGATGACAAGCGAGTGGAAGCAACAACGAGCGTTCTATCTGACAGCAGTAGGATAGGCGGGAAACTCAAAGGACGTACTTCAGGATATTATAGAAGTAAATATAGTAAATAAGGATAGAAATATTCTTACCAGATAATTATAATAAATAGGCATAATTACTATTATTCTTTACCTTTTTCGGAAGGAGTAATTAGTATTAATAAAGGAGGAACCTAGGGTTGAGGTAGCTTTTGATAAAGGAGTGTTGTCAGAGAGGTTAGGCTCTCAGGTAACTGACGGAGATCCTGCTCCCAGTTATTGGATGTTTATTGTGATACCAATATTTTCAATTTAATAAAGAGTTTTATTCAGTCAAATACCATGTGGGAGTGTGAAAGGTTGTGAGTGGCAAGTTCACGTACTCAGGTACGTAACAGTGTAGGAGGCTTATTATTTTTTAACTTATTCAGTATGTTCTGATGGCATGGCTACATTTGTGGTTTGTGCTCTGGGCCTGTCCTTTTATTCCAACTAAGAAGGAAGAGAATGATAATATTGCTGTAAAATCTGGTATCTTCTCCCATTCATCACTGGTGGCTATTTGTGACTTATGCATTGGCTGAGACTTTATTATTACATACGTTATTTTAATGCATCATTATGTGTAATATTGATTTCTCAAAATCCAGTTTATGAATTCTTCTTTTTGCAGACATTTTTGGTTTGGCAGCTAATGTTTTCCAGCCTTCTCTTGAAAAGAAAGTACACAATCAATCAATTGATTGGGTGTTTACTTGTAGCCTCCGGTGTCATAGTGGCTATTACAAGGTAATTTGACTTTATAATACAGAGAAATTCAATATTCCGTATCTGTACTCTCCAATATTCAGTTTCTCATGCCGAGGTCACTAATCAGGTCAGATTCCCATGTGAATCAAGTATTCCCAAAAGTGTGCAGTGATGAACTTTGATAAAAGATATTGACTTGAAAATATCAGTTGAAAAAAAAATGAGGGACCTGTCATTGTATTCCCTTAGATATATGTGTAACATCAATTTGGGCCTCTAAAGGACCGATTGGTGTCCCATTTTTTGTTGAGCTGAAATAGTTTACTTTTTAAATAATAGACTAGTTACTTGTGATCAGTTTATAATTGTTATAAACAGAAAGAATTTCAGTATGTACATTATCTCCTTTGGTGTAAAATATTGTAAGTTTATTATCCCTTTTTTGGTCTGAAGGGGTACATAATTGTGGGAAAGTTACCAAATTTCTTGGCAAAATATTTCCATTTTAGGAATGATTAACCACTCATTGAATTGATTAACCACCAAAACAATTTCTTTAAATTTGAAATATTTATATCAAAGCTTCATTTGTTCTAACCTTCTGAGTAATATTGTTCCATGTAAAACTTTAAGCATGCTTTCATTAAAACGTTAAGCAGCCTAGGTCAGTAGCTGCTTGTAATAGTCTGTAGAAGCTCAAAAGCTGTGATGTTTGTCATACATTTTTTGTTGTGCTTGTTGGGGTAAAATTCTCATGCTAGTTGATAGGAAATTCCTTTTTTCACTCCAAATGGAATGGCTCCCATCTAATAATTTGTTTCCCATCACTGCAGTGGCTCTGGTAGGGATTCGGGAAGGAATTCCTAACAAGCTCTCTCTCTATCTCAAACACAACAATCAAGAACTTGTAAAGAAGGAATAGTATGAATGGTATTCACAACAATGAATCAAGAATACACTGTATCTTAGGAGCTTAACCTCCTCCACCTGGTGCTAAGACCGGTCAACACATACAAACTACACAACTCGCTAACTGAAACAATAAAAGGTCCTAATATATATATATAGGCCTTTTCCCGGCCCCTCACTTAACTGATTAACAGTTAAGTGTTCTGTTTCCCTTTTCTCCTTTCCTATACTCTATAAGTCCTAACAGGCTCAAATGCTGGTCAAATGCTCTCTGATATTCAGTTCTTTTGGCCAGCATTGATGATAATTTCATGTGCTTTTCAAGCTTTGGCTTCTGTAATCAAGGTTAATCAATAACAGCTGTTGACTTTTAGTTAATCCTTCTTGGGGAACATTATAATCAATGTTTTCTTGTATGTCAGGAGTATATTTTCATTGACTCAGCTACTCGATTAAAGGTATGCTTTCCTTTACCTTTTTTTTGGGTGGGGGTTGGGGAAGGTGGTATATAAGGATATAAGGTCACGGGACTACATATTCCATTAACATTTTATTCATGGGCATGATTTGGTGTCCCTTACATGTTCACATGCAGCACAAGTCACTGGACATATTTGTGGTCAATTCGTTTGGATCTGGCTTTCAGGTACATCTTGCAACATAAATTGCAATGAACTAAGTGTACCTTTCAAATTCTGCAAATGGCGTTTATTTCCAGTATTTTGTTAGCTTTTTCTTTCTTCATCACTGATTTCTTATTAGTTGCTTTGCTTCCTCTTGTAATTGAATAATGACTGTGAAACAACTTACATGAGTTCAAATTATTTGCTTGCTTTCTATCTTTTTATATGATTTCAAAATGTATTGCTCTTTTTTGTCCCTAACAAACGGCAAACACTAACTGTTAGAATACTTGGATTGTTGTAGTCTTATGAATCTTATTATATTAGAGTATTGTAAGCTATTTGTGTACTAGTTGTAGTACATGTGAACTTGCCCTAAAATGTTAGTATCTGGTTATATTTTATATAATAAATCTCAGGAATTTTCAGGGCCATGTTTGTTAAATATTCTTTTTCCTTCATCCAAAACAAAACATATAATGGTAAAAGAACATGAAGGAAACATTAGCTAATATTTGTCTTACAGGTAAGAGTTATATTGCTAATTCTAGAGATTTGAATTCACTATCCCAAAAACATTGAATATCTTTCTTACAAAAGATATATACAATAATCCCAAAGTTCCATTCTTCAGTTCCCAATACTAACAATGCACCATGAATTACATTAAAGCATGAGTTGCTGCCATTTGCTTCTGTCCACGATGAAATAGACATGAACGACTAAGTATTCTTATTCATTTATTTTAAAGTTCTGGACTCTGCTTGACCTGCCTTTTCTTTTCATCTATTTTCTGTGCATTAGTCATATACATTTTGACTGAGGGTTTATGTGGATTGTATTAAATCAGAAGAAAAGTCATTTGATTCTATCCAAAGTTTGTTTGTTTTAGTTAAAGTGGTTTGCATCGGATCAAGCTTTTGGTATTATTAGGAGGCCGTAAATAAATCCGCAGAATACCCAATAGATTTTGTAAAAGTAATTCAAAGTGTTCGTCACATTCGTCATAATATATAAACTTTAGATTCAGATTATAAAACATTAGTCAAATCAATATTAAAATTTCTAAATACGGTAATTTAAGAATTAAATAAATAAACGTATATAGATGCACAAGTTAAGTTTTTTGGTTTGGATAAGATGAAATTTTAAAATTGGAACAGAATACCGATCCAATCCAAATGAAAAAGCTCATTTTCTTTTTATTTAATTCATTTTACTGTCTGTATTCAGTTGGATTGGTGTAACATCCCAAAATATAGTGATAACCATAATCAGAATTAATTACATTAATCATTAAAACAGTGCAGTCTTTACAAAAAGATACGAGGACCAAACGTCGAACGGCTTAAAATACAAAATGTAATGTAGCCGACGGTATCCAAAATCTAAGACTAAACAAAAATACTAACAGCTACCACATGTCGAGCACTCTAGGGCTCGACCTTAATCCCTACTTCAACCGGATCAACATCTTCCGGAATTTCTCCCGCCAGCGCCTCTTCCAGCAGCCCACTTCCATCTGCTCCCATCCACATGGATGATCATCGCAAGGACAAGACGGACGTACAAAGACAATCGACAACACAAAGAAGAGAACACAGGGTAAGCTTATGTAATTTAATTCATACGTTAAAGTATCAATTCAATCCAGTCAAACATACCACAATGATTCAACATAAATAAATAAACAAATATCCAACAACTATTTCTAGACGGACCGTCCGGACTGTATGAATCTGTGTAGCTACAGGCGTCCTTGCACCCGAGTGGTGTAGTAACTGTATTTCACTCGACAGCTGCCACTCGAGGTTAGTCCGTTTCTTACGTCGCCCATGTTAACTTATGGACTAAGGACCTCCTGCCATTCCCACACATGAACCACTCTCCTCTACGTGAAGACGAGTGTCACGGAATATCAGGATGGACCAAGCCAGCATTAGCATGCCCACAGTCATACGTTACCAAATTCCACATTCAACATATGTGAGTCGTTCCTCCCTGGAACGCTCGTACAACATTCATCAACGTTTAATCATCTCATATAATGTTCATCATTCAAAATCTTTCACTTTTATTTTCATTTTTGTCTTTCAGTCCGAGTACGTAAATATTGAACTTTCAGCCCTCTTTATAACGAGGACAACCGTGAGGAACGAGACTGAAGAATTTACCCCGTTCCAAAATAAAGTAATACCGACTACCAGATAGATGAACGACCTGCGTTAACACGGGTGCTCGACACTGTCGGTCGACCCAAATGGATGACCTGTATTAAGAAGGTTGCTCGACACTGTCGGTCGACACAGATGAATGATCTGTATTTCAAGGATGATCGACACTGTCGGTCGACCCAAATGGACGACCTGTATTAAGAAGGTTGCTCGACACTGTCGGTCGACACAGATGAATGATCTGTATTTCAAAGATGCTCGACACTGTCGGTCGACCCAAATGGACGACCTGTATTAAGAAGGTTGCTCGACACTGTCGGTCGACACAGATGAATGATCTGTATTTCAAAGATGCTCGACACTGTCGGTCGACCCAAATGGACGACCTGTATTAAGAAGGTTGCTCGACACTGCCGGTCGACACAGATGAATGATCTGTATTTCAAGGATACTCGACACTGTCGGTCGACACAGATGGATGATCTGTATAAGGGTGTTCGACACTGTTGATCGACACGGATGAGTGATCTGTATTTCAAGGATGCTCGACTCTGTCGATTATAAGTTCTAAGTAAAAGACCTACATAGCTCATGCTCGACCAGAATCCTTCCCAAATGAAAGTATTCCAATTCAAAGAAGTTTACTAGAACACCAAACGGTCGAGAACCGTTTAATGTCGGACATACGTTATCATAGGGATGTTGATATTCAAGTTTCACTTACATTCTCTCGTTCCTAAGCATGTATATTTCGTATTCATACGTATCACTCATATCATACATTTCAACCAACATATATCATATTCATTCAGTACAGCAACGTTCAACCATGCGTACTCAACCGACATACATCTCATACATTCAGTTCATATCATGTTTACATACAACATACAAGTATAAATTAAATTACTAAGCTTCCCTTACCTGGATAGCAGTGTACTCCCGAAAAGCAAGGTTTTGTTCGACCTCTAACAGCGTTCTACCCTCAGGTTTCGCTCAACAACTTTCCCTTAATCTAAAACACCAGAAATCAGAAACAACTCAGACCTATACCCCATGCCTGCAACTGAATCTTAGTTTGCATGTACTACAGAACAAACGTTCAGATCAACGTCCAGAGTCGAGTGACTTACCGGTTACAGAACTAAGATCTGTTCGGTTCGGATTGAAGCTCACGGTGCCAGGGACATTTCTACGGTTCTGAAACGTGATTGGAGAAGAAGGTGATGAGTTACAGTAAAGAGAAGGTGAAGGCTTCTAGAGAGAAGTTGGAGAAAACGAAAGGTTGAGTTCTGAGGAAGAAGATGATTGGTGCAGTTGAGAGAGAGAGAGAGAGTCTTCAAAAATTCTAGTTGGGTTAAACTCACGTTCGTTCGGACGAACGTCTCCCAAGTTGACACCTGCACACCAACTCTGAAATGGGAAGCTTCTCCCGCGACAGGTTGCGTGTGTGAATTGCAGTGTTTGGTACGTTTTTAATGTTTTAGAGAAATGATGGGCGCGGCTTTTCCGGGTACGACAGAGAGAGAGGGGATCAGATTAGGTAGTGGGTTTTAATGGCTGAGAAATGATGTGGCGTGCATTAATGGTGAGGATGTCAGAAATTATCTTTGCTAAATATCAAGGGTCTTACAATTGGTATATGAACATCTCTAACCTTAATCAAAATAGAGACTATCTAAACCGAAGGAAAAGTTGGCTTTCTTTCTTTTAGTTCCTTTTTTACTGTATGTATTGGATTGGTTTATATGCACACCTCTAACTTCGATAAAAATGAAAAAAAAAACAGACATGGACGATAAAAATGAAAAAAATAAATAAATAAAAACAGACTTTATATCCAATCCAATGGAAAAGTTGGTTTTCTATTTTAGTTCAATTTTTTCTGTCTGAATTCATTTGGATTAGTTTGTGCACATCTCTAATTTTTATCAAAATGGAGATGTGATACTCTGTCAGCTTTCGATACTTGGCAGTGTGTTTTTCTTCTTCTGAAGTTTTCATAACAGCCCTCCTTCATTTTAGGGTGGAAGAGCTAATTTGAAACTTATTTGGGTATAACTTATAATATAAGCATATAGGTGTTTTGGAGAATTTATGAGATGATAGGTTCATAAGCTGTTTTTCAATTTATGACAACAAACTTCTAGAATAGCTCCTGAAAACTGATTATTCCTATTTCTTCTTCAATTGTAAGTACAACTTACACCTAAATGTTTACGTAATAAATACTTATTTATTAGGTCCTTACTTGAGTTGTTTATTGGCAAGTGTAACATCCCAAAATATAGTGATAACCATAATCAGAATTAATTACATTAATCATTAGAACAGTGCAGTCTTTACAAAAAGATACGAGGTCCAAAATGTCGAACGGCTTAAAATACAAAAATGTAATGTAGCCGACGGTATCCAAATTCTAAGACTAAACAAAAATATTAACAGCTACCACATGTCGAGCACTCTAGGGCTCGACCTTAATCCCTACTTCAACCGGATCAACATCTTCCGAAATTTCTCCCGCCAGCGCCTCTCCCAGCAGCTCACTTCCATCTGCTCCCATCTACATGGATGATCATCGCAAGGACAAGACGGACGTACAAAGACAATCGACAACACAAAGAAGAGAACACAGGGTAAGCTTATTGAATTTAATTCAAGTAAAATCATTCATTTCATAGTACATCAACATATCAAATATTTCACAACATATAATTAAATCAATCCCTTAACTCCAATCAATTTCTGATACTAGACTGACCGTCCGGACTGTATGAATCTGTGTAGCTACAGGCGTCCTTGCACCCGAGTGGTGTAGTAACTGTATTACACTCGACAGCTGCCACTCGAGGTTAGTCCGTTTCTTACGTCGCCCATGTTAACTTATGGACTAAGGACCTCCTGCCATTCCCACACATGAATTACTCTCCTCTACGTGAAGATGAGTATCACGGAATATCAGGATGGACCAAGCCAGCATTAGCATGCCCACAGTCATACTTTACAAAATTCCATATTCAACCATGAGTCGTTCCTCCCTGGAACGCTCGTCCAAAATCCACAACCGTTTATTCATCTCATATAATGTTCATCATCCATAATCTTTCACTTTTATTTTCATTTTTGTCTTTCAGTCCAAGCACATAAAAATCCCAAACGTTCAGCCCTCTTTATAACGAGGACAACCGTGAGGAACGAGACCGAAGAATTTACCCCGTTCCAAAACAGAATAGGACCGACTACCAGATAGATGGACGACCTGTATTAACACGGGTGCAAGACACTGTCGGTCGACACAGATGAATGATCTGTATTAAGAAGGGTGCTCGACACTGTCGGTCGACACAGATGAATGATCTGTATTACGAAGGGTGCTCGACACTGTCGTCGATACAGATGGATGATCTGTATTATCAAGGGTGCTCGACACTGTCGGTCGACACAGATGAATGATCTGCATTACGAGGATGCTCGACATTGTCGGTCGACACAGATGAATGATCTGTATTATCAAGGGTGCTCGACACTGTCGGTCGACACAGATGAATGATCTGTATTACGAGGATTTTTCAAGAAAAGAGTAAGAGCGCTTAGTGTAAGACCGAGCACTACCCAATACAATTACTATGTGTAAGATCGACACTGCTCATTATGAGCTCTAAGTAAAAGACCTACATAACTCATGCTCGACCAGAATCCTTCCCAAACGAAAGTATTCCAATTCAAAGAAGTTTACTGGGACACCAAACGGTCGAGAACCGTTTAATGTCGGACACGCGTTATCATAGGGAATTTGATATTCAATTTTCACTTACGTTCCTTACTTCTAAGCATGTATATTCATATTCACACGTATCACTCATACCATACATTTCAACCAACATATAGCATGTTCATGCAGTACAACAACGTTCGACCAGGCATACTCAACCAATATGCACTTCATACTTATGATCATATACCAACAATCAAATAACGCAGTTCATACTTCATGCGGCACACATAATGTTCATACAGTACAAGACAAACATACGAATTAAATTTAATAAGCTTCCCTTACCTGGATCAGAAGTGAACGTCCTAACTCAAGGTGTTTGGTTCGCCCGCTAACAGTTCTCTACTCACACAGGATCACTTAATTCTTCCAACCCGATCTAACCATAAAACCAAGAAATACTAAGAGCTCAACCCTTCATGCAACCAGGATTTGGCTTTGCATGAGACAGAAAACTTTCGACGAAGAAGAGAGACTTACCAGTATCAGAACGTTGAGGTGATCGGTTCAAAACGAAGCTCACGACACCAGGAATGGTTCTACGGTTTCTGAACGTGAACGGAGAAGAGAAAGAAGAAGGTGATGAGTTACAGTAAAGAGAAGGTGAAGGTTTCTAGAGAGAAGTTGGAGAAAACGAAAGGTTGGGTTCTGAGGAAGAAGATGAATGGTGCAGGTGAGAGAGAGTTTTCAAAAATTCTAGTTGTGTTAACTCGCGTTCGGTCGACGAACGTCTCCCAAGTTGACACCTGCACACCGAACCCTGAAATGGGAAGCTTCTCCCGTGACAGGTTGCGTGTGTGCATTGCAGTGTTTGGTACGTTTTTAATGTTTCAGAGAAATGATGGGCGCGGCTTTTCCGGGTACGACAGAGAGAGAGGGGATCAGATTAGGTAGTGGGTTTTAATGGCTGAGAAATGATGTGGCGTGCATTAATGGTGAGGATGTCAGAAATTATCTTTGCTAAATATCAAGGGTCTTACATTCTCCCTAACTACAAAAATTTTCGTCCTCGAAAATTAAAAACTTACCCGTAAACAAGTGTGGGTACAAGTCCTTCATGGCGCTTTCCACTTCCCATGTTGAGTCACCCGTTCTTGCGTCCCATAACACTTTCACCATTCGAACAGCTTTCTTCTTGTAATATCTAGTATTGCTTTCTTCAATTCGCACAGGCTGCAACTCCAACGTTCGATCTGGGCGCAAATGGACGTCTTCCAACTCCAAAACGTGAGAAGGATTGGCTATGTACTTCCGGAGCTGGGAAACGTGGAAGACAGGATGAAGATTTGAGAGTTGAGGAGGTAATGCTAGCTCGTACGCTACTGGGCCAATCTTCCTTAGTATTTGATAGGGTCCGACGAACTTCGGGGATAATTTCTTTGGCCGCATAGCTCTGCCGACTCCCGTGGTTGGATTCAGTCTAAGGAATACGTGATCGCCAGCTTGGAACTCTAACGGTCTTCTTCTCTTGTCGGCATAGGACTTCTGCCTGCTCCTCGACGTTTTCAACCTCTCCTGGATTAACTTCACTTTTTCTGGCGTCTGCTGGATAAGTTCGGGTCCAGTTAGCACGTTCTCTCCTTCCTGGAACCAGCAAAGTGGCGTTCGACACTTCCTCCCATAAAGTGCTTCAAACGGTGCCATTCCAATACTCGCCTGGAAACTGTTGTTGTACGTGAACTCCACTAGCGGCAGAACCTCATCCCAAGCGCCTAAATGATCTAGGACACACGTCCTCAGTAAATCTTCAAGTGTCTGGATGGTCCGTTCAGACTGGCCGTCCGTCTGAGGGTGATAAGCCGAACTCATTTGTAATTTACTACCGAGCTCGCTTTGAAGTGACTGCCAAAACCGTGAAGTGAACCTTGTGTCTCGGTCAGAAATTATGCTCGACGGCACTCCATGTAGACGAACAATTTCCTGAATGTAGAGCTTGGCCAGATTGGTCATCGACATCTTCAAACTTACTGCCAGGAAATGGGCGCTCTTCGTCAGTCAATCCACGATCACCCAAATTGAGTCATGATTTCTGATCGTACGGGGTAGGTGAGTCACGAAGTCCATGGATATGCTATCCCACTTCCATTCGGGAATCTCCAACTGCTGAAGTAATCCGCCTGGTCGTTGGTGTTCAGCCTTTGCACGCTGGCAAGTTAAACATGATGCCACAAAACGAGCGACATCACTCTTCATTCCAGGCCACCAAAATGATTTCCGGAGGTCTTGATACATCTTGGTCATGCCAGGATGCATGCTAAGACGGCTATGATGACCTTCCTCCAGAATAATTCTCTTCAGATCTCCATCATTCGGAATGCACGTCCGGCCCTGATAACGTAAGAAACCGTCCGTTCCAGTGTTAAACTCTTTGGCCTGATCCGTACCGAGGGCATCAAATATCTTCACTAACTCTTCATCCTCTCGTTGCTTCGTTCTGATCCGCTCAAACACGTCGCTGGATATTCTAAGGTTACAACACTTTATACTGTTCGACTCCAACTCAAATTGTAACCTTAGATCTCTAAAGCTTTCCACCAAGCTCAGCTCGCGCACCATCATGGACGACACATGCACCACTTTTCTGCTTAGAGCGTCCGCTACCACGTTCGCCTTTCCTGGATGGTAGAGTAGCTCGAAATCATAATCCTTCAAGAATTCAAGCCACCTCCTCTGCCTCATATTCAACTCCTTCTGATCAAAGAGGTACTTGAGACTCTTGTGATCACTGAAAACTTGGAAAGTAGGTCCGTACAAGTAATGTCTCCAAATCTTCAGTGCAAAAACGACCGCTGCTAACTCCAGGTCGTGCGTTGGGTAATTCTTCTCGTGAATTTTCAATTGTCGAGAGGCGTACGCCACTGCTCGTCTCTCTTGCATCAGCACACAGCCCAAACCTAGATGAGAGGCATCGCAATAGACTTCGAATGGTTTGGCAGTGTCTGGAATCGCTAAAACCGGAGCGCTCGTCAACCTCCGCTTAAGCTCCTGGAAACTCCCTTCACACCTGGAATTGCATATGACCAACCAAATTATTTGATGATTGCTCTAATATCCACTGTGTGTAATAAAAAATTATTTAAATAAACTAATGTCTTATTCCTCTGGAGTAAGCGTGTAGAGTTGGTTATTTGTCGACTAGTTTTGTAATTTTCGAACCAATTTTTGGTCATGGAGAGTTTTACTATATGTACAGTTGTTTACTGATAGTTCTGAGCTGTGTGCTGAACACAGTTGTTTACCCGCACAATATGAAATAAAGTTAAAAATGCCCCTTGAGGGAATTTGCTCACCACCAACACAAATTTTGTACGTATTTGAAAATTTGAGTTTTATCCATCAACAGATACACACTTTCCCTTCCCTTATGCTTGGCTTTTAATTTGAAAAAGGACTTTTTAGTGTATGCATTATCAACCGACGTGATTGCATTGTACTGTTACAGAGAACTAACAATTTTGGCTTCTTTGCAGAGGAAACACTGAAGGAGGAGATTTAGGATTTTGACCTAATGGGTTATGGGAGACTCACCACCGCATGTTGTTGGAGGAAGTAATATTAGGTTGAATGCAAAGGAAATGTAAAAGCTAGTGTTGGGTATTGGGGAATTCCTTCATGTTTGTAGATTTATGTTTGTAGGTGTATTTTTGTACTTTATTGCCATCCTAATTAGCTGGTGCCCAATGGGGAACGTGGATTGGAGATTTTTGTACTTTATTGCCATCCTATTTCAATTGACCGAGCGTCACACCTACGCATTCTTCTTCCTCGCCAGGAAACACTAACTCCTTATTGCCACAATCTATGAGAATGTGGTTGGCAGCCAACCAATCCATCCCTAGAATGATTTCCAAGTCCTTCAAAGGTAAACAGATTAAGTTCACCTTATAGCTATGCCCCTCAACCACAATAGGACATCTAATGCACACGGTAGATGTCCTAAGTTCTCCAGCCGCTGGTGTTGATACCACCAAGTCGAACTGCATATCTCTCTCCACTAATCCCAGTCTTTCAACACACGCCTTCGAGATGAAGGAGTGCGTCGCCCCAGAGTCAAACAACACACAGCAGGGTATTCCATGAACTAAGCAGGTACCAGTGACGAGCGTACCTGAACTCGCTGCCTCCGCTCCAGTGATTGCATATACACGCCCAGTAGCTTGGGCTCGACCACCCCTTCCTTGCTGATTTCTTCCTGCATTCGGCGGCCTCATCACAGCACGTCCGCCCATGTTGCACTCGTTCTCCAGATGGCCATTTCGTCTACACCGAGTGCAATATTTTACTCCAACCAGTTGAGGACATGACGAACGATAATGTGGCCCTCCACACTTGTAACATACCACGCTACCTTGCTGCCCAGTCTGTCCGGCAGGAACCAAGGCTTGAGATCCACTCGCGTTGGCTGCTGGACGAGCGTAAGGGGATCCTCTCTGACTCACATTTCCCCTAGAGACAATCGGCCCCCTTACTGTTTGCTGTTTCTTGTGCCGTTCTGCCTCTGCCAAATTCTTCTCTAACACCTTAGCTCTTTCCACCATAGCAGGGAACGTTCGGATACACAAGCTGCAAATTACAACCTTCAAATCACTGCGCAAACCGTTCTCAAATTTTCTGCACTGCCACTCCTCACTAGTGGCCATTGTATTGAATCGGACAAGGTGTTTAAACTTGTTGGTATATTCTGAAACCGACATTCCACCTTGAACCAGTTGCAAAAACTCCACCTCCTTTGCAAACTTGACACTATCAGGGAAATACTCCTCATAGAACTTATTACGAAATACTTCCCAAGTAATAGGGCGTTGAGCGTCTACCAGGATGGCTCTTGTACTCGCCCACCAGTGGCTCGCTTCTCCAGTCAATAAATATTCAGTGTATGCCAAGCGGTTCTCATCCGGACACCTCTTGGCATTGAAGATCCTTTCCATATCCCTTAGCCATTGGTCAGCCTCGTCCGGAAGACACTTGCCATTGAATTTGGCAGGGTGATGCTGAAGGAAACTCTCCAGACTCCATTCAGCATTCGATTGAGCAACATGTGGTGCGGCGTTTGAAGAAGAAGCTTCAGGCGTACCTCTAGTGGCAGCCAAGATCTCCATTAATTGCCTTTGCGTGTTTTCAGAATTGACACGCGAGGCCTCCAAACCTTGCATAGCAGCTCGGTTCTGCTGCATCAGGGTGGCGTTTTGTTCCATGAGAGTGGTATTTTGTTGTTGAAGCCTCTCAATGACGCTCTCCAACAATCTAGAGTTGTTGGAAGCATCAGGTTCGTTCGGTTGAGGAGGGGGAGGCAATCTAGGTGCCATTTGTTCTCTAGATACAGAGAAAAGCAAACGAACGTTAGTTATGTTCAAGAGTTAAAACAATAATAACTCATTAAACATACAATAAGCACACAGCAAAACACAGTGCACTCATAACCCTACAGTGTCCCTTAATAGAACAAAACTGCTCTGATACCACTAATGTAACATCCCAAAATACAGTAATTACCATAAATCAGAATTAATTACAGTTAACAGTAATCATAAACAGTCTTTACACTAATCCAGAATCAAAAGCCGAACGGCATCAGTACAGGGAACGCGTATAACGCATACGAATGAAACCAAGAGTAAACGTTCTTAGATAAATTCACTAACGTACGACAAAATACACTCAGAGATGATTAAGACGAACGGCCTTACAAAATAATTGGCCGAACGTTCATACTATACTAACACGCGCAGTACTATTCTAACGAGCACTCTAAGGCTCGGCCTTTACTTCAACCTCCACCAGGTTAGCTTCATCCAAATTTTCTTCTTCCAGCACTTGTTCAAGGGATGCACCACCATCTGCTCACATCCACAACGGATGATCATTGCATTTGACAAGACGAAAGATACATGGACAGTAGACAACACAATGGAAATGCAAGGGTAAGCTTATAATATTTAATTTATACAATCAACACATACATTTACATTTCAAAACACACATACAGCATGTGATTCATCAAATAATAAACATAGAAAGACGTATAATAAGACAGACCGTCCGGACTGTATGAACCATGTAGTTACAAGCGTCCTTGCACCCGAGTGGTGTAGTAACTGATCAATCTCCCAGCTGCCACTCGAGGTTAACCCTATCTGTCCGGAGTACTCAATGGACTAGGGCCTCCTGCCATTCCCACGCATGAATACCCCCTTCTACTTGAAGAGGCGTATCACGGAATATCAGGATGGACCGCGAGGCTTAACTTATCCAGGTTCATACTTTACCATTCAATATTTCACACATCTGAGACGTTCCTCCTTGGAACGCTCGTTAAAAATCCATTTCCAACGATTCATTCAAAATATCATTCGCCCAAAATGACCAGTTCTCTTTATTCACATTTTCATTCTGTGTTCCATTCTCTTAACATTAACAACATGCATTCTTTAATCAAATAAAACGAAAGTATTACAGTTCGTTTGACCATACGTTTCTGAACAAAAGAAACGAACCCTTTTCCATTTACGGACGTTTAAGAAAACTTAAATTATTTAAATGGGATCGAATTTAGAAGATCTGAATAACACTTAGAAGATTTGGAGTACAAGAACTTTAGGTTGAATGAAGAGGATAAATACCCTACCAGATGACTTGAATAAATAATCAGAATATTCGTAAATCATAAAACAACACTTACTGTCAATGACCGAACGTTCCATAAATAACTGTGGACGAACGCCAGATACGTTCGCTCAGAATTCAATAATAAGGACGAGCGTTCAGTTGTAAAACCGAACCCTGCTTGGACGAACGCTGGGTCAATGACCAAGCACAAATCAGAACGAACGCTTCGTATAAACCGAGCGCTATTTAGGACGAACGCTTCGGTATAAGACCGAGCGCCAATTGGGACGAACGCTTCGGTATAAGACCGAGCGCCAATTGGGACGAATGTTCAATATAAGGCCGAACGCTCTGTAGAACGAACGTTCGACATAAGGTCGAACGACATTAAGGACGAACGCTCGACTTAAGGCCGAACGTCATTGAGGACGAACGCTCGACTTAAGGCCGAACGTCACGTATTTATAAAGTTTCAAATATTTGTCTATAATGAGCTGAACCGAACGCTCATTCACAAAAATGGGGACGCTCGTTCTCGAGCAGAATTCTTTCCAAATGAAAGAATTCCAATCTAAGTTATTTTAATGAAAACCGAACGGTCTAAGACCGTACAGTGACGAGCGTCATTTATCAAAGGGGATGATTAAATTTCAGATTTTTCAACCTTAACAGAATTTTCCAGATTTCCATCTTATAAACTTTATAACTTTCATTCCAGATTAAATTCATCTTCAACATCACCATCATACAGATTTCAACATTTTAATAATTCCAACTATACAATAACCATACTCCATTCATACATAATCAAATCAACATGCATTTAAATCAAAATCAACAACGTAGATATATATAATACATACAAGCAGTGTTCTTCCATGACAGATCCATCCAAACCAGAATTCATATCAGATATCAGTAACCGTTCATAACAGCTCAACTTCATATTTTTCACACATGCAATCCAGATTACACAACAAGCAAGTATAAATTAAACATATAAGCTTCCCTTACCTGGCCTAGCAGTGAACGTTTAACAGTGCAACTTGATTCTTCCCAACTATGAATTTCTACCCGACAAGCTCTTTCTTACGCTCTCCTCAACTAGGTTTAACCAAAGAGAACTCAGAAACTCAGATTTTTATCCTTGCATGCAACTGAAACAGTGTTCCTAGAAATTTCAGAACTAGGGTATGGCTTGGAGACTTACCGGTTACAGGACCAAAAGAGATTCGGATCAAAATGAAGCTTACTGGCTCGTGAACGTTTCTATGGTTTCAGAAAACTGATTGGAGTTGAAAGAAGTGAGTAATGGTAGAGAGAAGATGAAGGTTCTTAGTGAGAAGTTGGAGAAGATGGAAGGTTTGGTTTTCTGAGGAAGACGAAGTGTGCGTGCAAGTGAGAGAGAGTTTTCTCAAAACTCAGACTTTTGTGGATTCCACGTCAAAACAGGCGAGCGTCTCCCAGCCTGCCACCTGCACACCAAACCCTGCTTTGGAAGCTTCTCCCGCGACACGTGGCGTGCGTGCATGCAAAGATTGGTGCGTTTTTAATGCACTGAGTGTGTGACGTGGTGCGTGTTTCAGAGGATGATGTGGCACGGTATCATTGCACAGCAGAAGGACTTTTAGCAGATTTGAAGTGGGATTTAATAAGATAAGCATTAATTATAGAGTGCATTAATCTGGTTTAACACAGAATTATTATTGCTAATTATATAGGGTTTTACATTCTCCCTAACTACAAAAATTTTCGTCCTCGAAAATTTAGAAATTACAAGCAAATAAGTGCGGATACAAATCCTTCATTGCACTCTCCACTTCCCACGTTGAATCTCCAGTCTTAGCGTCCCACACTATCTTCACCAAACGAATGTCTTTTCCTTTGTGTAACTTGGTGCGTTCATCTTCAATGCGGACTGGTTGTAGCTCCAACGTTCGGTCTGGACGCAGTTGAATGTTTTCCAGCTCCAAGACATGAGAAGGATTAGCTATATATCTCCTAAGCTGAGACACATGGAAGACTGGATGCAGATTTGATAGCTGAGGAGGCAATGCGAGTTCATAGGCTACTGGTCCAATCTTCTTCAATATTTGATACGGCCCTATGAACTTGGGAGACAGTTTCTTTGGACGGACAACTCTTCCTACTCCAGTGATTGGATTCAGTCTCAAAAATACATGATCACCTGCAGCGAATTCCAATGGTCTTCTTCTTCTATCCGCATAGGATTTCTGCCTGCTCAAGGACGTCTTCAACCTATCTTGGATCAACTTAACCTTCTCGGTTGTTTGTTGGATGAGTTCAGGTCCAGTTAGTACGTTCTCCCCTTCCTGGAACCAGCAAAGTGGCGTTCTGCACTTCCTCCCATAGAGAGCTTCAAACGGCGCCATTCCAATGCTAACTTGAAAACTGTTGTTATACGTGAATTCCACAAGAGGCAGTACCTCATCCCATGCGCCTAAGTGATCTAGTACGCACGTCCTTAGTAAGTCTTCTAGCGTCTGGATAGTACGTTCGGACTGGCCATCCGTTTGTGGATGGTATGCTGAACTCATCTACAGCTTGCTTCCCAATTCACCTTGTAAGGATTGCCAAAAACGAGATGTGAATCTCGTGTCTCGGTCAGAAACTATGCTTGAAGGTACTCCATGCAGACGAACGATCTCATTGATATACAACTTGGCCAAATTTGTCATGGACATCTTCAGATTCACGGCCAGGAAGTGGGCGCTCTTCGTTAATCTGTCCACGATTACCCAAATTGAATCATGATTCCTAACTGTGCGTGGCAGATGAGTCACAAAATCCATGGAGATGCTGTCCCACTTCCATTCAGGAATTTCCAGTGGTTGAAGCAAACCACCTGGTCGTTGGTGTTCGGCCTTAGCACGCTGGCAAGTTAGACAGGACGCTACAAAACGTGCTATATCATTCTTCATTCCAGGCCACCAGAACGAACGTCTAAGATCTTGGTACATCTTAGTCATACCGGGGTGTATGCTAAGACGACTATGGTGTGCTTCCTCCAATATGATCCGCTTCAGCTCGCCGTCATTGGGAACGCACGTCCTACCAAGGTAACGTAACATACCGTCCGTTCCAGCATTAAACTCTTTGGCTTTGTCTGAACCGAGGGCGCCAAAGATCTTCACCAGCTCCTCATCCTCACGTTGCTTCATCCAGATACGATCAAATACATTGCTTGATATTCTAAGGTTACAGCACTTGATGCTGTTCGGCTCCAGCTCAAACTGCAACCTTAGATCTCTGAAACTTTCCACTAAGTGCAGCTCCTTCACCATCATTAACGAGACATGCACTGTCTTCCTGCTTAGTGCGTCCGCTACTACATTGGCCTTCCCAGGGTGATAGAGCAACTCAAACTCATAGTCTTTTAAGAATTCTAGCCAACGCCTCTGCCTCATGTTCAACTCCTTCTGATCAAATAAATATTTGAGGCTCTTGTGATCACTGAAGACTTGGAATGTGGATCCGTATAGATAATGCCTCCAAATCTTCAGTGCAAAAACGACCGCTGCTAATTCCAGGTCGTGCGTTGGATAGTTACGCTCATGGATTTTCAATTGGCGGGATGCGTAAGCTACTGCTCGTTTCTCCTGCATCAGCACACAGCCCAACCCTTGATGAGACGCGTCACAGTAGACTTCAAAGGGCTTGGACGTGTCTGGAATAATCAGCACTGGAGCACTCGTCAACTTCACTTTCAACTCCTGGAAACGTTCCTCACACAAGTCAGTCCAAGCAAACGGCTGGTCTTTCCTTGTAAGCTGCGTCAACGGTGCTACTATCTTGGAAAACCCTTCAATGAAACGCCTATAGTAGCCCGCAAGACCAACAAAGCTTCTCACTTCCGTGACTGAACGAGGACGTTCCCATTCCATAACTGCACGCACCTTGGCTGGATCTACCGAGATCCCTCCAGCGGACACAATATGTCCAAGAAACTGCACCTCCTTCATCCAGAATTCACACTTGGACAGTTTGGCATACAACTCCTTCTCTCTCAACACGTTTAGTACTGCCCTCAAGTGTTCTTCATGTTCGTCATTGGTCTTGGAGTAGATGAGAATATCATCAATAAAAACGACCACGAACTTGTCCAAGTATGGCCGGAAAATGCGGTTCATATAATCCATGAACACCGCAGGAGCGTTCGTTACTCCAAATGGCATCACCACGTACTCGTAGTGCCCATAACGAGACCTGAACGCTGTCTTCTGGACGTCGTCCTCCTTCACCCTGATTTGGTGATATCCCGAACGCAGATCAATCTTAGAGAACACCGTTGCCCCATGCAGTTGATCCAACAAGTCATCGATCCTTGGCAACGGGTACTTGTTCTTGATGGTCAGCTTGTTTAATTGTCTGTAATCTATGCACAAACGAGAGCTGCCATCCTTCTTCTTCACCAAGAGCACAGGCGCTCCCCAAGGTGATACGCTCGGCCTTATGAATTGCTTCTCCATCAGTTCTTCAATTTGCTTTTTGAGTTCAACCAACTCTGCAGGAGCCATACGGTATGGTTGAACTGAGATAGGTGCAGCTGTTGTCACCAAATCAATGGTGAATTCAACTTCCCTAACAGGAGGTAACCCAAGTATTTCCTCTGGAAAAACGTCCTGAAACTCCTCCAAAATGGACGTTCGCTCTTGCCTTAAATTTCCCAGCTCTTGGTCTTCATGCGTCATGATGAGGAAACAAGCCGCGCCCTCCATAATGTCCTCTTTCAATTGACCGAGCGTCACACCTACGCATTCTTCTTCCTCGCCAGGAAACACTAACTCCTTATTGCCACAATCTATGAGAATGTGGTTGGCAGCCAACCAATCCATCCCTAGAATGATTTCCAAGTCCTTCAAAGGTAAACAGATTAAGTTCACCTTATAGCTATGCCCCTCAACCACAATAGGACATCTAATGCACACGGTAGATGTCCTAAGTTCTCCAGCCGCTGGTGTTGATACCACCAAGTCGAACTGCATATCTCTCTCCACTAATCCCAGTCTTTCAACACACGCCTTCGAGATGAAGGAGTGCGTCGCCCCAGAGTCAAACAACACACAGCAGGGTATTCCATGAACTAAGCAGGTACCAGTGACGAGCGTACCTGAACTCGCTGCCTCCGCTCCAGTGATTGCATATACACGCCCAGTAGCTTGGGCTCGACCACCCCTTCCTTGCTGATTTCTTCCTGCATTCGGCGGCCTCATCACAGCACGTCCGCCCATGTTGCACTCGTTCTCCAGATGGCCATTTCGTCTACACCGAGTGCAATATTTTACTCCAACCAGTTGAGGACATGACGAACGATAATGTGGCCCTCCACACTTGTAACATACCACGCTACCTTGCTGCCCAGTCTGTCCGGCAGGAACCAAGGCTTGAGATCCACTCGCGTTGGCTGCTGGACGAGCGTAAGGGGATCCTCTCTGACTCACATTTCCCCTAGAGACAATCGGCCCCCTTACTGTTTGCTGTTTCTTGTGCCGTTCTGCCTCTGCCAAATTCTTCTCTAACACCTTAGCTCTTTCCACCATAGCAGGGAACGTTCGGATACACAAGCTGGAAATTACAACCTTCAAATCACTGCGCAAACCGTTCTCAAATTTTCTGCACTGCCACTCCTCACTAGTGGCCATTGTATTGAATCGGACAAGGTGTTTAAACTTGTTGGTATATTCTGAAACCGACATTCCACCTTGAACCAGTTGCAAAAACTCCACCTCCTTTGCAAACTTGACACTATCAGGGAAATACTCCTCATAGAACTTATTACGAAATACTTCCCAAGTAATAGGGCGTTGAGCGTCTACCAGGATGGCTCTTGTACTCGCCCACCAGTGGCTCGCTTCTCCAGTCAATAAATATTCAGTGTATGCCAAGCGGTTCTCATCCGGACACCTCTTGGCATTGAAGATCCTTTCCATATCCCTTAGCCATTGGTCAGCCTCGTCCGGAAGACACTTGCCATTGAATTTGGCAGGGTGATGCTGAAGGAAACTCTCCAGACTCCATTCAGCATTCGATTGAGCAGCATGTGGTGCGGCGTTTGAAGAAGAAGCTTCAGGCGTACCTCTAGTGGCAGCCAAGATCTCCATTAATTGCCTTTGCGTGTTTTCAGAATTGACACGCGAGGCCTCCAAACCTTGCATAGCAGCTCGGTTCTGCTGCATCAGGGTGGCGTTTTGTTCCATGAGAGTGGTATTTTGTTGTTGAAGCCTCTCAATGACGCTCTCCAACAATCTAGAGTTGTTGGAAGCATCAGGTTCGTTCGGTTGAGGAGGGGGAGGCAATCTAGGTGCCATTTGTTCTCTAGATACAGAGAAAAGCAAACGAACGTTAGTTATGTTCAAGAGTTAAAACAATAATAACTCATTAAACATACAATAAGCACACAGCAAAACACAGTGCACTCATAACCCTACAGTGTCCCTTAATAGAACAAAACTGCTCTGATACCACTAATGTAACATCCCAAAATACAGTAATTACCATAAATCAGAATTAATTACAGTTAACAGTAATCATAAACAGTCTTTACACTAATCCAGAATCAAAAGCCGAACGACATCAGTACAGGGAACGCGTATAACGCATACGAATGAAACCAAGAGTAAACGTTCTTAGATAAATTCACTAACGTACGACAAAATACACTCAGAGATGATTAAGACGAACGGCCTTACAAAATAATTGGCCGAACGTTCATACTATACTAACACGCGCAGTACTATTCTAACGAGCACTCTAAGGCTCGGCCTTTACTTCAACCTCCACCAGGTTAGCTTCATCCAAATTTTCTTCTTCCAGCACTTGTTCAAGGGATGCACCACCATCTGCTCACATCCACAACGGATGATCATTGCATTTGACAAGACGAAAGATACATGGACAGTAGACAACACAATGGAAATGCAAGGGTAAGCTTATAATATTTAATTTATACAATCAACACATACATTTACATTTCAAAACACACATACAGCATGTGATTCATCAAATAATAAACATAGAAAGACGTATAATAAGACAGACCGTCCGGACTGTATGAACCATGTAGTTACAAGCGTCCTTGCACCCGAGTGGTGTAGTAACTGATCAATCTCCCAGCTGCCACTCGAGGTTAACCCTATCTGTCCGGAGTACTCAATGGACTAGGGCCTCCTGCCATTCCCACGCATGAATACCCCCTTCTACTTGAAGAGGCGTATCACGGAATATCAGGATGGACCGCGAGGCTTAACTTATCCAGGTTCATACTTTACCATTCAATATTTCACACATCTGAGACGTTCCTCCTTGGAACGCTCGTTAAAAATCCATTTCCAACGATTCATTCAAAATATCATTCGCCCAAAATGACCAGTTCTCTTTATTCACATTTTCATTCTGTGTTCCATTCTCTTAACATTAACAACATGCATTCTTTAATCAAATAAAACGAAAGTATTACAGTTCGTTTGACCATACGTTTCTGAACAAAAGAAACGAACCCTTTTCCATTTACGGACGTTTAAGAAAACTTAAATTATTTAAATGGGATCGAATTTAGAAGATCTGAATAACACTTAGAAGATTTGGAGTACAAGAACTTTAGGTTGAATGAAGAGGATAAATACCCTACCAGATGACTTGAATAAATAATCAGAATATTCGTAAATCATAAAACAACACTTACTGTCAATGACCGAACGTTCCATAAATAACTGTGGACGAACGCCAGATACGTTCGCTCAGAATTCAATAATAAGGACGAGCGTTCAGTTGTAAAACCGAACCCTGCTTGGACGAACGCTGGGTCAATGACCAAGCACAAATCAGAACGAACGCTTCGTATAAACCGAGCGCTATTTAGGACGAACGCTTCGGTATAAGACCGAGCGCCAATTGGGACGAACGCTTCGGTATAAGACCGAGCGCCAATTGGGACGAATGTTCAATATAAGGCCGAACGCTCTGTAGAACGAACGTTCGACATAAGGTCGAACGACATTAAGGACGAACGCTAGACTTAAGGCCGAACGTCATTGAGGACGAACGCTCGACTTAAGGCCGAACGTCACGTATTTATAAAGTTTCAAATATTTGTCTATAATGAGCTGAACCGAACGCTCATTCACAAAAATGGGGACGCTCGTTCTCGAGCAGAATTCTTTCCAAATGAAAGAATTCCAATCTAAGTTATTTTAATGAAAACCGAACGGTCTAAGACCGTACAGTGACGAGCGTCATTTATCAAAGGGGATGATTAAATTTCAGATTTTTCAACCTTAACAGAATTTTCCAGATTTCCATCTTATAAACTTTATAACTTTCATTCCAGATTAAATTCATCTTCAACATCACCATCATACAGATTTCAACATTTTAATAATTCCAACTATACAATAACCATACTCCATTCATACATAATCAAATCAACATGCATTTAAATCAAAATCAACAACGTAGATATATATAATACATACAAGCAGTGTTCTTCCATGACAGATCCATCCAAACCAGAATTCATATCAGATATCAGTAACCGTTCATAACAGCTCAACTTCATATTTTTCACACATGCAATCCAGATTACACAACAAGCAAGTATAAATTAAACATATAAGCTTCCCTTACCTGGCCTAGCAGTGAACGTTTAACAGTGCAACTTGATTCTTCCCAACTATGAATTTCTACCCGACAAGCTCTTTCTTACGCTCTCCTCAACTAGGTTTAACCAAAGAGAACTCAGAAACTCAGATTTTTATCCTTGCATGCAACTGAAACAGTGTTCCTAGAAATTTCAGAACTAGGGTATGGCTTGGAGACTTACCGGTTACAGGACCAAAAGAGATTCGGATCAAAATGAAGCTTACTGGCTCGTGAACGTTTCTATGGTTTCAGAAAACTGATTGGAGTTGAAAGAAGTGAGTAATGGTAGAGAGAAGATGAAGGTTCTTAGTGAGAAGTTGGAGAAGATGGAAGGTTTGGTTTTCTGAGGAAGACGAAGTGTGCGTGCAAGTGAGAGAGAGTTTTCTCAAAACTCAGACTTTTGTGGATTCCACGTCAAAACAGGCGAGCGTCTCCCAGCCTGCCACCTGCACACCAAACCCTGCTTTGGAAGCTTCTCCCGCGACACGTGGCGTGCGTGCATGCAAAGATTGGTGCGTTTTTAATGCACTGAGTGTGTGACGTGGTGCGTGTTTCAGAGGATGATGTGGCACGGTATCATTGCACAGCAGAAGGACTTTTAGCAGATTTGAAGTGGGATTTAATAAGATAAGCATTAATTATAGAGTGCATTAATCTGGTTTAACACAGAATTATTATTGCTAATTATATAGGGTTTTAGAGGAGGCAATAATAATGGTGGTTATAATGATAAATATAAAGAACCAAAATAGTGAAACAATATAAAAACTACATTATCTAATTAACCAAAACTTAAATAACATTCAATTTAAAAATATATAGAAAATTTGATCACATAATAAATCGGATTTAGTAGGTCCCGAGTTATTGCAGCAAACAATAGAAAAAGTCAAGTTGATACAAGACCGGATGCGTGCAACACAAAGTCGGCAAAAATCTTATGCAGACAAGAGAATGAGACCTCTTAAGTTCAACGAAGGAGATCATGTGTTTCTACGTGTCACACCGGTTACCGGCATAGGTAGGGCTATTAAATCAAGGAAGTTGTCACCAAAATCAAGGAAGTTGTCAAAATCCTAAACCTTCTTTTTGTAGGAATGTGAGTGATTAAAATTTGATAGAAACAGAAATTAAATTATTGATGAAGAAAGGTTAAGGGGAAAAATGAACAGAGAGGGAGCGAGAAAGATTCAACGACCAAAGACAGAGAGAAGGTGACCGCTTCTTGGCGGTGGATGGTATTGAGAGTGAGATACTGCGGCGGAGGAAGGGATTTGTGAAACTGAGAACGGGGGTGCCCAAATAAAAAGAACAATATTTTACTATTTGCACCCTTGCTGTATTTAGTAATACTTTCCTTTACTTTATATTTTCAAATAAATTATAAAATATATAGCTTACGAAAATATATTTGATTTAATAAATCAGTTCAAATAGTCCATGAATAGAATAAATCAAGTTTAAAAAAACAGTAACTTAAGTTGAAGTGAATCAATTCCTATCAAATCTCTTTAAAAGTGATAATTATAATTTGGACGAACACTATTTGGCCGAACACTATTCACCACACACTATTCACCGAACGCTATTTGGACGAACGCTGTTTGGCCGAACCCTATTTACATAGAACTATTTGGCTGAACGCTATTTGAACGAACACTATTTGGCCGAACACTAAAACCGAGCACTATATTGGATTCAACACTATTAGGCCGGACGCTAAAACCGAGCAACATATTGACATCAACACTATTAGGCCGAACACCATCTTTGATTAATAACTATTAGACCGAACGTTAAAACCGAACATCATATTGAATCCACTACTGTTTGGACGAACGCTCATAGATCAAGCTTCATTAAGTCCGAACACTAAATTTGACGAAGGTTCCTATGAACGATCACTAACAGAATAAACATCATGAACACCGAACGCTAAGCATCACTAATCTACCAAGACCGAACGCTTAAGATTGAAACCTAAGAATACCAACTTCAGGTCGAACGCTCAATATCACTACTATACCAAACGAACGTTCAAGATTCAAACTTAAGAATATGAAATTTAAGGCCGAACGAAGATTGATCACCTGAGAACGAACGCAAACGTTCGCTACCTAAGAATACACGACCGAACGCTATTTTGGCCTACTCGAGCACTATTTTGACGAACGCTCGTTCTACAACACCTTTATTTTCGCCGAACACTATTCGGTCGAGCACTGCAATGACGAACGCTAAGAGACCGAACACTATCAGAGCGAATGCTGTTTGGACGAACGCTATAGATCAAATACTATTTGGACGAACGTTATCAGAATAAATAGTGTTTGGACGAACACTATTTGCTGAACAGCAGGCCGAACACTGTTTTGTTGACCACTATTTGGCTGAATACTATTTGCCGAACGCTATTTGGACGAACACTAGGGACCGAACGTTGTTAGTAAATATAATATGAATTCAAAAACTGTTTGGACGAACGCGATGAATCAATACTACGAGACCGAATACTGTTAGGTCAACACTGTTTAGACGAACGCATATATAACAAATACTATGAGACCGAATATTATTAGCTCAAACACTGTTTGAACGAACGCTAGAGATCAGATACTACGAAACTGAATACTACGCTATATATATCTATATATATACACACACGTGAGTTTTAAAACTCATAAATATTTTTAAATAAATTTCCTATTAACATCAAATGAAAGTTTTTATTATAAATCGAACAGTGTATAGATATGGTTCCTGTGCAATCCAACCCCATTTATTGTCATCTTAGATAAATAAATTTAATTTCACTTTGTACACAATGCAAGTTGAGATATAAGCATTGGTATGTATATTCTGTTGATAAAATAATATTAATTTTGCAATTTATAAAATTATAATTATCACTTTTGTTTCGGTAGATATTTTTGGGACCGAGAGATTAACCTGCTGATGTGTATGGGCCGCTCGCTCGCTTCCAAACTCCTGCTATTGGCCGATCGGTGTTGGCACAAATCGATCGGTCTCCTTCTTGACGAGGGAGGATGTACCTGCAAAAGGTACTCCGACGCCCAAGTTAGGCGTGTGATTTTGAGGAGCCTCGGCTCTTAGTTGAATGTTTTGTGAATGATTATCACTATTGAGTATTTGAGAGTAACGTAGAGTAAATAATGCGTAAGTGGAACGTACCTGGCTTTCGGCCCTGGCTTTGTATTTATAATTTACCTCATGGATCCTAAGCTGATATAAGCCCAATAAAATATAAACAGAATAAGATATAAATAGATTACCTGAATATCCGGTTGGTTGTTTGTAACCACTCGGTTAATATTTTATACTGTACACTATGCCCCCCAAGTCCAAGTTAAGCGTTTGGCTTTAGCCGTGGTAACTGTAGGACTGATGAGTTTGAGGGAGGCTGTGTTTGCGGAATTGAAAGCGTTTTACCGCTCGACTTTCAACAATAACCGAGCGGGATTTACCGCTCGTCCTTCAACAGGAACCGAGAGGAATTTACCTCTCGGGCTTCTACGTTAACCGAGAGGGCTTTACCTCTCGACGTTCGACATTAATCGAGCGGGATTTACCGCTCGTCCTTCAACATGAACCGAGAGGAATTTACGTCTCGGTCTTCAACATCAACCGAGAGGGCTTTACCTCTTGACCTTCGACATTAGCCGAGCGGGATTTACCGCTCGTCCTTCAACATGAACCGAGAGGGATTTACCTCTCGGGCTTCGACATTAACCGAGCGGATTTATCGCTCGTCCTTCAACATGAACCGAGAGGGATTTACCTCTCGGCCTTTGACATTAACCGAGCGGGATTTACCGCTCGTCCTTCAACATGAATCGAGAGGGATTTACCTCTCGGCCTTCGACTTTAACCGAGCGGGATTTACCGCTCGTCCTTCAACATGAACCGAGAGCGATTTACCTCTCGGCCTTCGACTTTAACCGAGCGGGATTTACCGCTCGTCCTTAGACATTAAGCGAGAGGAATTTACCGCTCGTTCTTCAACATGAACCGAGAGGGGTTTACCTCTCGGCCTTCGACTTTAACCGAGCGGGATTTACCGCTCGTCCTTCAACATGAACCGAGAGGGATTTACCTCTCGGCCTTCGACTTTAACCGAGCGGGATTTACCGCTCGTCCTTAGATATTAAGCGAGAGGAATTTACCGCTCGTTCTTCAACATGAACCGAGAGGGATTTACCTCTCGGCCTTCGACATTAACCGAGCGGAATTTACCGCTCGTCCTTCAACATGAACCGAGAGGGATTTACCTCTCGGCCTTCGACATTAACCGAGCGGAATTTACCGCTCGTCCTTCAACATGAACCGAGAGGGATTTACCTCTCGGCCTTCGACATTAACCGAGAGGGATTTACCTCTCGGCCTTCGACATTAACTGAGAGGGATTTACCTCTCGGCCTTCGACATTAACCGAGAGGGATTTACCTCTCGGCCTTCAACATGAACCGAGAGGGATTTACCTCTCGGCCTTCGACATTAACCGAGCGGAATTTACCGCTCGTCCTTCAACATGAACCGAGAGGGATTTACCTCTCGGTCTTTGACCTAGGAGTGCTTCCTAGGGAACGGGCTTTACCGTTCAGCTTTGTTGTTCCTCCATGCTCCTCGTGGTCACCGTTGGGTTTGCCGCTCGGCCCCACGGTGGGCGCCAAAATGTTTAAGTAGATATTTTTGGGACCGAGAGACTAACCTGCTGATGTGTCTGGGCCGCTCGCTCGCTTCCAAACTCCTGCTATTGGCCGATCGGTGTTGGCACAAACCGATCGGTCTCCTTCTTGACGAGGGAGGATGTACCTGCAAAAGGTACTCCGACGCCCAAGTTAGGCGTGTGATTTTGAGGAGCCTCGGCTCTTAGTTGAATGTTTTGTGAATGATTATCACTATTGAGTATTTGAGAGTAACGTAGAGTAAATAATGCGTAAGTGGAACGTACCTGGCTTTCGGCCCTGGCTTTGTATTTATAATTTACCTCATGGATCCTAAGCTGATATAAGCCCAATAAAATATAAACAGAATAAAATATAAACAGATTACCTGAATATCCGGTTGGTTGTTTGTAACCACTCGGTTAATATTTTATACTGTACAACTTTTAAAGAGATTTGATAGGAATTGATTCACTTCAACTTAAGTTACTGTTTTTTGGAAACAATTATTTAGGAATTAATTAACAAATTCGTGGCACACAAAGCAAAATTGGTAACGGTGCAGGTGCTGGACCAGAACTGGTACCAAAGGCTGAATATGTGGGTACCTGGGTATAACTTTTTGCACATAAAGGCCAACTACGTAATTGGGTAAAACGTTTTGCACATGAAAGTCAATTAAGTTCAACAAACTGAATTTCAACTTCCAAATATATTTCTCAACAATTTCTGAAATCAGATTTGATGTCCAACCAATACATAAATATGAAAAGTAACAAGTATTCTTTCATCAATAATCTCCAACATTCTACAAAATGCCTAAATCTTCCAACACTTGATTCCTCCGCACGTTGTCCACATCCAAAATCCATTGACAAACATATTGCTCCCTAACTTGTAGTTCTTCCTGCAAAGACAGTAATGCACAAAACATGAATCAAATGCAACATTTGTATGAAAGATGCAGAACATATAAATTTTTACAGCTTACAGTTGTGTAACTGGGCATTGTGTTTCTTTCATATTTCTCAATGTCATCCCACAACTCCATAATTTTCAGAACAATTACTCCACAATCAAATCTACAACAAAACAAGTCCAACAACGCAAGTATGATATTTAACATATCAATTATACGTCAAAATATTATATTTACAAAAATCAACAAACATACTTGTTTGGTTGGATTGGAGTATGCAAGTGTTGTACCTCCAATGATGGTTTCTTGTCTTCCGAAATATATATCAAAATGTCCAAAAAGCAATGCAAGATTATGTGCCTGAAAAACAACACACTCCACAAAAAGTTAAATTTATTCCATAAATTTTCCCACTTTTTCCGTAAACATTTTAGTATCGTCAAAGGAATAATGTTTATGTTCTCATGTCCATAGTATCAATCACCACACATTTAATTTATCCAACAAGTCATATTATTACAGCTTACACACAACGGATCATACATAACCAAAATCATCCACAAACAACATCATGCATATATTATATTAAAGCCTCAATCCACTCGAATAAAAAGAACGAACCTTGAGTGAACACAAGGTGTGCCGGTTGGAACAGAGACGTGGGAAAAATGTGTGGGTGGGACTAACAACCCGGAAAACCCCTCTTTTTCGTCCACCGAACAGTCCACACTCTGGCGATGCTCCGGCGACGCTCTGGCGGCGCTCCGACACAGGGACGGAAGCAGGTGGGACGAAGCGAGACCTTGAACGCGCCCCTACTTCGCTAGGCCGGACGAAACACGATCCCGTCTTCGCTTCGTTGGCCAACGTCGGAGCTGCGGTGGCCGTCAATCGGAACCGGTTGGAGGGGTTGACTAGCTCCGACACGTCCTTCAACGTTGTCCAGCGACACTCCGGCAAGCACTCCGTCGAACCTCTCTCTCTCGAACGCCCTTTCTCCAACTCTTTCGGCCTCTCTCTAGGTCACACTCTCCCTCTCAACCTTTGCGCTTCTCTCTCTACAATTCTTCCAAAAATGAATTTCAAATTTGAAAGGCACGTCTTGAAAACCCTGCCCACCCCCTTTCCACGTCAGATTTCATTTTCAAATTGATTTTCCACGTGGACCACTCCCATTTAGACACCTGTCCCGTGTCTAAATGTTGTCAAAAGAGGTTGTTAAAGTATCATTTTCCTAAAATATTGTTCTTTTAAGAAAAAAAGGTTTCTTTGGGCACCCATCTTGCCCCGTTCTGAGTTTCGCAAATCCCTTCCTCCGCCGCAGTATCTCACTCTCAATACCATCCACCACCAAGAAGCCGTCACCTTCTCTCTGTCTTTGGTCGTTGAATCTTTCTCGCTCCCTCTCCGTTCATTTTTCCCCTTAACCTTTCTTCATCAATAATTTAATTTCTGTTTCTATCAAATTTTAATCACTCACATTCCTACAAAAAGAAGGTTCAGGATTGGAGATTATAGAAAATCATCGTCAGCTCTCCTCGCAGGCACATCTCTTCTCGTCGCGTCATCAACCTTATCAGCCACGCTTCATTCTCGCCTTTCCTCACATGTGAACCACAAACCTCATATCTCGCTCTCACAATTTCCTCATGAACGAAGCCTCCGAGTCATTTTTCTCATGAGATTCTTCACCTCAGAATCTCAAACTCCTCACGTCTGCCAGATCCACCGAACCACATATTCGTCTCTGCTTCACGACCATTCTCCACCGATTAGATCCTTTATCACCGACTAAAATCACTTCAAGTCATGGAAAACAGTGTGAAGCATTTAGATGATGACATTATCAAGGAAGAGTAGGTTTTTTTAAATTGTTCCTCTTCCTTGAACGTGCATCAATTTGTGTTTGCTTCAAATTTTCTGATACGCAAGTAATAAACTGGAGCCTTTATCTTTTAAAAATCTTGTCGTTTTTCGCAGAGAATCGCCTAAACTTGCGGCGTTGTTGAAAGAGGTGAAGGAAGGGCTCGATACTGGGAGGCTTAAAGTTCAGTCTTTAACTGCCAAAGTGGGTGGCTCTTTTTTCAATTTAAGTAATTTTTTTTAAGGACTCCGTTAACGTCATTTCAAATTCATATAATATTAAGATTTAAAAGAAGTTTTTCTGTTGTTTGGACATGAAGTTTCGCAATTTGGGCCTTTTTGGGATTCTATAAGTTTTCTTGTTATAGCTAAATATACCCTGATATCAATGAATGATATGATTATTATTATTGTAGACTACTTTTTTGAACTTCATATACGAAATTTTGTTTAAGTCGAATTATGTGGATGTGGTTTATGTATTGTTGCATCTGCATTGCATATGACCAACCAAATTATTTGATGATTGCTCTAATATCCACTGTGTGTAATAAAAAATTATTTAAATAAACTAATGTCTTATTCCTCTGGAGTAAGCGTGTAGAGTTGGTTATTTGTCGACTAGTTTTGTAATTTTCGAACCAATTTTTGGTCATGGAGAGTTTTACTATATGTACAGTTGTTTACTGATAGTTCTGAGCTGTGTGCTGAACACAGTAATAAAAGTGATACTATGATACCCGCACAATACGAAATAAAGTTAAAAATGCCCCTTGAGGGAATTTGCTCACCACCAACACAAATTTTGTATGTATTTGAAAATTTGAGTTTTATCCATCAACAGATACACACTTTCCCCTCCCTTATGCTTGGCTTTTAATTTGAAAAAGGACTTTTTAGTGTATGCATTATCAACCGACGTGAATGCATAGATATTAAACTGAATATATTTTTTAGTTTGTTATTTCACGGGTCTAGGCCATTGGTTGGTTCTTTTGTACATGACCCAATAGTTTCTCGTATTGTGCTAGATGATAATCAAATATAAGAGTTAGTTTGATAGTCATGAGAAGATAACACCATATAATAAGATTTTGATAAACATTTAATATTTGATGTATATCATAATTAAAACACAAATATGTTGCAAGATTGGAGGCAATAATAATGGTGGTTATAATGATAAATATAAAGTTTAATTAAGTTAAAAGTTTTTTTTAATTGTTTTCATAAATAAAATTGTTAAATATTTAAAGTTTTATATTTTTGAATTATGTGACTTGATTGTTATTTAGTATTGTCATTTGTTTGGTTATTTGTGTTAATTATTAATAAATGTGAAGTTTTGAAGTTAATACAATATGATATTATGATTAAGGTAAAATTATAAATGATTTTTATTAAAACTCTAATTTAGAACATACTGGATGATGAAAACCCGTTGTTATTACTTACATCAATAATCATAGTAACGATGATTTTTGTAGGTTATGAAAATCATTAGAGAAAATTACAACTTCATTATTTAACATGTTTTAATGAAAATATAAAAGTAACTAATATTATTTTTAATTAATTATAATAACTAACATTTCTTAACAGGTAGACATAAATAAACAAAATAGTGAAACAATATAACAACTACATTCTCTAATTAACCAAAACTTAAATAACATTCAATTTAAAAATATATAGAAAATTTGATCACATAATAAATCGGACTCAATTGAAAATTCTCCTCATGAGAAACTAATATAATAATGAGATAATACTAATAATAATGAGAATAGTGATGATAATCCTAAGGATAATGATGAGGATAAGAATAATTATGGTGACAATGAGAAAAAAAGGGTGAGAGTGAGTGTAGTAATGTTGATAGATTTGATGGTTATTGCTTGTGGTCATGATATAGTGACAGAGGAATCATGGTAATACTGATAGTTAAGATTATACATGAAATGACAACCTACCATGCAAGATAAATAACAAGAAGGATAAGGTGATTATTATCCTGTCATATTCTATCTGGACCTAAAGTATTGCATTGTATAACATGGCAGCTAACAAAACTTTAGCTTGGAAGTCATATATAATTATGGGTTAAATATGTTTTTAGTCCCTAAACTATTGGTCGTTTCTGGTTTTCGTCCCTCTTTCAAAGTAAGGTACAATTTGGTCCTCATTCTTTTCGAAACGTTTGTTTTAGTCATCGAAAACTAAACACTGTTTAAAAATTTGGTCCTCATTTAGCAACAAATAAGGACTAAAACCAAAATTCCGAGGACTAAAACGAACGTTTTGAAAAGAATGAGGACCAAATTGTACCTTACTTTGAAAGAGGGACGAAAACCAGAAACGACCAATAGTTTAGGGACTAAAAACATATTTAACCCTATAATTATTAACCGGGTGGCTTTTCATTGAAATACCTGTTCGGACAAGTTTTTCTACACATTTCTTAATGGAAAAATAGGAAATAAATAAATAAATTTAATTTCTCTTCAACTAAGATTAACTTATACACAAGTTACAAGTAAAAGAATTAGATACAATATATGGAAAAAGTTATAAAATTTATAACTTAGCTTACTGTCAGGCCTCGTTAAAAAAAAGGTTTAATCCTTTTCGACATCCCTATTTATGTACGAATGTCTCAATTGGGTCCTCGTTTTTTAAAGTGTATCAAAATGGTCCTTAATTTTGAAAATTGATATCAATTGAGTCCTTTCCATTAAGTTGGCTGGACGGCGTTAAAAAAATTGATGAGTGGATGCTGAGATGACGAACGAACGCTCGTCCACCAGCGAACGAACGCTCGTCCACCAGCGAACGACCGCTCGTCCACCAGAGAACGAACGCTCGTCGACCTCTTACTGCTGGACGACCGTTCGTTCCACACTGGACGACCGTTCGTTCGGTGGTCGATGAGCGTTCGTTCGCTGATGGACGAGCGTTCGTTCGCTGGTGGACGAGCGTTCGTTCGTCATCTCAGCATCCACTCATCAATTTTTTTAACGTCGTCCAGCCAACTTAACGGAAAGGACTCAATTGATATCAATTTTCAAAATTAAGGACCGTTTTGATACACTTTAGAAAACGAGGACCCATCTGAGACATTCGTACATAAATAGGGATGTCGAAAAGGATTAAACCTAAAAAAAAACACCCAAACCCCACCTGTTTAATCACAGTTAATGCACCCAAAACCCTGCTCAAAACCATTAAAACGCACTCACACACTCTCTGCGCTAACGCCAAGTGTCGTAGTAGAAGCTTCGGAAATCTGTTAGTGGGATACAGGTGTCAGCAGGAGAACGGACGTTCGTTTTTAAACAAAACTGAACTTTCTGAAATCCGCGTCACTCTCCTGCATGCACCTTCTCCTTCCCAAACTCAGACCTTCCATTTTCCTCCTCCTTCTCTCTAGAAACCTCTACCTTCTCTCTACTGTAACTCATCCCTCCTTTCTCCGATCCCATTTCAGAAACCGTAGAAGTACTCCCGGCGCCGTAAGCTTCAGTTTGAACCGATCCTTTCCGCATTCTGAAACTGGTAAGTTTCTCATCCCTAGTTGTTCGTTCATCTGAGCATGCAAGCCAAGCTTTGGCTGCACGCGGTCACCCTATCTGAACCAATCTTGGTCTTCTGTAAATTGTTTAGTTTGAAGAATTTGTTTGAGCGTTGTGGGTAGAAGAAGTCTATTTCTGCGAACCCTGTCTTAGGCTGAAACAAGTCCGTTCACTTCAAGAGGTAAGGGAAGCTTATTCAGTTTAATTCTTGTGTATGTGTTGTGCTGTATGAATGTTATGTGAGTTGTATGAAGCATGAAATGTTGATATTTGATTTTGGTATATGATTACGATTATGAGTTGATGTATGAGAAATATGAAATGGACTATGATATGAGTAATTGAAAATGTGAAAGTTTATGCTGAGAAATGAGTTTAATGTAAATGAAACCTTGAATATGAATTTCCTATGATAATGAACGTTTGTCATTGAACGGTCCTTGACCGTTAGGTGCTACTAGTAAACTTCTTTGAATTGAATTCTTTCATTTGGAAAGATTTCTAGTTGAGGACGAACGCCCTCTTGTATTAAGTGCTACGTTTGAACGTCCGGCCAAACGTAGATGCCCTGAGTGTTATGTGAGAATTTGAGAAGCTGGTAAATATACATTCGTACACTTAGTCATTCTTAAAAAGCTAACGTCCCCATCTCTTATTATTATATGAATTTCTATTTCTATTATCAGTTCAAATCAGTAATGGGTCTCGACCCAAAGCGTACGTTATGAGTGGTGCTCGGTCTTATACCGAATGCTCGTCATTTTATTTAATTACCAAACGGGTGGAAATAGCGTTCGTCCAAATTTTAGTAACTCCGTATACTACGTCCGGTCATTGACTGGCAGTCAGTTTATATAATGGAATTATTCCCGGTATGGTCATTCAATCGTCTTGAGGTATTTTTTTTATCCATTTGGATTCGGCCTAGAGCCTTGGTACTTAACTTATTCTGAGTATTGATCGAATCGTTCTAGAGTTAGTTCATTCAACTGATTCGAGTGGTAATGACGTTTGTCATTTGATCTGTGTCGGTCTTATTCTATTCTGAAACGAGGATTTTTTCGGTCTCAGTTTTAACGTTCGTCCTCGTTATAAAGAGGGCTGAACGCTCGTCTTTTTAAGTAATCGGAGCGGATGATGAAAATGATATTAAAGTGAAAAGTTATAAATAATGAATAGTATATGAGATGAAATGATGGTTGTGGACTTTGAACGAGCGTTCCGAGGAGGAACGACTCTTGGATGAAAATTGGAAGTTGTAAAGTATGAATGTGGACAAAGCTTAGCTGACGATTCATCCTGATGTTCCGTGAGTGCTCGTCCTCAAGTAGAGGGGAGTATGTCATGTGTGGGAACGGCAGGAGGTCTTAGTCCATAACTGTACTTTGGACGGAACGGACTAACCTCAGGTAGTAGCTGATGAGAATTCCAGTTACTCCACCTGGGTGCACGAACGTCGTAGCTACACAGAATTCATACGATCCGGACAGTCAGTCTAGTATCAGGAATTGGTTGATTTAAAGAAATTATTGAACTATATGTTGGAATGTATTTGATACGTTTGATGTGTTATGAAATGCATGTTATTACTTGAATTAAATTCAATAAGCTTACCCTTCGTTTTTTTCTTGTGTTGTCTCGACCTTGTACGTCCGTCTTGTCTAGCGATGATCATCCGTGTGGATGTGAGCAGATGGAGAGGCGCTGCTTGAGGATGCGCTTGAAGATGAACTCTTAGAGGAAGAAAACCTCGTCGAGGTCGAAGTGAAGGCCGAACAGTAGTGCGTTCGGTTATCTGTTAGTTTAGTTATATTAGAGTACAGTATTAGAACGACCCCTCCCCTTTTGATTATATTGACCGATCGGTATTTCTATTTTGTCCTAAACCGTTCGGTCTGGTCTGCTAAGGTCGAACGTCATTAATTGTATTTTGCTTCTTGTAAGGCCGTTCGGCCAGAACCTGTGCTTTTGTTAATTAAGACTGATTTGGTTTATCATTAAATGTAATTAATTCTACTATATGGTGTTTACTGTATTTTGGGGATGTTACATTTAGTGGTATCAGAGCAGTTTTGTTCTCTAAAGGACACTGTAGGTTATGAGTACACTATGTTTTTGCTGTGTGCTTAATGTGTGTTTAATGAGTTATTTTTTTTCAACTCTTTGAACATGACTAACGCTCGTTTTTCTCTGTTTCCCAGAGAACAAATGGCACCTAGACTTCCTCCTCCACCATAGCCCAATGAACCTGATGTGCCCAACAACACTAGGTTGTTGGAATCGGTGATAGATAGGCTACAACAGCAGAATGCTGTGTTGATGGAGCAGAACGCTGCTGCGTTACAGAGTCTAGAGGCCGCTCGCGCCAACTCTTAAGCGACGCAGAGGCAAGTGATGGAGATCATTGCCGCCACCAGAAATACATCAGGGGCGTCTACTTCTTCTGCTAATCATCCGACGGAATGGAGTTTGGAGAACTTTCTTCAACACCATCCTGCAAAGTTCAGTGGAAAATGCCTTCCTGATGAGGTGGACCAGTGGCTAAGGGATATGGAACGTATCTACAACGCTAAGAGGTGTCCGGATGACAACCGGTTGGCCTTTACAGAATACTTGCTGACTGCAGAAGCTAGCCACTGGTGGGCGAGTATGAAGATGTTACTGACTGAAGCTCAGAGTCCCATTTCCTGGGAAGTTTTCAGGGCTAAGTTTTATGAAGAGTATTTCCCTGACAGCGTTCGCTTTGCCAAGGAAGTGGAATTTCTACAGTTAGTACAAGGGGGGATGTCCGTCTCGGAGTATACAAACAGATTTAAGCATCTGGTCCGTTTTAATACCATGGTTACAAGTGAAGAGTGGCAATGTCGAAAGTTTGAGAACGGGCTGAGGAGTGACTTGAAAGTATTGATCTCCAGCCTGTGTATTAGGTCGTTTCCTGCTATGGTCGAGAGGGCCAAGGTGTTGGAGAAGAACGTGGCTGAAGTCGAGCATCAGAAGAAACAACAAGCAACTAGGGGACCGATTCTATCAAGAACAAATCTGAATCGGAATAGGACGCCGTACACTCGCCCAGCACAGTCAAGTGGGTCTCAGACGATGGTTGTTGCTGGACAATCTGGACAACAGGGAGCGGTCAGATGTTTCCAGTGTAGAGGGCCCATTTCAAGTCAGTCTGCCCTCAATTGGTTGGAGGAAAGTATTGCACCCGATGTAGAAGAAACGGTCATCTAGAAAACGAGTGCAATATGGGCGGACGAGCGGTGATGAGACCACCGAACGCTGGAAGAAACCAAACAAGAGGAGGTGGACGAGCCCAAGCTGTTGGGAGAGTATATGCACTAACGGGCGCTGAAGCTGCTAGTTCAGGTACACTAATTACCAGTACCTGTTTAGTATATGGAGAACCCTGTTGCATGTTGTATGATTCGGGGGCGACACACTCCTTCATCTCGAAGGCGTGCGTTGAAAAATTGGGGTTAGCTGAGAGCGAGATGCAGTTTGACTTAGTGGTGTCAACCCCAGCGGCTGGTGAGGTTAGGACGTCTACAGTCTGTATTAGATGTCTTATTGAGGTAGAAGGGCGTAGGTATAAGGTGAACCTTATATGTTTACCTCTCAAGGAGCTAGAAGTGATTTTAGGAATGGATTGGCTGACTACCAATCACATTCTCAAAGACTGTGGTGCTAAGGAATTGATCTTTCCTGAGGAAGATGAAGAAGATTTGTCTGTGACGCTCGGGCAGCTGAAAGAAGACATCATGGAGGGCGCCAGCTGCTTTCTGATAATGACACACGAAGACAGGGAGGTTGGAGATAGGAGTTTTGAACGATCGTCCAACAACGAGTCCAGTGGAGGACGATCGGTTGTGGACGAATTCTCGGACGTCTTTCCGGATGAAGTACCTGGATTGCCTCCCGTTCGTGAAGTTGAATTCACTATTGATTTGGTGACGACAGCAGCACCCATCTCTGTTCAACCATATCGAATGGCACCAGCTGAGTTGGCCGAACTCAAACAACAAATTGAAGATCTGATGGACAAGAGATTTATTAGACCAAGCATCTCACCGTGGGGAGCGCCTGTGTTATTGGTAAAGAAGAAAGATGGCAGCTCTCGGCTCTGCATTGATTATAGACAACTGAATAAGCTGACCATCAAGAACAAGTATCCCCTACCACGGATTGATGATTTGCTGGATCAGTTGTGTCAACACTCAATTTTGTCCGGGTTGTAAAAAATGGATTTTTATTGGTTTTTTATTTTATTTTACCTTTTTTGTTTTATTTTTTTTTATTACGTATTTAGATTCTTGCTTTTAATTCAATTTTTATTTCTTATCTTCAATTTGTTTTAGTAGAGTTAATTAATCAAAATAATTAAAAAATTGAAAAATAAAATTAAAACTAAAATTAAAAATAAAATAAAAGAAAAATTAAAATAAAAATTAAAAGAAAAAAAGGAAATAAAAAATGTGGAAAAGGGTATGTGGGAGGCGTGTCTCAGCAGGGGGGACCAGGTGGTTAAGGGGATATTTTTCCAAGACTTTCAGAAAGAGAAAAGGGGGGAGACCAGGTGGTTAGAGGGAGGATTTTGGGTTTGATCAGAGGCAGAAAAAAGGGGGAAAGAGGGCGCAAGAGGAACCATTATCTGGTATCATCATCCAGAGCCATCATTGGCACCGGCACCGGCAGAGAAAGAAGAAGGACGAGAAGAGGTAAGTCTCTATGCTTCCTTACTGCATATTGCTTCTTATGCTTATTCCATCATGAATGCTTTTACTCTGAACATCATGAGTTCCATCATCACCACCCTCCCCTTCCATTCATTTTCTGTTACACCTTGTTTCCTCTCTCTGTCCTAACTCCCACGCTGATGGACAAATTTATGATCATCAAAATATGATGTCACAAACTTGTTGAACAATCGGCAAGTATGACCGAATCGTTTCAAGTAATAAACTCGGTAAGACCAAGTATCGTTCTCCCAAAGGACTCACGGCCTAGTTTAGTTATGTGATTCTTTGATTAGCTAAGACTTAAGGACGAAATAATTGGAGTTTAATATGCAAAACAGAAAATAAACATGTATGCATGAGATTTTGATCAATGGCAAAAGCAAAAGACAAGCACTTTCAATGAAATATATATATGAATATGTTGTTGGGGGTCAATTTCATCTTATCCACTCTCATATATTTTAGGAATTCAACATTCAAATCATCATTGTTAATGCCACTCTCTAAATTACCTTGTCAAGAAGGCCTATCCCTAATTACGAGTTCATACGATTCCTAGCATTCCTAATAATTAGTTCTCTTAGCACAGGAGCTTAACGACAACCAATATAATATTGGGAGTAATTCCCCGGATCTAGACTTCCCCGTACGTTCCCGTATCGACAAAATCAATAATCATGCATTGAATGAGTTAAACAAAGCAAGCATTAGGCAAAGAGGAAAAACCCTAACTAATGATGAAGGAAAGCATAAATCTTAGATTAAGATGCAAGCACAAATTCCATATATGAGAGCTTCAAAAGATTACATTGATTCCCCAACAAACATACAAGGTTTAGTTCACCATATTCATGGTGAACCTAGATGAACAATAATGAAAGAATGAAAGATAAAACCCTAGAAAGGTGAAGAGGTAGCCTGAGCATCCAAGATCCTCCTTCAAAGGGGTGGAAGAGAGAGTGTTTGCTTCGTTTCTGCCAAAGATACCAACCCTAAGACATCTAGGTCTTTAAATAGGACATAAAAATAATAGAAAACGGGTCCAGGCCCAAACAGATCATAAAATCGCATAAAACTGGCCCAAAACTCGTCTGGTTGACTTTTTTCGTATTCTGGTTGTCTGGTTGACTTTTTGGTTGACTGGTTGACTTTTCTGGTTTCTGGTTGACTTTTCTGATTCCATCTCTCTCCTTCTTCACTTCTTTCACTAAATTCACCTTAAAACCTGCACAAAAACACTGAAATCAAGCATAAACCTGTCCAGCTCTCTTATTTCTGAAAATATGGATAAAAGCATGATTTCAAGCTAGTTTCTAAGTGTAAAGGTTGCTTTTTGTGTCAATTTTAAGCATGAAAATAACAGTTTTTCAACTATTATCACACGCTCACGGCCAATCTCAACAAACCAAAATCAAACCCATTATACAATCAAAAAACGGAGAGCGGTCTCGGTAGTGAAAAGCGGAGAGCTCGACGAAGAAGCGGCGGCCCTTGTATTTGAACTGGCGGAGACGAACCCCTCCCTGGGATTGCCGGTGTCGGAGAGAGCAGATAAGAACAAGGAAGCAGTGGCGCGGTGTGGCCTGGCGTGGTGCGGTGGCTAGATCGAGAAAGAGGATGGCATGGTAGCTGGTCCGTAGAGACAGGGATACGGTGGCCACCTTCGTTGCGGTGGCTAGTCTGGTCCGCGGTGATCAATCGGAAGAAAACGTGGCCGTTGAGTGGCAGAGTGAACCCTTTTGATCAGGGAGAAGGAGACATTGGTCTCATCTTAGAAGAGCAGCGTGAATGAGTGAATGAGAATGGGAAGGCTGAACCCCTAGGAAAATTCTAGGTTAGAAATAACCCCTGTGGGCCAAGCCCAGTAGTGAACCAACGAGCGCTCGTTATCCAAACGAGCGAACGCTCGTTATCCAAACGAGCGAACGCTCGTTATCTTTAAGCTTTTTGACCGTTCGTTCAACATTCTCACCAACGAGCGCTCGTTATCCAAACGAGCGAACGCTCGTTATCCAAACGAGCGAACGCTCGTTATCTTTAAGCTTTTTGACCGTTCGTTCAACATTCTCATCAACGAGCGCTCGTTATCCAAACGAGTGAACTCTCGTTAACCTTAAGCCTTCTTGAGCGTCCGTTCACCATCTTTACCAATGAGCGCTCGTCATTTAGCTTTCGTTCCAAACTTCCGTTCGCCACATTTCTTCAACGAGCGCTCGTTCTCAAGCTTTCATTCCAAGCGTCCGTTCACCATCTTTCCACAACGAGCGCTCGTCATTCAGCCTTCGTTCCCAATGTCCGTTTGTAATTTCAACAACGTCCGTTCGTTATGTCTCTCTACGAACGCTCGTCATTCTGTGCCCTTTACAACGTCCGTTATATTCCCCAATGAACGTTCGTTTCTTTCGACGAACGCTCGTCGTTCAGTGCACATTTTTGACCGTTCGCGTCGGCCTAGTACTCATTACCTTCTTTTTCTCAAAAATATTAAAAACATAAAAATCTCCAAAAATTAAAAACATCTGCTTTTCCAAACAACAAACAATCTTTTAGCTAGAACTACATAACCCTGATTTCTCATTTTGAATGAGAATACGTAGGAGCAAGGTCAATCCTTGTCGGGCCCAAAAAACTAAAAAAATATGTTTTGTTTATTTAGAATTTTATTTTAGGGGATAATTAAACATTTTGAAAAACCACATCCTATTCGTGCATTTAGTTAAAGGTACTGCCTTAGGGCAGGCGTTGTGGGGTGCTAACACCTTCCCCACGCGTAACCGACTCCCGAACCCAATCTTTGGTTTTCGTGGACCGTGCTTTATCGTTTTGAGGTTTTTCCATAGTTTTCCATAATAAACTATGGTGGCGACTCCAAATCTCTTTTTAAAACCCGTTTCTTTTTGGATCGTCGTCCCGTCGCGATTCCGGTTGCGACAGATGGCGACTCCGCTGGGGATGTCTAGAGAGTCGAGCCATTTAATTAGAGGCGCGGATTTGGTGTGGTTTTGCTTTGTGTTTTTCTTTCCCTTTTCTCTATCTATGTGTGATATTTGGAATAACTGCAATAACTGTGGAATATTGAACCCTAGGGTAGACAATATGTTTATATCTGCCTGGGAATTTTTCTGGTTGTTTTGCAGGTGAGGGTTTGGGTGTGCATAATTTCCTCCCTTCACACACACACTTTTGGCATATCATGAGTGGGGCCCTATACCCGGGTCTGAGCGTAGCTTAGAATTAGAGGAGTTGTGTAGCGGTGTCACTCTGGGATGTACTTCCTGTTTGGCTATCGTGAGAACTCCAGCTAGAGTCTGTTCTCTTCATATGTGTTTTCACACCTAGTTGATTACTCGACTGTTGTGGAGATGCTTTGAAGGGGGCCATAGCTCTAGTGACCTTTGACCTTTAGGTTCAGGAAATCATCCTTGTGAGATTGCATATACTTGACCTTGAACTCAAAGCAATGAACCTTTGGTAGGGCACGATGGGAGGAATATATGCTTCTGTAACCCTCACGTTGTTCGTTGTTTTTATGATATTACATTTCATACCATGCATGTGCTTTGTTTCGTCATGTTGTTTTATTATCATGCATCATATTCATACATCATTTAGTAACATGTTAATTTTAAGGGAAATCACAGGTACCTACTTGACTTCATACGAGATGGATGTTAACACAAGATCCGATGCTACACGGCATACCGACTCTTCCGATTTAAGAAAGAAGTATAGTCTAAGGACTCATGTTGGAAATTTGACCGGGCTGATAAACTTGGGTAAAAGGCTTAAGACTATAAAGAGAGAAACCTTTCAGAGAAGATATGGAAATTTGTTGAATTTAATAGAGGTTGAAGTACAAATACCCGCTATCACAGCCTTGGCACAATATTATGATTCTCCGCTTCGATGTTTCACATTTCAAGACTTTCAGTTGGCGCCAACCATAGAAGAGTTCGAGTATATCTTGGGTTTGACACTGGAAGGCACCACTCCCTATCAACATTTAGAGCATCATGCCTCTATACCCACTATTGCCACCATCATGAAATTACATCCCAAGGAGCTTGAAGACAGGATGATGATGAGGAATCAAGTGCATGGGTTATCACAGGGATATCTAGAGCAGTATTTACATCACTTGGCTGATAAAGAGGATTGGGAAACTTTCATGGATGTATTAGCCCTCACCATATATGGCATTGTCTTGTTTCCAAAAATAGAAGAATTTGTGGATTAAACCGCGATAGACGTCTTCGTGGCGAGTAAAACCAGGTCAGAGAATCCTGTAACAGCAGTTCTTGCGGATGTTTATGGGACTTTGAGTTTTTGCCATGAGAGAAAGGGAAAGAAGATTCTTTGTTGCTTACCGACGTTGTATACATGGATGACAACGCGCCTGTTTAAGGAAATGGTCGACGTCAAGAGTCTATCGGAGACTTTGTCACACCAAGGGCTTAAGGGTAAAGGAGGAAACGATTGGGCCCGATTCCTTGCCGGCTTGAGGGAAAGAAGTATAAAATGGCGCCTTCCTTGGCTGGGAAATAAACTGGCTATACAACATTGTGGTAGTTTTCCTAATGTGCCTCTCATAGGTGCCCGGTACTGTATCAATTACAACCCCCTTTTGGTGCAAAGACAATTTGGGCATCCTATAAAAGGGGCACCTTCATCAGATTACCTTGCTACCCTATTCATTTATTACGAAGACGGGCATTTCATCGAACTGTTAAGAAAGGTTAAAAGCGCCTGGGAAAATGTTGTTCGAGCAGAGAAGGACTTGAGGGATGGAGTAGTGGATAGCAGGGTTAGTTATCACACATGGATTCTGGAGAGAGTGAAAGTGGTCAAGTTGCCTTTCAAGCCAATCAAGGATCAATCCGCTAGTGAAGGACCATCTCAAGCCCTAGAAAGTGAAGAGGTGCAACAATTGAAGGCTGAGATGGATAAATTGAAAGTGAGAAATGCTAAGTTGGAAAACGAATTACAAAGGGTGCGCAATGATCTTGTGGATATGAAAAATGATAATGAAGAAAAGTCGCGGGCTTATGAAAACCTTGTCAAAAGCCAGAAGGCTGAGAGGGATTACACGTTTCGAGTGAAACAGGATCTAGCTGCCGCGAGTAAGGAATTATCCATGAGGGTAAATGAGAAGAAGGTGGCTTTAGAAGAGGGAAAGGAGTGGAAGCACCTCTACGAAGAAGCCAAAAGAGATAAACGAGAAGCCCTGAAGAGATTAAGAGAAGCGCAGATTCAGATAGAAAAAGCGGGGCATGAGATGAAAGAGATGGCCATGTCGTTTGAGGTGGATATGAATAGGGAGCGTTGGAAGCTAACAGAAGCAGAGGAAGAGCATCGAACTCTGATAAAACAAATGGAGGAATATATCGAGGAACAGGAGGAGCGATGGAGGTCGATAGAATTTGAAGAAAGGCATCAGGCCTTGATAAAGCGAATGGAAGAGCACATCGCCGAGCAAGAAATGGCTGTAAAGCATTGGAAGGAAAGATTCTCTCAGTTGGCTGCTTTGGCAAATGGGGCAATTGAAGACATCCCCAGGATGGTGTCGAATGCTGAAGCTAGTACTCATTTTTGTAATTCACCAGTGGAAATAGAATTGTTTATTAATCATTGTAAATGGTTGGTGGGAGAGATGAAATCTTTCATTGCTCGGGCGCGGGATTTATGTACATCAGAATTATGTGTTTTGTTCCTTAGACTATGTAATGGATCAAATTTTCTTTAAATGAAAGATAGGGGATGTTTGTTTGGTATCGGCTTGTGTTAATTTTCCATCAGTATTGTCATCGTTATCCTGTGATTTCCACTTATCACTAGCATGCATCATGTTTTCTTTTGTTTTGCATTTTTCATCCTTATCTAATTTAATTTAATAAAAAAATAATAATCAGAGTACAAGTGAGAAAACAACGGCAAATTTTTCACGACATCCGTACAGGACCAGAGCTAACTCGAAGGTCATGGAGAATTGGGAGCAGTCACACGAATCTATTAAGGCTGATGTCAGCCAGTTGAAGGATCAAATGGCCCAGATTTTGGCGGCTCTCGAAGCCCTGAAGACTACGGGAGGGGCGACGTCTTCGCAAGTTGAGGGAAATGCTCAATATTACCCTCCGTTGTTCAATGCTGGGGGCCAATCTGTTTCGTTCCCAATGTATGGATTGCCTCCAGGTTACACCCCACCTGTGGGAGAATACACAGAAGGGGAGCAGACTTCATTCTCTTTCCCTACCACTGCCAACGTACCGCCAATCAGTATTCAGGGACCTGTTGTAATGTCCGCACCTATGGTAAATGAAGGGATGCATGCAAGCATGACTGATGGAATACGAGTAACCCCGGTGCCACCTGTGATTACCGGAGAGGGCTTTTCTACAAGGGCTGCGCCATATACTTCGTTTCAGGGGGTAACTAGTAATGTTGATGGGGCGAAAGATAAATTGGAGAGCCTAGAGGCAAGATTGAGGGCTGTTGAGGGGTATGAAAGTTATGGATTTGGGGATGTTTCTAGATTGAGCTTGGTTCCTGGCGTCAAAATACCACATAAGTTCAAAGCGCCAGATTTTGAGAAGTATAAGGGAAATACATGCCCAAAGAGCCATCTAACCATGTTTTGCAGAAAGATGGCTGCATATGCTTATGATGAGCAGCTGCTCATCCATGTTTTTCAAGATAGTTTGGCTGGAGTGGCATTAAACTGGTATACCCATTTGGAGCCGACTCGAATTCGTTGTTGGGCAGACTTGGCTGATGCTTTTGTGAAGCAGTACATATACAATACACATGTCGCGCCAGATCGTTTACAGCTGCAAACCATGTCGAAGAAAGACAACGAAACTTTTAAGGAGTATGCTCAGCGGTGGAGGGAATTGGCTGCACAAGTTGAGCCGCCTTTGTATGATAAAGAAATGGTGGCAATGTTTGTAAATACGCTCCAACCACCATTTTATGAACATATGGTGGGAAATGTATCTTCAAATTTTGCCGATATCATCGTGATAGGCGAGCGAATAGAGATCGGGTTGAAAAATGGGAAGATTGCATATGGCTCGTCGGCGGGTGTAAACTCCAAAAAACCCAATTTCAGCTCAGGGAAAAGAAAGGAGGGAGATGTGCATGCAACATCTGCAACCCCCGTGTGGAGAGGTCAAGCTCCCACCCATAACTATCGACCATATTGGGGTCAACATCCACATGCAGCTAACGCGTCATTTGGTCATCAAATTAGGCCTCAACAACAACCGGGGTACTATCAACCACAATACATCCCGACGAATAATTGGAGGGGTGGGGCAAATGTAGGTTCCAATATGAATGTGGGTCCCAATACTTATCCAAGAAGGAACCAGGAAAGAAATTATGTTAACTTTACTCCAATTCCTACAACTTATACGGAATTATTGCCTCAGCTTATCAAACAAGGTCTAGTTGTCGTTTGTCCCCTGAAGCCTTTGCAGCCTCCGTACCCAAGAGGTTATGATGCAGATGCAAAGTGTAGTTATCATGGAGGGGCCGCTGGTCATTCCACTGAGAGGTGTCTGGCTTTCAAGCATAAAGTACAGACTCTAATTGATTCCGGGTGGTTAAAGTTCCAAGAGGATAAGCCTAGTGTCGAGTCCAATCCTTTATCTGGGCATGGAAGTGCTTCGACGAATGCTGTCGAAGTGAAAGAACATGAGCTGGTGAGAAATGTGAAAGAAGTCAAGAGCTCTAGGAGGTTTATTTTGGAGGCATTGCTGAAAGTGGGTATCTTGAAGGGTGATTATGATGAGAGTATGGCATGTGCGCTCCACCCAGAGGCTGAGCACTCTATTGAGGAGTGTGTTGAATTTGAAGAAATTCTGCAAGACCTGCTAGATCGTGGTCTGATGCAGGTATGCTACAAGAGGGAGGAGGGTGATGTATTTGCACAAACTGGTGATGAATCCGGCATGATTGTACCAGAACCATTGGTGATTCGTTTCACTAAGACTACTTCTATCCCACCAACTCAAGGAAGGTCGCCTGTAGTTATCCATGTACCAGCCCCTTTTCCTTACAAGAACGAAAAAGCCGTCCCATGGAGATATGGGACGCATGCGTCAGGCGAAACGCAAAGCGTTGATCCTGTCGTCAAAAACATATCAGGGATAAGGGGAATGACTAGGAGTGGTCGAATTTTCACATCACCAGAGTTGGCTCGAGAAAGGGTTAATGATAAGGAAGCAACGATGGCCGCGAAGACAAAAGAATTCTTAAAGGGGAAGGGTGCACAGACAGAGGAAATCCCCGACAAGGAAGAGAGGAGAGAAGTTTCTGAAGAGGAGGCTTGCGAATTTTTAAAATTCATACAACAAAGTGAATATAAGGTGGTGGAACAGTTAAATCGTATGCCTGCTCGTATATCCTTGTTAGACTTGCTCATGCATTCGGCATCACACAGAAAGTTGCTAATGAAGATACTCAGTGAGGCTCACGTGGAGCAAGGTATTTCGTTGAATAAATTCGAAGGTATTGTTGGCAATATTGTTGCTAATAATTATCTCACTTTTACGGATGATGAGATACCAGCTGAGGGAAGAGGGCATAATAAGGCTCTTCACGTCTCTGTGAAATGCCTGGACCATGTTATTGCGCGTGTTTTAGTGGACAATGGGTCCTCCTTGAATGTCATGCCGAAAGCAACTCTGGAAAAGCTACCTTGCGAAGGAATGCATATGAGGCCAAGTTCAATGATTGTGAGGGCGTTTGATGGCAGTAAAAGAGAAGTGATGGGAGAAGTGGATTTACCAATGCAAGTTGGCCCATGCATTTTTCAAATAACATTCCAGGTTATGGATATCCTACCAGCTTATAGTTGTCTTTTGGGGCGCCCATGGATTCATTCGGCGGGAGTTGTGCCTTCTACACTACACCAGAAGTTGAAGTATGTGATAGGAGATAAGCTGGTGATAGTATCAGGAGAAGAGGATCTTCTGGTGAGTGGACCATCATCCACGCGCTACATCGAGGCGGCTGAAGAAGCTCTCGAGACAGCCTTCCAATCGTTGGAAATTGTGGGAAATGCTTGTGTGGAACCGTTTCCAGTAAATCCTCGCCTATCATGTGCTTCTATTATGATGGCCAAGATTATGATAAAAGAGGGCTATGTATATGGGGAAGGTTTGGGCAAATATCGGTAGGGGCGAGCGTTCCCTCTAGAAATTGTTGAAAACAAGAACAGATATGGCTTGGGGTAAAAACCTACCAAGGAAGACAGGAAAAGGGTGATTGAAGAAAGAAAAGAGCGCAGTCTGGCCCGTGCAGAAAGACGAGGGCCCAGAGAGAGCAAAATTCACATTGTTGACATCAAGGAAAGCTTTCGTAGTGCTGGGTGGATCAACACTGGCCAGATAGCAGCCGTGGAGGATGAAGAAAGGCCTCAAAGTTCGAGCTTTGTGTGGGCTTGCTCCCCTGATACTCAACTCAACAATTGGGAAACACTGGATTTACCTGTGATGCTTAATGTGAACAAAATGTAATAGTTTTAATTAAGCTTATAGTTTCGATTGGGGCTTTAGAACTGAGGTTTTGCGGATTGATTCTTTTTACGTTTCACTCAGCGTGATAATAAGGTTGCATTTCATCATCATTTGGCATTTTTCTTTGTTTATCTTATTTCTTTATATTTTTTCATAAATTTAAATGATGCAGATGTGACAATGATTGTTTTGAAAATAATGATATCAATGTTCCTAATTTTGAGCACCCTATCAATAATACGGAAGATGATTTGAAGATGATGTGGAACCCTCTCCAGAATTATTGAGATTAGTGGAACAAGAGTCTAAGGAGATAAAACCCCATCAGGAGGAGATTGAAATACTCAACTTGGGAGAGAAGGATGAGATAAAGGAAGTGAAAATCGGTACTAGTATGAAAACGGAAGTGAGGGAAAGATTGCGTGCCCTATTGAAGGAGTTTAAAGATGTGTTCGCATGGTCTTACAATGACATGCCGGGTCTGGATACCGATATTGTGCAGCATAAGCTCCCACTCAAGCCAGAATGCCCTCCAGTCAAGCAAAAACTAAGAAGAATGAAGCCGGAAATGTCACTAAAAATTAAAGAGGAGGTCCAAAAGCAATTTGACGCAGGATTTTTGGCTGTGGCAAGATACCCACAATGGGTAGCGAATGTGGTACCAGTGCCTAAGAAGGATGGGAAAGTTCGGATGTGTGTTGACTATCGTGATTTGAATCGTGCAAGTCCGAAGGATAATTTCCCGTTACCACACATCGATACTCTGGTTGATAATACGGCCAAATTTTCGTTATTTTCGTTCATGGATGGATTCTCGGGATATAATCAAATTAAAATGGCACCGGAAGATATGGAGAAAACGACCTTTATCACGTTGTGGGGAACATTCTGTTATAAGGTGATGTCTTTCAGACTCAAGAATGCTGGGGCAACATACCAAAGGGCAATGGTGACACTTTTTCATGATATGATGCATAAGGAAATTGAAGTTTATGTGGATGACATGATTGCAAAGTCTGAATCAGAAGAGGAGCATATTTTCAATCTAAGGAAATTATTTGAGAGGCTGAGAAAGTACAAACTCAGGTTAAATCCTGCCAAATGCACGTTTGGAGTAAAGTCTGGAAAATTGTTGGGCTTTATTGTCAGCCAAAGAGGGATAGAAGTTGATCCGGACAAAGTAAGAGCGATAACGGAAATGCCTGCGCCCAGAACAGAAAAGGAGGTTCGAGGTTTTTTGGGAAGATTGAACTACATTGCGAGGTTCATCTCCCAATTAACTGCTACTTGTGAACCAATGTTCAAGTTACTATGGAAAAATCATGCCGTAGTCTGGAATGAAGATTGTCAAGTTGCTTTTGAAAAAGTCAAACAATACCTGCAAGACCCTCCTGTATTGCGTCCACCTATGCCAGGAAAGCCGCTCATTTTGTATTTGACCGTATTGGATAATTCAATGGGTTGTGTATTGGGTCAGCATGATGAAGACGGGAAAAGAGAGCATGCTATATATTACTTGAGCAAAAGATTCACAGATTGCGAACAACGATATTCGTCGTTAGAGCGAACTTGTTGTGCACTGGCGTGGGCTACTCATCGTTTAAGGCAATACATGTTGAGCCACTCTACTTGGTTGATATCCAAGATGGATCCTATCAAGTATATTTTCGAAAAGCCTGCTCTCACTGGAAGGATAGCTCGATGGCAGATGCTATTGTCAGAGTACGATATTGTATATGTTACTCAGAAATCTATCAAGGGTAGCACTTTAGCGGAATATTTAGCCCATCAGCCCATTAATGATTATCAGCCAATGCAACCTGAATTTCCTGATGAAGATATCATGGCTTTATTTGCTGAGAACAAAGAGGACAAAGATGAAAAAGCCTGGACGGTATTATTCGATGGGGCCTCGAATGTAATGGGGCATGGAATAGGGGCAGTGCTTATCTCTCCTAAGAATCAATACATTCCAATGACGGCAAGGTTGTGTTTTAATTGCACGAATAATATCGCAGAATATGAAGCCTGTGCCATGGGAATTCGAGCAGCTATAGAGTCTAAAGCAAAAATTCTGGATGTCTATGGAGATTCAGCTTTGGTCATCCATCAATTGAAGGGAGAATGGGAGACTAGGGATACTAAATTAATTCCATACCAAGCTTACATCAGGGGATTAATTGAGTATTTCGACTCCATCACGTTTAATCATATACCACGAGAAGATAATCAATTAGCAGACGCATTGGCTACCTTGTCATCGATGTTTGAAGTTGATCAAGATGCAGAATTGCCAATGATTGAAATGAAGAGTCATGCGAAGCCAGCGTATTGTCATTTTATCGAAGAGGAGGTAGATGGTAAACCTTGGTACTTTGATATCAAGCATTATCTTAGGACCCGAGAATATCCAGAGAAGGCATCAGAAAACGACAAAAGGGCGTTAAGGAGGTTGGTTTGCAGTTTCATTTTGAGTGGGGATATTCTATATAAGAGGAATCATGATATGGTTCTCCTTAGATGCGTAGATGCAAAAGAAGCCGAGCTGATACTAAAAGAAGTGCACGAGGGTACATTTGGCACGCACATGAATGGGCACTCAATGGCCAGGAAGATACTGAGAGCGGGGTATTTTTGGTTGACTATGGAAAATGATTGTTGTACACATGTGAGAAAGTGTGAGAAATGCCAAGTATACGCAAGTAATATCAATGTTCCACCCACGACCTTGAACGTGTTGTCTGCACCATGGCCCTTTTCGATGTGGGGAATAGATGTCATCGGAGCTATAGAGCCAAAGGCATCAAATGGACACCGTTTCATATTAGTCGCAATCGACTACTTCACCAAGTGGGTTGAGGCCGCTTCTTATGCTAATGTGACCAGAAAGGTGGTGACGAAGTTCATAAAAAGGGAGTTGATTTGCAGATACGGGCTCCCTAACAGGATCATCACTGATAATGCCACTAACTTGAATAACCAGATGATGACAGAGTTATGTGAGGAATTCAAAATTCATCATCTTAATTCTTCTCCTTATCGTCCAAAGATGAATGGGGCAGTAGAGGCTGCTAACAAAAATATCAAGAAGATTGTGCAGAAAATGGTGGTCACATATAAGGATTGGCATGAAATGCTTCCTTTTGCTTTGCATGGTTATCGCACTTCGGTACGAACATCGACTGGGGCAACGCCTTTCTCGCTTGTATATGGAATGGAGGCAGTACTTCCGTTTGAAGTGGAAATTACGTCCTTACGAGTTTTAATGGAAACCCAATTAGAAGAGGCGGAATGGGTTCAAGCTCGTTTCGACCAGCTCAATCTCATCGATGAAAAAAGACTAACAGCAGTATGCCATGGACAATTGTACCAAAGAAGAATGAAGAAGGCATTTGACAAAAAGGTACACCCAAGAGAATTTCATGAAGGTGAGCTGGTGTTGAAGAAGATTCTACCCATACAGAAGGATCATAGAGGCAAATGGACTCCAAATTATGAGGGGCCATTTGTAGTGAAAAAAGCATTTTCTGGTGGGGCACTAATTCTCACGAGAATGGACGGAGAGGAGTTACCATTGCCAGTTAATTCTGATGCAGTAAAAAAGTTTTACGCATGATGATTCCGTGATAGTGGTTGTTATTAAAGGGATGTTGATATTATCTTCAACGCTTATTGTACTCTGTGTTTTATTCAATAAATAAATTTCATGTGATTTCATTCATATTTTGGTTGTTTGCATTCCATCTGAAATATTGCATGTCACGCTGAGCTGTTAAGTAGTCAAGTGAAAATGAAAATGAAAATAAGTAAACGCGTGTTGATAAAAGCATCACAGGTATATCAGGTTGGCGAGCTCGGTCTTGGAGGATGTCGGAAAGGAAAAACGAAAAAAAAAGGTTACATGTTGAGTTTGTTGTTAATAAAGTTGTCAAGGACATAGTATTTTCGAAAAAAAAGTTTTGAAAAAATACCGTTGGTAAGTACTTCCCTGATTCAAGGTTTTGGGAGTAACCGGTGTTCTTTTCTTGATAAAGCATCTGCATTCACATTACTTGAACCCTAATTTTTTCGTTTCCCATAAGATGAAGGATTTCGCCATACGCCTAATATTGGGGCAGTTTTCATTATGTTATATATCACCGATAATTCGTTGATCAGGGAGATAAAAAAAAAAAAAAAAAAGGGGAACAAAGCAAAGGAAAAATGAAGTGGAGGTGTCAAGCACTACATAGTTTTGTTTCAGTTTTAAATTCAAGAGAAAGTCAAACAAACAAGATTCAGAGTGACGTGTGGCCATTTTTCGTTATCCAATCGTCAAAAGCAGTTCATCCAATTGCACCCCTTTTGAGCCAAAATTCATAATTGTTTTCATCACCCTAGACAAGAATCATTAGCATATCAATGTCAACTTAAAAACATACATCATAAGCATCCAAAGTTGAGGAGGAAATCTCTAAAAGGAAGAAAGAAAAACGAAAAAAAAAATGAAAAGGAAAGTATCATAAAGGACCACAGCAGGGGCAACAAAAAAACTGATCCGAAAGGAAAGAAAGAAAAAAACAACAATAAAGGATGCTTGAAGTTCAAATCTCTAAAGACAGTCGACTGGGCACCTTGCAAATGATTCTTGTTTAAAAACTTTAACCGTCAAACACTTATTTGGGCCTTCATTATCCTTTCTTTCAAAACCTTTTGACCTTTAACCACGGTACAAGCTAATAAAAGTCCACGCTGACTGAAAACTGTTTGTCCTAATCTTTCTCACGAATTTAACTTGGAAACAAAATGATGTGGTGAACGACGCAATTCAGTTTTTTTTTTTTAAAAAAAAAAAAAAAAAAAAAAAGCGAGTCTCCCTGTCAATCAAAGATCGTCCAATTTGGGGGGAATCCTTCATATACAAATCTTTTCACTTTTCTAAAGCATACTTATTGTACAAAATTGGGGCAATATGGGAGCCCAACATGTTAATAGCACTTTCCCCCAAATAAGGGACACGCATACACTTGCTCACAGAAAATCATTATTCATCTGCTTTCATAACCATTCTTCCACATCCTACAGGGTTCAAGTTAATTTGGATTGCAAAAAGCGATAAAAAGAATTTTAAACTCAGGGTTACACTTTCTTCCTGCTCATCAAAGGGTTTTATACATATCAACGTTGTTTTTAAGGAATGCGTTTTGAACGTACATCGTGTTTGATGACAATATTAACAATGGATTCCAAGCATGGAACTTTCAAAAAAAAAAAAATGATGATGATGAAAAGCGAGAGTAAAAGAAAAGAACAAAATGAAAGTCTCATGTATCTAGGCATTCATGCACCATCATGACATAACATCATCTCAGAGGAAGCAAGGAGAATTGTTTGCAAAATCTTCATGTTTAACTCGGCATTTATCAACTTTTCAAAGCTACAAATCAAGGTTTTAATTTTCTGTTATCGGCCCTCTGCATGGCAAGGGTCGGATTTAAATTCCTGTTCTATGAGTTTGGCCCTCTGCGAGGCAATGGTCAAATCCAGGTTTTAATTTTCTGTTATCGACCCTCTGCATGGCAATGGTCGGATTTAAATTTATGTTCTGTGAGTTTGGCCCTCTGCGAGGCAATGGTCAAATCCAGGTTTTAATTTTCTGTTATCGACCCTCTGCATGGCAATGGTCGGATTTAAATTTCTGTTCTGTGAGTTTGGCCCTCTGCGAGGCAATGGTCAAATCCAGGTTTTAATTTTCTATTATCGACCTTCTGCATGGCAATGGTCGGATTTAAATTTCTGTTCTGTGAGTTTGGCCCTCTGCGAGGCAATGGTCAAATCCAGGTTTTAATTTTCTGTTATCGACCTTCTGCATGGCAATGGTCGGATTTAAATTTCTGTTCTGTAAGTTTGGCCCTCTGCGAGGCAATGGTCAAATCCAGGTTTTAATTTTCTGTTATCGACCCTCTGCATGGCAATGGTCGGATTTAAATTTATGTTCTGTGAGTTCGACCCTCTGCATGGCAATGGTCGGATTTAAATTTCTGTTCTGTGAGTTTGGCCCTCTGCGAGGCAATGGTCAAATCCAGGTGTTTTTTTTGTTATCGACCCTCTGCATGGCAATGGTCAGATTTAAATTTATGTCCTGTGAGTTTGGCCCTCTGCGAGGCAATGGTCAAATCCAGGTTTTAGTTTTTGTTACTGATACTTTACTTGACATTGGTTATTTGGACATCGTGACTTGAATTATTTTGTTCGTTTTCTTTCATGATTGAAACCCGGACAAAATTAGTGTCTTTATCTTTACTTAGCTTTACTTAAATAATACGAAAAGATTAAATTTTCGTATTATTTAGTAATATCTAAGTAAAGAGGGGCAGCTGTCAACACTCAATTTTGTCCGGGTTGTAAAAAATGGATTTTTATTGGTTTTTTATTTTATTTTACCTTTTTTGTTTTATTTTTTTTATTATGTATTTAGATTCTTGCTTTTAATTCAATTTTTATTTCTTATCTTCAATTTGTTTTAGTAGAGTTAATTAATCAAAATAATTAAAAAATTGAAAAATAAAATTAAAACTAAAATTAAAAATAAAATAAAAAAAAATTAAAATATAAATTAAAAGAAAAAAAGGAAATAAAAAACGTGGAAAAGGGTATGTGGGAGGCGTGTCTCAGCAGGGGGGACCAGGTGGTTAAGGGGATATTTTTCCAAGATTTTCAGAAAGAGAAAAGGGGGGAGACCAGGTGGTTAGAGGGAGGATTTTGGGTTTGATCAGAGGCAGAAAAAAGGGGGAAAGAGGGCGCAAGAGGAACCATTATCTGGTATCATCATCCAGAGCCATCATTGGCACCGGCACCGGCAGAGAAAGAAGAAGGACGAGAAGAGGTAAGTCTCTGTGCTTCCTTACTGCATATTGCTTCTTATGCTTATTCCATCATGAATGCTTTTACTCTGAACATCATGAGTTCCATCATCACCACCCTCCCCTTCCATTCATTTTCTGTTACACCTTGTTTCCTCTCTCTGTCCTAACTCCCACGCTCACGGCCAATCTCAACAAACCAAAATCAAACCCATTATACAATCAAAAAACGGAGAGCGGTCTCGGTAGTGAAAAGCGGAGAGCTCGACGAAGAAGCGGCGGCCCTTGTATTTGAACTGGCGGAGACGAACCCCTCCCTGGGATTGCCGGTGTCGGAGAGAGCAGATAAGAACAAGGAAGCAGTGGCGCGGTGTGGCCTGGCGTGGTGCGGTGGCTAGATCGAGAAAGAGGATGGCATGGTAGCTGGTCCGTAGAGACAGGGATACGGTGGCCACCTTTGTTGCGGTGGCTAGTCTGGTCCGCGGTGATCAATCGGAAGAAAACGTGGCCGTTGAGTGGCAGAGTGAACCCTTTTGATCAGGGAGAAGGAGACATTGGTCTCATCTGAGAAGAGCAGCGTGAATGAGTGAATGAGAATGGGAAGGCTGAACCCCTAGGAAAATTCTAGGTTAGAAATAACCCCTGTGGGCCAAGCCAAGTAGTGAACCAACGAGCGCTCGTTATCCAAACGAGCGAACGCTCGTTATCCAAACGAGCGAACGCTCGTTATCCAAACGAGCGAACGCTCGTTATCTTTAAGCTTTTTGACCGTTCGTTCAACATTCTCACCAACGAGCACTCGTTATCCAAACGAGCGAACGCTCGTTATCCAAACGAGCGAACACTCGTTATCTTTAAGCTTTTTGACCGTTCGTTCAACATTCTCACCAACGAGCGCTCGTTATCCAAACGAGCGAACGCTCGTTATCCAAACGAGCGAACGCTCGTTATCCAAACGAGCGAACGCTCGTTATCTTTAAGCTTTTTGACCGTTCGTTCAACATTCTCATCAACGAGCGCTCGTTATCCAAACGAGTGAACGCTCGTTAACCTTAAGCCTTCTTGAGCGTCCGTTCACCATCTTTACCAATGAGCGCTCGTCATTTAGCTTTCGTTCCAAACGTCCGTTCGCCACATTTCTTCAACGAGCGCTCGTTCTCAAGCTTTCGTTCCAAGCGTCCGTTCACCATCTTTCCACAACGAGCGCTCGTCATTCAGCCTTCGTTCCCAATGTCCGTTTGTAATTTCAACAACGTCCGTTCGTTATGTCTCTCTACGAACGCTCGTCATTCTGTGCCCTTTACAACGTCCGTTATATTCCCCAATGAACGTTCGTTTCTTTCGACGAACGCTCGTCGTTCAGTGCACATTTTTAAACGTCCGTTCGTTGTCTTCCCCAACGAACGCTCGTCATTCTGAATACTGTCCCCAACGTTCGTCCAGCCTCTCCCATTTCTTTTTTGTGTTTATTTATTTTCCTTTATTGTCTTATTTTATTTTGTTCTATTTATTTATTTTAAACATATACTTATCTTAAAATATATATTTAATAATACAATATTTATAGTTTAAATAAAAAGAATTTACAAAAATATTTTTAAAGGTTTAAGCACACGTGTGACCGCTCGCGTCGTTCTTGTGCTAAAATCCTTTTATTCTTTCTTATAAAAATTTACAAAAATATTTTTGAAGGTTAGGCACACGTGTGACCGCTCGCGTCGTCCTTGTGCTAAAATCCTTTTATTCTTTCCTATAAAAATTTACAAAAAACGTTTTACAGGTTAAGCACACGTGTGACCGCTCGCGTCGTCCTTGTGCTAAAAACCTTTTCTTCTTCCTTAAATAAATGTACAAAAAATATTTTTGAAGGTTAGGCACACGTGTGACCGCTCGCGTCGTCCTTGTGCTAAAGACCTTTTCTTCTTTTCTTAAATAAAATTTCAAAAATACGTTTAAAGGTTGAACACTCGTGTGATCGTTCGCATCGTCCTAGTGTTCAATACTTTTTCTCTCTTATTTACGTAATATTAAACGAGGGTACGAGTGCTCGTGCGATCGTCCGCATCAGCCTAGCACTCAATACTCTCAAGTCTTCCTAAATAAGTAAATAACGGTATGAGTGCTCGTGCGATCGTCCGCATCAGCCTAGCACTCAATACTCTCAGGTCTTCCTAAATAAGTAAATAACGATATGAGTGCTCGTGTGATCGTCCGCATCGGCCTAGTGCTTAATATCGTTATCTCTCTTTTCAAAAATAATTAAAAATATTTAAAATCATTTTAAAGGTATGAGTACTCGTGCGACCGTTCGCGTCGGCCTAGTACTCATTACCTTCTTTTTCTCGAAAATATTAAAAACATAAAAATCTCCAAAAATTAAAAACATCTGCTTTTCCAAACAACAAACAATCTTTTAGCTAGAACTACGTAACCCTGATTTCTCATTTTGAATGAGAATACGTAGGAGCAAGGTCAATCCTTGTCGGGCCCAAAAAACTAAAAAAAATATGTTTTGTTTATTTAGAATTTTATTTTAGGGGATAATTAAACATTTTGAAAAACCACATCCTATTCGTGCATTTAGTTAAAGGTACTGCCTTAGGGCAGGCGTTGTGGGGTGCTAACACCTTCCCCACGCGTAACCGACTCCCGAACCCAATCTTTGGTGTTCGTGGACCGTGCTTTATCGTTTTGAGGTTTTTCCATAGTTTTCCATAATAAACTATGGTGGCGACTCCAAATCTCTTTTTAAAACCCGTTTCTTTTTGGATCGTCGTCCCGTCGCGATTCCGGTTGCGACAAGTTGCATGGGGCGAACGTGTTCTCTAAGATAGACCTGAGATCAGGCTACCACCAGATTCGGGTTAAAGAAGGAGATATTCAGAAGACGGCCTTTAGATCTCGTTACGGACACTACGAGTATGTAGTGATGCCGTTTGGTGTGACGAACGCCCCATCCATATTCATGGATTACATGAACCGCATTTTCAGGCCGTATTTGGATAAGTTCGTGGTGGTGTTCATTGACGACATCCTCATCTACTCCAAGAGCCATGAAGAACATGAAGAACATTTGAAGATGGTGCTTGGAGTCTTGAGGGAGAAGGATCTATATGCTAAGTTGTCCAAGTGCGAATTCTAGATGAAGGAGATACAGTTCTTGGGACACGTAGTCTCCGCTGGAGGAATCTCAGTCGATCCGGCCAAAGTGCGAGCGGTGTTAGAATGGGAAAGTCCGCGTTCGGTCTCGGAAGTCAGGAGTTTTGTGGGTCTCGCTGGCTACTATAGACGCTTCATCGAAGGATTTTCTAAGATAGTAGCACCGATGACGCAGCTTACACGCAAAGATCAACCGTTCGCTTGGACTAATCGGTGTGAAGCGAGCTTCCAGGAGTTGAAGAAGAAGTTGACGAGCGCCCTAGTGTTAATCATCCCTGACACGGCCAGACCCTTTGAAGTATATTGTGATGCGTCTCATCAAGGGTTGGGCTGCGTTCTTATGCAAGATAAGAGGGCTATCGCGTACGCTTCTCGTCAGCTAAAGATTCACGAGAGGAATTATCCGACACACGACCTGGAGTTGGCAGCGGTCGTCTTTGCTCTGAAGATTTGGAGACACTACCTGTATGGATCTACGTTCCAAGTCTTCAGCGATCATAAGAGTTACCAAGAAAGGTTGAAGACGTCTAGGAGTCGGCAGAAGTCATATGCAGACAAGAGAAGAAGGCCGTTAGAGTTCAAAGCTGGAGAACACGTTTTTTTGAGACTGAACCCGACCACAGGAATCGGCAGAGCTATGCGACCAAAGAAGTTATCCCCAAAGTTCGTCGGACCCTATCAAATACTGAGGAGGATCGGACCAGTAGCTTACGAATTATCTTTACCTCCTCATCTGTCCAACCTTCATCCCGTCTTCCACGTTTCCCAACTCCGGAAGTACATAGTCGACCCCTCTCATATACTGGAGTTGGAAGACGTTCGTCTTCGTCAAGACCGAACGCTAGAGATGAAGCCAGTTCGTATTGAAGACATCCGCACCAAGTACTACAAAAGGAAAGCGATCAAATTGGTGAAGGTGGTGTGGGACGACAAGACAGGCGACTCTACATGGGAAGTGGAGGATGCCATGAAGGACTTATACCCTCACTTGTTTCCGGGTAAGTTTTAATTTTCGAGGACGAAAATTTTTGTAGTTAGGAGGAATGTCAGGCCTCGTTAAAAAAAAACACCCAAACCCCAGGTAGTAGCTGATGAGAATTCCAGTCACTCCACCTGGGTGCACGAATGTCGTAGCTACACAGAATTCATACGGTCCGGACAGTCAGTCTAGTATCAGGAATTGGTTGATTTAAAGAAATTATTGAACTATATGTTGGAATGTATTTGATACGTTTGATGTGTTATGAAATGCATGTTATTACTTGAATTAAATTCAATAAGCTTACCCTTCGTTTTTTTCTTGTGTTGTCTCGACCTTGTACGTCCGTCTTGTCTTGCGATGATCATCCGTGTGGATGTGAGCAGATGGAGAGGCGCTGCTTGAGGATGCGCTTGAAGATGAACTCTTAGAGGAAGAAAACCTCGTCGAGGTCGAAGTGAAGGCCGAACAGTAGTGCGTTCGGTTATCTGTTAGTTTAGTTAGATTAGAGTACAGTATTAGAACGACCCCTCCCCTTTAGATTTTATTGACCGATCGATATTTCTATTTTGTCCTAAACCGTTCGGTCTGGTATGTTTAGGTCGAATGTCGTTAATTGTATTTTGCTTCTTGTAAGGCCGTTCGGCCAGAACTTGTGCTTTTGTTAATTAAGACTGATTTGGTTTATCATTAAATGTAATTAATTCTACTATATGGTGTTTACTGTATTTTTGGGATGTTACACTTACCACATAAGCTAATTTAATTTGTAAAAAAATCTAATTCCAATTTTCCTTTTTATATTTGTCTCCAAGAAGGAGCTTGTATTGAAATTTATATAAACATGCCTCAACTCTAAATATTGTGTTAAAAAGCGAATTTAAAAAAAAAACACTTAAAAATGTTCGCACCTTGCATTTCTGTCAACTGCATTTTTCTGTTATGTATTAATGTACATGAAAATATACCAGAACAAGTGATCAGAGATATATGCATAATCTTAAGTTACAATAATCCAGTGGAAGAACGAGGAAGTCAGCCATCATAAAGCAACTAAGTGACACTCAAAAGTCGAAACCGAACAAATTTTCGGCTCAAAAGAATAATCGCAAGGATAGTGAGTATGTATAATTCGAGCACGTTGGAGAAAATATATTTCACCGTGAACAGTAGTACCTGGAGGCTGCTGATATTCTTTTGGGCAGGGTGCCCAGCCGATAGTTCATCCTCAGAACTGGGACGGTTTCAGTCCACTTCAGAGCTGTTCCTCACAGGTCGAGATGTGTTGTACAGTAAGAGACCACACAGAAGAATTCCACAGCCAAGCAAAAAAAATGGGCTCAAGCTTGTTCCCTCGGGAAGATATGGTAATGGTAGAGAAAGAATATAAACAGATATGGGCACTGCAAAAATCATAAGCACACGTAAGCTAAAAAACTATTAAGAAAACCTGAGGTACAAAAGACCTTACGATTCATAGTTTAGAATGCAACAAAGAAGAGTGAGATGCAATGATAACGAGTACCTGACAACATTACTAGAAGAGAAGATACAACTGCAGAAGAAGTTTTTACTGCATTAAGGAGGGATATGTTGAATGCCAAATTGGTAATTATGTAAAGCAGTGGAAGTAGGGGAGCGCCATCACAACCTAAGCCAGAAATTGAAGAGGAATACACATTATATTAAAACTTAAACACAAAAGAAAGTTAAACCAAGGTTCAAAATCATCTAAAGGGTACAAGACAAAAACTATATATAAATTTATTGATTTCTTACAATTATGAGTTTTAATTGTTTTATATAAAAATGTTAGAAATAACTAAACTCCAAGTAATCTAGTTATAGACGGGGTTAAATCATTGCTTATATACTATTCGGCCTTTTACCTGAAGGACTAAAAGCATCTATAATCCTAGTACATAAAAGGTAAGGTATCGAATATGACATGAACCTTGTGATAGCCACAAGATCTACCCATCGAGATAAGAAAACCCAATGACATATAGACCCACTTCAAATTCCATACCATTAATTAAAACTTGCCCTTGTTATTTTATTTATTAATGCAATTTTGAAAATTCAAGGTCATAAACCCAGGAAAATAATCATACATACACATAGTAACTAATCTTGATAGTGTTTTAACAACAGAAGGTGTAATAAGAAACGCAGACAAGTACTAGAAAACCACGTGAGGATATATATGTATAATTGCATTGCTACCAATTTATTAGATCTTACCTGGTTTACCTAGAAAACAACCGGCACCGCTTTTAAAATATGAAGGAAGTTCAGCAAATGGTATGTGTAAGACCTTGGAAAATTAAACCGTAAGCCAGCTGTCAAATCTAACTAATGCACTGAAACCCTTCTCTGATTTCATTAAAAACCCACTTCCATAACTCTGCAACTCACGCCAAGTGTCACCAGGAAAGAATTAAAGTCAGTAATGGGGGTGCAGGTGTCGACAGGAGAGACGCACGTTCGTGTGGACGTGGGGAGAACAAAATGGATTTTCTGAAACACTCTCCCACTCTCCTGCACGCATCTTCTCCCTTCCAAACTCAGACTCCATTTTTCTCCTCCTTCTCTCTAGAAAGCTTCCATCTTCTCTCTACCATAACTCACCACTCTCTTCTCCGATTCATATTCAGAAACCGTAGGAGCATCCTCTGAGTTGAGAGCTTCAATCTGAACCGAATAGATCCAAGTTCTGAAACCGGTAAGTCTCTCGACTCTGGACACTCGTTTCTGAGTTACATGCAAACCAAGATTCGGCTGCATGCAAGGGTATAAGCTAAATTCTTCTACGTTTCTTTTGGTTAGATTTAGTGAAGAACTTAAGAAAATCGTTGAGGGTAGAAAGCCATAATTGAACGAGACAAAGTCATACTCTTAGACGTACACCACTATCCAGGTAAGGGAAGCTTATTGATTTAATTCGTATGGTGTTGTATGTTTGCTGAAAATGATTGCATGTTGAGTAAATGTATGTATCCAGTATGAGTATGAATGCATGATGGATGATGGTTGCAATGTATGAATGTGAACCTGAATAATTATGGTGTATGTTGATTAATCTGTATGATGATGATGGATATTTATCAATGAGAATATGAATTATTAACGTAAATGTTATAAAGTTTGTAAATTTGTAATTTGAGGTGAAGTATAAAGTATGCACTGGTATGTTGGAACTTAAGTTTAAAATTTGAAATATGAAATCCTGAATATGATAAAATACGTTCGTCATCGTACGGTCTTATACCGTTCGATTTTCTAGTAAAATGTTTAAAAAGGAATTCTTTCATTTGGAAAGAGTTCTGATTGAGAACGAGCGTCCTCCTGTGAAAAAAAAACTAGGTTTGAGCGTTCGGCTTAGCCTAGCGGTATCTGAGTCTCTGAAATGAAATAATGAAATTATACCTTATGCTTAAAATTAGTAGCGCTCGGTCGTATACCTAGCGTTCGTCCTAATGAGCTCTCGGTCGTATACCTAGCGTTCGTCCTAATGAGCTCTCGGTCTTATACTTAGCGTTCGTCCTAATTATTGCTCGGTCACCTACCTAGCGTTCGTCCTAAGTAGTGTTCGGTCTTATACCGAACGCTCGTCCTTACCTTTGATTTCCAAACGGGCGTAAATAGCGTTCGTTCTAATATTTAGTAAATGTATATTATCGCATTCGGTCATTGACTGGCAGTCGATCCCTTTAAACAAATTGTTCTCAGTATAGTTAATTAACTGGCTTGTTGTATCTTTATCCATTTGGATTCGGCCTAGAGTCTTTGTACCTAAATTATTCTGAATATTGAGTGTATATCTCTAAGAGTCGGTTCATTCATCTGGTTCGAGTAGCAATGACGTTCGTCATATCATTATGTGTTGACTTATTCTGATTGGCAACGAGTCCTTTTAAATCTAGTCTTTAGCGTTCGTCTTCGTTCTTCAGAAGACTGAACGTTCGTTATTTTATGCTCTTAAAACTAAAGATGAAAATGAGGATAAAGTGTAATATTCTGAAGTGTGAACCTTATTTAGAGTGATTATATGATGATGGATTTTGGACGAGCGTTCCAGGGAGGAACGACTCATGTATATTGAATATTGGAATTGGTAATGTATGAATGTGGACAAAGCTTGGCCGACGTTTCATCCTGATGTTCCGTGAGTACTCGTCCTCACGTAGAGGGGGTACGTCATGTGTGGGAACGGCAGGAGGTCCTAGTCCTTAGGAGTACTTTGGACGGAACGGACTAACCTCGGGTGGCAGCTGATGAGAATTCCAGTTACTACATCATCCGGGTGCACGAACGTAGTAGCTACACAAGATTCATACAGTCCGGACAGTCAGTCTAGCATCAGGGTTTTGATGGAAGTGTCTATTAGAATGTATTTGATTGTGCTGGTATATGTGATTGTATGTTATTAATTGAATTAAATTATATAAGCTTACCCTGTGTATTTTCCTTGTGTTGTCCTGTATTTGTACGTCCGTCCTTGTCCTTGCAATGATCATCCGTGTGGATGTGAGCAAAAGGAGATGCCTTGTTGGAAGAGGCGTTGGAAGAACAATACTTGGGGAAAGAGAATTTAGTAGAAGCCGAGGTGAAGACCGATGAATAGGACGCTCGGCTTGTGTTTACTTATTTTCGTTAAGTGGACGTTCGTCCGTTTTTGGTTTTTATGTTTCTTTACGATCGTTCGGTGTTGGTTTTGTAAACCGTTCGGTCAAGTATGATTAAGTTGAACGTTTTTATTCATATTTATCTTCTTGTAAGGCCGTTCGGCCAGAACCTGTGCTTTCGTTTTAATTAAGACTGATTTGGTTTATCATTAAATGTGATTAATTCTACTATATGGTGTTTACTGTATTTTAGGATGTTACAGTATGCCTTTCAATTTTGAAAGTAAAGGCAGAGACAGAAATACGAAAAGAGCCTACAACAAATATCACGTAAACCATAAATGTACCTTTCAATAATTAATCAAGGCTTAATTACCTACTTAGTCCCCATGTTTGGAGGTAATTTGCTGTTTAGTACCCGGTTTTAAAAATGTAGGCATTTGATACCTATGTTTTGAAGTTTGTATCAATTGAATCCTACCCACTTAACGCCGTTATAATTGATAACGTTTTTCTGACTGTGTATGTGATTTGTGCAATCGTGGCAATGAGGTGGCTTAAGTGAGTTGACGTGGCAGGCTGAATTGGGAATTTGAAATGGGGTTACATTTTTTAAATTGGGGAAATAAACTAATTAGGGTTTTTTTTAGGTTTAATCCTTTACTACATCCCTATTTATGTACGAATGTCTCAATTGGGTCCTCGTTTTTTAAAGTGTATCAAAATGGTCCTTAATTTTGAAAATTCATATCAATTGAGTCCTTCCCGTTAAGTTGGCTGGACGGCGTTAAAAAAATTGATGAGTGGGATGCTGAGATCAGGAAATGTTACTGACGTGGCATTGACCTGGCTTTATGGTGAGTTTTTTACACAATCAGCGAGTGCTTTATGGTAAATCAAAACGCAACGTTTTGATTTTGAACACAATCAGTGAGTGTTTTATGAGAAGGAGAAATCCCTAAATTGCAGAGGGTTTTGTCGAGGGTTTTCGGTTGTCTTTTGTGGTTCCAATTTGGCGGACAATAGGTAACGTTTCTAGATTTGCGAGTGATCTATTGGTGGTATTTCGGTAGAATCAGGAAGGTGTTGGCGGTGAAGCACGTGGAAAGCAGTGGCGAAAGTGTTCGAAGTGAACCATAAAGAGAAGGAGAAATACCTAAATTGCAGAAATCCCCAAATCGGTTGACGCAGGTGGGTGGGTTTAAGAACGCAGTTGTTCGACGCAGGTGGGTGGGTTTAAGAACGTAGTTGTTCGTCGCAGGTGGGTGGGTTTAAGAACGTAGTTGTTCGTCGCAGGTGGGTGGGTTTAAGAACGTAGTTGTTCGTCGCAGGTGGGTGGGTTTAAGAACGTAGTTGTTCGTCGCAGGTGGGTGGGTTTAAGAACGTAGTTGTTCGAAGACGATGTCGAAGGAGCATTCTTGTTGTTCGTCGACATGCAGTGTGTGGCGGAAGGAAAACCGTAATTTGTGTTCACCGATTTGCCACTGTGGACTGAGATGCGCGCTGAGAACTGCTAAAACTTTGAAGAATCGTGGCAAGCAATTTTGGGGATGCTCGAAGTATAAGGTACGATTTATTTGACGTTTGTATTATGTGGAAGTGTTTTTGAGAATCAATTGTTGTTTATACAGAATGGTGCTGAAGAGGGTGGTTGCAACTACTTCAAATGGTTCAATGATGTTGTGGAAGAGGAAAGGGGCAAATGCTTAAAGTGTGAAGGAAACAAAGAAAGTTCGGTGCACAGTGAAGAAATGGATAGTAATAGGAAAATTTTAGTTAAGTTTGAGAAATCTTTGTTGGTTGTTCAAAACTGAATGAAGGTGTTGATATTTTTGGTTTTTCTTTTATGTGTAATAAATACAATTTGCGTATCAATGTTGATGAGAATGGGCTGATGGGTTGTAACCGTGTTGTACTTTTCTTCCATTTCAATCAAAGTCAGACTTCTTACTAGTGAAAACTTTATTTTTGTTATGAAATGTGATGAGTAAAAATAATGTTATTATGTTGAAGTTGTAATGTTTTTATGAGTCTAAAAAATTCTGCATATTTGAGGTGTTTTTATGAGTCTAAAAAAATCTGCATTGCTCAGGGTCACTGTTTTATGAGTGTATATATTGCTATCATACACCTCCTTTGTGGACGAGCGTCCTATTCTCGCTGGCCGACCGTGCACCGAACGTCGTCTGTGGACGAGCGTCTTATTTCTCGCTGAGGGAGCGTTCTCTAATGCGTCCATAGTGGACGAGCGTCCACAGTGGACGAGCATGCTCTTATCGCTTGGCCAGCGTCCTCTCGAGCGTCAACAGTGGACGAGCGTGGTCTTATCGCTTGGCCAGCGTCCTCTCGAGCGTCAACAGTGGACCAGCGTGCTCTTATCGCTTGGCCAGCGTCGTCTCGAGCATCCACAGTGGACGAGCGTGCTCTTATCGCTTGGCCAGCGTCCTCTCGAGCGTCAACAGTGGACGAGCGTGCTCTTATCGCTTGGCCAGCGTCCTCTCGAGCGTCAACAGTGGACGAGCGTGCTCTTATCGCTTGGGCAGCGTCCTCTCGAGCATCCAGAGTGGACGAGCGTCCTCTTATCGGTGGGCGACGAGTTATTTACAAAAGAAGACATCATAATTATTTACAAAAGAAGACAAAAAAGAGGATTTAACATCAAAATTAGCATTATCAGCTGTGTAATAGAAAAAGATAACCAAAGTACTGTCTAATACAAAAAGAGCACCAAGTTGCTGTGTAATACAAAAAGAGCACCAAAGTACTGTCTAATACAAAGAGACATTAAAAAATACATTAAAGTTGTTCATTTATCCCCTTAAACTGCAGCTTCTTCTTCATTTGATGATGGGATGTTTGGTTGAGTTGATGGGTTACTTTGTTGTGTTTGTTGTGCTTTGATGCAAGAAGTCCTGTTGTGGCCGAGTTCCTTACAAATGCCACATCTTTTCTTGAAACCACCCTTCCTCATTCTTTTGTCATCCTTCACCAACTCCCATTGCTCCAACCTTCGTTTCTTCTTTGGTCTTCCAGGCAAAGTTCTTTTTGGTGGAGGGAGAACATCTTCATATGTGGTAATCTCCCACATATTGTTACCATTTATTGGATAGATAATTGAAGAGTATGTTTCTTCATATGTTGACTTCCTAAAACAACATGGAATGAATTCCTCTGCATCAAGATTTAGGAATTTCATAGCAGCTAACGAGTGGCAACATGGTATGGCAGTGATTTCCCACTTCCTGCATGTACACAAATTTTCATCTAAATTGACTACAAATTTGTCACCGGCTTGGGACACATGTCGAACTTCAAAAATCTTGTTTCCTGACCAGCTGTAAAATCCAAACAAGAAACACATTATAATCATAAACCACTAACACATTTAAAAAGAAATCATAAGTGAACAAACCTCATTCTTACCACGGTATCCAATATTTAGTTAACTGAGACTCCTTCTTTAGTCTAGTCTTGATTTTTGGACAAATGTTCCCAGAAAGTGATTGACTTTTTGTCCTGTTAGTTGCCCATCTCTTCATCAAGTAAAGCCGGATTTCCTCCATCATGGTTACGATTGGCTTAGACCTTGTATGCAGCATTACACTATTGAAAGCCTCTGACAAGTTGTTAACCAAAGTATCACACTGAGCCTTGTTGCTGAATCTTGATCTTGACCAGTACCTACAACATATATATGTTCATCAATGTTACTGTGAATATTTGGCAGATTTTTAAGAATAGAAATTTAAATACAAACCTGGGAGGGATTTTTAACAAGTATTTGAAAGCCTCATCGTTAAGCTGTTTAATATTTCTCATTTCTGCTTCCCATGCTTGTGGATGGGTTGTTGTAGCTGCCTTCCACATCAAACGCTTGAGTTGTTTTCCAGGGAATTTCTTCCTAAAATTAGCGTATAAGTGCCTAACACAGAAACGTTGATCAACTCCAGGCACGACTTCTTGTACAGCTTGTAGTAGTCCCTGTTGAATCAAATTATGACAGTGTTGTTAGAGATATGATTTCAACCTCAAAGATAATTAACATAATCGGGGAATAGGTCATGTGCATTACCTTTTGCTGGTCCGACATGAATGTAAATGATGAACTTACTTCCTCCCCACCGAGATCTTCAACCAGAAGTTGAAGGAACCATTTCCAAGTATCCTTGTTCTCTACTTCGACCACGGCATACGCAAGAGGTAACATTTGATCATTTGCGTCTCTACCAACAGCAGTTAACATTTCACCACCATACTTTCCTTTCAGAAAAGCACCATCCAACCCAATTATTGGCCTGCAGGACACAAAACTATCCTTGCAGGCCTTTAGACATGTATAAAACCTCATAAAACTGATTCCATCCACATTCTCTTGAACTTTGACTTTTACTGTGGATCCTGGATTACGAGCTAAAACCTCATTGGCATAATCATAAATCCTTCTATATTGGTCTTTGAAAGACCCATCAACATTCTCTGAAGCAATGGCCTTTGCCCTATAAGCCATACATCTAGATACACCCACATTCCATTTTCGATTTATCTTCTCACGAATTTCCTTTCCCTTTACTTGTGGATTTTCTCTAACAGTTTTTTCCAACCTTTTACTGAGCCATTTTGCATTAACTAATCCTAATTTGTGCTCTCTACTACATTTGTGGTCATCAACAATAGTCCTTAATTGCCACGTATGAATGGCTTCCATATAAGCACAATATGCCATCCAGGGGCACTCTCCTTTAGCACCCATACATTTTACCCTCATTCTCTTCTTATCATTTTTAATATATTTAATATTTCTGCCATTTTCTATTGCATATGTTTTAATGGCATCCACAAAGTCTTCCTTCTTAGCAAAATAAGTTCCCACATCCCATTTATAATCTACCATTGTCTTAGGCATGCAGAAGGTTACAAACTTCCCATAACCCTCCTCTTCCGCATCTTCTGCTTCACTTTCTGCTCCACTGTCTAATTCATCAGATTTCCATTCATCATCGGACAAACCTCTATGATGATCACTATTGATTCCATCATCCACATCACTATCATCAGATTGCACATCAACTTCAACATTACCAAACCAATCTGCCACTCTATCTCCTACCTCCTCTTCTAAATCACACTCAACATTAACATCAACCAGACCTTCCATACAGTCGTAATTAACCTCCTCATTGCCATCATCATGACCACTACTGGTCCAGCTTCGAACATCACAACCATCCTCTTCAACCTCACCCACACCAACATGTGTTTCAATTTCTCCTTCAACAACATCATCATCCTCACCTCTCTCACCTTCATTAACAGCCACCTCAAATTCTCTTTCACTGTGTTGTTCACATTCTGTTTGAATTTCTCCTTCAACAACATCATCAGCCTCAACTCTTTCTTCTGACACCACAACAGTTTCATTGATTCCATCACAGTGGCCTCTCTCACCTTCATTAACAGCCACCTCAAATTGTCTTTCAGTATGTTGTTCACATTCACCCTCACCAACCTCTGTTTCAATTTCTCCTTCAACAACATCATCAGCCTCAATTCTTTCTTCTAAAACAGGTTCAACAACCATACCCCCAACTTCCTCTTCACCTTCACCCATAACCATACCTACAGGTTCAACTTCTACTTCATCTGTATTTTGAGGAATATATTCTAACATATTTATCACCTCAGGTTCAGAGACATTGTGAACAACAAATAGATGAACCTCACCATTAAGCCTGGCTAAGGTAATCATGTGCATGGCTCCTATGTCATCCAACAAAGGTTCCAACCTATTTTCCAAAACAGAACCACCACCAACGCAGTACAACAACTCCTTAAACCCATCATAACCTAGACCTTTTACTACACTGACTACAAGGAAATAGCTCCACATGTCTGGGTCAAAGGATAAACTTGTACTCTCCCCCTCATACTTAAGTTTTCCTTCATTTATGAACTTCCCACCATGGTGAAAAACAACTTCAAAATTTCCTTCCATTACGTACAACACAACAATTATATTTTAACCTATAAAGTAAGAAAAGACTTTAACAATGGGGGACCACAAAAAAAAGCATTAACAATATACACAACCCACTGAAAAAGACAATCAAACAACGCTTTAATAACGAGGGACCACATTGCAATCGAAAACGAAACAATATACAACATACAACAGGTTACGACAACCATAAACGACAAAATCATCACAAAATTCAATCAAAAGCACATTTACTAACCTGAACACGTGGTTCACTTCGAACACTTTCGCCACTGCTTTCCACGTGCTTCACCGCCAACACCTTCCTGATTCTACCGAAATACCACCAATAGATCACTCGCAAATCTAGAAACGATACCTATTGTCCGCCAAATTGGAACCACAAAAGACAACCGACAACCCTCGACAAAACCCTCTGCAATTTAGGGATTTCTCCTTCTCATAAAACACTCACTGATTGTGTTCAAAATCAAAACGTTGCGTTTTGATTTACCATAATGCACTCGCTGATTGTGTAAAAAACTCACCATAAAGCCAGGTCAATGCCACGTCAGTAACATTTCTCCAGATCCCACTCATCAATTTTTTTAACGCCGTCCAGCCAACTTAACGGGAATGACTCAATTGATATGAATTTTCAAAATTAAGGACCATTTTGATACACTTTAAAAAACGAGGACCCAATTGAGACATTCGTACATAAATAGGGATGTAGTAAAGGATTAAACCTTTTTTTTTATAGGTAGCTAGTAGCAGAGGTTAAAGAGGTGAACTGAGGTGGGGGTGGCCTTCGTTGTTTGGTTGGTGTGAAGTGGGTGCCCTATGTTGAGTAACTATTGTTGTTTTCTGAGGTGAAGAAGGTCGCAGAGGTGGGGTGCCCTTCGTTGTTTGCTTCGTCTGAGGTGGGTGTCGTATCCCTGTTCTCTTCTCTGATTGTGGTTCATTTTTGGGGTTGGGGTTGTTTTGTTGGTGTGGACGACGACGGAATGTCAACGAATGAGTGTTCGTCTTGCTCACGGGTGAGCTGTCCTGGTGCTTCATCAAGAGGAATGCTTGGCACACAAATATGCTATTGTGGAGAGCTTGCCGTATTGAGAGTCGCGAAAACTGCTAAGAACCAAGGCAAGCCTTTTTGGGGCTGCCCTAATTACAAGGTTTCTTCCCTTCGTGGTGTTTTTTATTTTCGGATACATTTATTTGGTTTTGGCTGAGATGATTTTGGTTGCATGTTTTGTACAGCGTAGTCGAAATGAAGAAGTCCGAGGATGTAATTTCTTCAAATGGGCCAGTGAAGATAATGTTGATGAAAGGGATACTACAATTGGGTGGCAAAGGAGAAAGATTATGAATTTGGAAAAATCACTTTTGGTTTGTCAAAGAAGGGAAAAGGTCTTCATCTGGATGTTATGTTTGATGGGGTTGATTAATATCGTCTTTGTATGTGTTATGTTTTAATTCTGTTGAAGTGTTGTAATGAGATTGTGCTTCTAATGCCATTGTATTTAATGAAGAAGATGGTTATATTAGAATGTAATTTTCAGAGAAGTGTTATGTTTCTGGGAAGAAGTACCAAATCGTTCTAATTTTCAAAGAACTGTTATAATAATTTAACTCATTTAGACTAAGAATAATCTCTTTTTAGTATGGCTGAAGTACACTTTACAATTATACTCAGACCCAATCTCCAACCTTCCTATTATACTCAGACCGAATCTCCTATAGGTGTTAATTCTAGTTCAAAATCCCCACAAGTGGAAAAACAGCATCCACTGAGCGTGGACGAGCGTCCCACTTCTGGACGTCGAGCGTCCACTAAGCGGATGTGGACGAGCGTCGTGTTACTTCGCTGAACGAGCCTCCTCTTCTGACTGACTGGGCGTTCGCTTCGCTGGACGAGCCTCCTCTTCTGCCTCACTGGGCGTTCGCTTCGCTGGACGAGCGTCCTCTTCTGACTGACTGGGCGTTCGCTTCGCTGGACGAGCCTCCTCTTCTGACTGACTGGGTGTTCGCTTCGCTGGACGAGCCTCCTCTTCTGCCTCACGGGGCGTTCGTTCTCGTGGCGAGCGTTTGTTAAGTGCAAAATATCAAATCAGCCAATACAATATGACAGAAAATACTTCAGAAAACATCACATATCATCCAAAATAGTTCAGATATCATCCAAAATGTATACATTGTTAACTCCAAAATACACTACAGAAAGCAAAGCAACACTATTTAAAGTCAAAGTACATATCCAAAATAGAACAAAGATGTACTTAATGTTTGAAACTAGAACAATCTAAAGTTGTGCTGTTATTTCATCAGTCTGGGGTTCTTGAGTTATCTGACTTGCTTGAGTTGGGTCTGGTGTACGTTCTTCGTTTGATTGTTGAGTTGGTTGAGAAGGGTGTGGGTAGTGTTGTTGTTGACTTCTCTGTGGGCACTTAGTTTTTCTATGCCCAAGTTCTCTACATATGGAACATCTCTTAGGGATTCCTTTTTGTCCAAGTTGTGTATCATCCTTTTTTTGCTCCCAACTCTCGAGCCTTCTTTTCTTTTTTGGTCTACCTGGCAACACCCGTTTTGGTGGAGGCAAAATATCAGGATATGAAGTCCTTTGCCATAGATCAGGTCCATTGAGAGGGAAAATGATTGGAATGTATGCTTCTTGATAGGTGGAGGTTCTGAACCAGTGCGGGATGAAGTCTTCTGGATTCATGTTCAAAAACCTCATTGCTGTGAGTGCATGAGAGCAAGGAATTCCTGATACAGTCCACTTTCTACAGCTACAGTCT